>JAVIAB010000092.1:74552667-74885167 GCA_032433765.1 Megaustenia siamemsis | reverse complement strand
AATCAGAGTAAGGATTCCAGACTCTCATATGAGGTCAGCTGTCAGGCTAAGTGTGTTGATCGCCCCCACAGACAGAACATCACAATTAGAGTCTGTCAGATCCACTCTGACTGAACACCCGTTAATACGTTGCACTGTGTTCTGCGCCAGTGGCCCAGTGCATCCGATTTCAGCCAGCATTTTATTCGGGTTTGCTTTCCCTAGCCTTTGATTGTCCCCAATCTTCCTGCAAGGCAGCAGATGATCTTTTCTGTAGGGGGATTCTGCCCTTAGCTGGTAGGCCCTCCCAGGTTTACGAGCACCATCTGCCCGAGTCACTAGAGGTGACTAACACAGATACGGACACACAAAGATGTGAGATGTGACTAACACAGACATACACACACACAGATGTGAGATGTGACTAATACAGACATGCACACAGCGATACGAGGCATGACTAACACTGACACACATCAAGATACATGACTAACATAAACATGCACATAAAGATATGAGATATAAATGACATTAACATGCACACACAAAGATATGACACATGCCTAACATAGACATGCACACAAAGATAAAAGATATGACTAACATAGATATGCACACACAAAGATATTAGATGGGACTAACATAGCCATGCACACACAAGGATATGAGATATGACTAACATAACATGCACACAAAGATATGAGATATCACTAACCCAGACATGCACACACAAAGATATGACATATGACTAACACTGGTACACACTAAGATATGAGATACGACTAAACACAGACACACATAAAGATATGAGACATGATTAACACGGACACACCGAGATATGAGATATGACTAACATGACACACACCAAGATATGAGCCATGGCCAGCACACACAAGCTAAGATATGAGCCATGGCTAGGACAGAAACACAGCAAGATATGAGCCATGGTTTCACTAAAAAACACCTTGTTCTTGGATATTATCATGAACACTCGCTCTCTTTCTAATGAGGGTTGGACCTATTTTTATCACTTTCTATAATAATGTTATCTAATGGATTTTGTAGATCATGTTGGTTGTCTGCTATTAGTGCCATGTCATCTGCATACCGGAGGTTGTTTATGTTGCCCCCCCCCCCCCCCCCCCCCCCCCACACACACATATAATACTTTAATGCGTGATCTGTTCGCCACTGTTCTTAAAATATTTTCGTTGTGTAAAGAAAATAGCTATGGCGGCAATACACAACATTATCACACTTCTTGTCTTTTCTTCAGTGAAACACTGTCTCTTGGAAAATATGCTTCAAGTAATAATCATGATACTGACACTATCATACTCACCTCACCAATGTCAAATATAAACTTTGTCTTCGTTGTAGTTCAGCTTATAACTTCATCATCATCATCTTCAAGTACCGGGCCTGCTGGCGTAGGTGATCATGTCTCTCCACAACTTTCGATCTCGACAGTTATTTATGATTTTTGTTGTTGACCTTCTGCCAAAGCCATTCTCTTAAGTAAAAAATAAGTAAAGTACCCCCGACACGCCAAGTGGCGTATAGGAAATATGGTGTTAGTTACCATAAATTTTACAGACCTTCGGCACATGATTTTTGGGGTAATGTGGTCGGTATTACGCCCGTGCCGCTTTACTTTCCCAGAAAAAAATCCGGTACCCATTTAAGTCTGGGTGAACTCGGAAGCCGTCGGTTGGGATCGAACCCTACCCCTTGTCATTTGTAGTCCAGTTCACTAACCACTGCGCTATCGCGGCTCCCTCCATTCTCTTAAGCTGTCTGGTATTTTTTCTATTTACTTCCCTCTATCTCTTCGTCCCTCAATTTTTCCAGTTGTTACAATATATTCCAGTTGTTCTCTTCTCATTACATGGCCAAAAAATGATGATTGTTTCTTCCTAATATTGGAAATTAGCTCTCTTTTTGCTTTGACCGCTTTCATAATGTTTTCATTACTCTTCTTAGCTGTTCATGGTGTTCTCAACATTCTTCTGTAAAACCACATTTTTACAAACTCCAGTGATTTTCTTGTCTGTTGTCCTATTGTCCATGATTCACATCCATATGTTAAGATTGGCTCTACATAACATTTAAGAATTTTTTTCTTGTTTCTATTATCAAAAATAGATTGCATAGTATCTTCCTCATTTTTTGGAAAGCTGCTTTTGCTTGCGCCATTCCGCATCTCATCTCTTTTGTACATCGTCCGTCTGAGGTTAACAAAATTCCCAAATGTTTAAGCTTATAACTTAAACGCGCTTTTTTTTCAAATTCAGTTTTGCTGTTTAGTGGACACACAACATAGAAACTAGAATGTCACGAACTAAACGGTTGTTGTCGATGTAATAACCGGTAGTTAAAGCTTTTGATAAGTTCAGCAGAAGATAGGCTGGAGACTCGTGGAAAGATTCGGTTGTCTGAACATGTTCACAAAGATCGTTTAACAGATTCATGGGAGCATGACAGTTTTGTATTTAATTTTGAAGAATAGCAGATCTCCTTAACTCTTTAGGTACCGACGATTTTTAACAATGCAGTGGAAACGATTTCAGTGACAACATTTGTCATGGTTTTAAATTGCAATCTCATCAACATGATCATTGAGTGCTGTCTCCGCATCGAAGGTTGGCTACCATGGAGCGCCATTCCACTCTGTCTCTTGCTTTGATTGTGCAGATTGTCTTAGGTGACTTGTCCATTTTTTGATGTTACTCGTCCATGTTAGTCTTGGTCTGCCTCTGCAGCTTTTACCTTGTATTTTTCCTTCCAATATTATTTTTATTAGGCTGTTGTGTCTTTTAACATACCCCAAAAATTTCATTTGTCTTGTTTGAATTGTGTTTAGTAGTTCTCTTTTCATTTTTAGTTGTTTTAAAACTTCATCGTTTATTTTTTTTTTCTTTCCATCCAATTCTACATACTCTTCTATAGATCCACACTTCAAAGGCTTCACTTTTCTGTTCTGTTTTCTGTTCTAAATGTCCATGTTTCTGCACCATACAGGAATACTGAGAAGATGTAACATTTTGCTATTCTTAGTTTTAGCCCTTGTGTTATTTGTTTTAATGTTAGTGATATTTTTCATGACATTAAAATTACTTTTTGCCATATCTATTTTTTTTTGTTTATTTCAGTTTTACATTTTCCGTCACTGGCTATAGTATGTCCCAGGTAGTTGTAGCTCTGAATTGCCTCCAGATGTATTCCATCAACTTTGATATTTAAATGTAGGTATTTAGAATTTTCTTTGTTTATGATCATAGTTTTAGTATTTTTGATATTCGTTTGTGGGTTTTGAGTATTTCCTTTGTTTATGATCATAGTTTTAGTGTTTTTGATATTCATATCTAGTCCATATTTTTTGCTTGTCATGTTTATTACATTAAGTAATTGTTGTAGATATTTAGGATTTTCTGCTAGTAGTACAGTACCATCAGTATATCTTAGGTTATTGATTATCTTTCCATTAACGTTTAGGCCTGGCATCTCAGTGATGTTTTTAAAGATTTGCTCAGTGTATAGATTGAACAAGCTTGGTGATATGATGTATCCTTGTTTTACTCCTCTTTTTATATCAGTGGGTGTAGAGTTCTCCTTGTTATATTTTATTATTGCTGTTTGCTCCCAGTACAAATTATGAGGGGAGGTCAAAAAGTAATGCACACCAATTTTTTTCTCGGCTAATAATAAAGATAGGAATATGAAATTTTGCACACTTGGAATATGACATGTTCCAATTATGTGTACCAAATTGCACAGCATTCTGATAAATAGTACGCAATCTATGAACCGTTAAATTGGAGCTTGTCAACAATGTCCGTTACAAACAGCGAATTGTCATAGAATTTCTGGTTGCGGAAAAAGAAACTGTGGCAAACATTCATAAACGACTGTGTGCAGTGTACAAATGTTCTGCAGTCGATAGGAGCACAGTTAGTCGCTGGGTTCAGAGATTTAAAGCTGCAGAAAGTGTACGAGTGGAGCTGCATGATTTACCGCGTTCTGGACGTGTTGCCTCGGCTACCAGCACAGACATGTTAAACCGGGCTTATGCCATTATTCGTAAGGATAGCGTATCACTAGTCAGCAATTGGCATTGCAGCTTACAGTCAGCAAGGGAAGTGCAATCGCAATTTTTAAAACTCTCGGATATTCAAAGATTTGCGCTCGATGGGTTCCTCGGTGCCTAACAAATGATCACAGAGTTCAAAGGAAAACATTCTGTTCTGAATTGTTGGAGCGTTTCGGTGTTGAAGGAGAAATGTTTTTGTCAAAAATTGTTACCGGTGACGAAACGTGGGCACATCATTATGAGCCTGAAACAAAAATGCAGTCAATGGAATGGCATCATCCGCAGTCACCAAAAGAAAAAAATTCAAAACATCTCCATCAGCCGGAAAGGTGATGATCACTGTCTTCTGGGACATTGATGGTGTGATTCTTGTTGATGTAATGACAAGAGGTGAGACAATCAACTCGACAGCTTACACTGACAAAACTAAAAAATCGGCTCCACAGAGTTCGGCCTAATAAGCCATCTGCAGATTTGTTGCTTCAACATGACAATGCACGCCCTCACACAAGTCTGGTAACACGGGAAGCAATCAACAAATTTGGTTGGACTGTACTGCCCCATCCTCCTTACAGCCCTGATCTGGCTCCCTCAGATTTCCATCTGTTTGAACCACTCAAAAAATTCCTGCGTGGGACACACTTTGACAATGATGAGGATGTGATCCGTGCAGTTAAAAAATGGCTACGCGAGCAGGACAAAACTTGGTACAAACGAGGCATTCATGACCTAGTTTCGCGTTGGCGTAAGGCAATACGCTTGGACGGAGATTATGTTGAAAAATAGGCAGTGTAAAGGGGATGTTCAGCTACAATCTGTGAAAATTTCACACATTTTGCCCGAATAGTTTCCGAGAAAAAAATTGGTGTGCATTACTTTTTGACCTCCCTACGTACATATTAGTCGTATGTCTGTGTCGTCCAGATTTATATCTTTTAGGCAGTCTATAGGTTGATTATGGTGTATTCTATCGAATGCGTTGGTGTAGTCTATGAAGCAGGCACATATTGGTTTGTTTACTTCTATGTACTTTTCAATTAATGGTCTCATGCAGAATATGGATCCTTTTGTCCCGCTATTTTTCCTGAATCCAAATTGCTGCTCATCTAATTCAGTATTAATTTTATTCTGAATCCTTCCTTGTATAACTTTTAGTAAAATTTGTGTTACCTGACTCATTAGGCTTATTGTTCTAAAATCACTGCATTCAACTGCACCATTCTTTTTAGGCAATGCAATGAAAGTTGATGTTTTTAGTTCATTTGGTATGTATCATGTATGGTATATGTCATTGCATATGTCTGTGATCACTTCAATGCCAAAATCTAGTGCCTGTATCATCTCTATCTGTATATTGTCAGGTCCTGCTGCCTTTCCCTTTTTCATTATTTTTATATCTTTTTCTACTTCAGATTTCAGGATTTTATAGCTGGATGTACATTTTATAAATGTTTTTTTTTTGTCCCTTTCGTCTTGAAATAATTCTGTTATATATTCCTGCCAGCTATCGATTATATATTTGTTGCATGTTAGCATTCTTCACTCTTTGTTTGCAACACATCCGCTTCCTGCAGCTTTTTTGTCTTTATTAGTCATTCTCTTTATTTCTGTGTGCATCCCTCTTAAATTTAGTTTACTTTTCATTGTTTCGACTTCTAGACATCTTTGGTTGAGCCAGCTTTCTTTTGCCTTTTTGCACATTTTGCGTATGTCATTATCAATTTCCTTGTATCTGGCAGTGTTCTTCGCTTGTCTTCTTTCTTCAATTTTTTCTAAAATGTTGTCAGTTATCCATTTTTGCTTTCTCTTACTTTCCTTTTTGGGTAAGGTGGCACAGGATTCTTGCATGCTGTTTTTTTTTATGCATTGCCGTTTGGTTGTGGGATTTGTGGGATTTAACAGGATGAAAAACGCAATCAAAAACTGGCTGTTTAAGATCAAAGGAAGGAGAACTGTTGATTGAACAAGAAAGCATAAGGAAACGATACATCTTTATAATGATGAACGAACAGAAGTAAATATTAAGGATAATTGAGACGGACCAGAAATATTCAGAGAAGAAGCGGTAGACGGATTGCGCAATATGAAAGCAGGAAAAGCTCCTGGACCAGATAATATAAATAAAGAAGAGATTGAAGCCATGGGTGATTTTGGAATAGCAATAATAACAAAAATATTGAATGATATCTATAACAGCGGATATATACCAGACGACATGCTCAAATCAATATTTATAGCCCTACCAAAGAAATCTGGTGAGATTGAATACGATGATCATCGCACAATAAGCCTTATGAGTCATATGACTAAGATATTACAGTACTAAGAATCATCATGCGAAGAGTGTGAAACAAAATCAGTCCAGAAATTAGCGAGGAACTGTGTGGTTTTGTTAGAGATAAAGGAACGAGCAATGCTATATATATCATAAGCTCTTTAGTATAAAGTGCCATAGAGGTGAAAACAGATCTATACCTATGTTTCATAGATTATACCAAAGCATTTGACAAAGTAAAGCACCAAGAAATAAGCCGAATTTTAGAAAGCATAAACGTAGTCAGCAAAGATTTAAGAATAATAAAGAACATGTTCTGGCAACAAACAGCGGCCATAAGAAATGGAAATCAATTGGGAATGTTTCAACAAATAAAACAGGGTGTTAGACAAGGTTGTGTGCTGTCACCAGATTTGTTTAATATTTATAGTGAGATTATTTTAAGATCCGTAAGCAGCATGCCTGGAATAACAATTGGAGGTCACAATATAAATAATCTAAGGTATGCTGATGATACAGTATTAATCGCTAAGAGTGAAAATGAGTTACTAGAAATGCTGGACATTATAGTGAAAGAAAGCAAAAATAAAGGACGCTGCCCTAAAAGCAAAAAGACAGAGGTAATGGTAACAACAAAGAAAAAGATATCACCTCGGTGCAAAATAAAGACAAGTGGAACAATATTAAAACAGGTAAATGAATTTAAATATTTGGGAACTTTGTTAACCTCAGACCGAAGATGCACAAAAGAGGTGAGATGCAGAATGGCTAAGGCAAAAGCAGCTTTCCAAAAAATGAGGAAGATACTATGCAATCCATTTTTGACAATAGAAACAAGAAAAAGAGTTCTTAAATGTTATGTAGAGTCAGTCTTAACATATGGATGCGAATCATGGACAATGGGACAACAGACAAGAAAATCACTGGAGTCTGTAGAAATGTGGTTTTACAGAAGAATGTTGAGAGTACCATGGACAGCTAAGATGAGTAATGAAAATGTTATGAGAGAGGTCAAAGCAAAAAGAGAGCTAATTTCCAATATTAGGAAGAGACAATCATCATTTTTTGCCATGTAATGAGAAGAGAACAACTGGAATATATTGTAACAACTGGAAAAATCGAGGGACGAAGAGATAGAGGGAAGCAAAGTGAAAAAATACAGGACAGCTTAAGAGAGTGGCTTGGCAGAAGGTCAACAACAGAAATGATAAATAGCTGCCGAGATCGAAAGTTGTGGAGAGACATGACCACCTACGCCAGTAGGCACGGTACTTGATGATGATGATGAACCAAGTATTCCAACTTTCCTATTTTCATGATGTAACCGAAAAATGTTGATTGTTTCTTTCTGGTGTGTTTTATGAGCTCCCTTTTTGTGTTGGCCTCTTTGAGAATATCCTCATTGGTCTTATTAGCTGTCCGTGAAACTTTCAACATTCTTCTGAGAAATCCCATTTATGTGGCCTCTGATCGTCTTTTCATTTGTTTGTCTACTGTCCATGATTGACTTCCATATGTCAGAATTGGCTCTATATAGCAGCAATAAACTTTCTTATTCAGTTCTATTTACATAGACTTGTTGCACAAGATATATTTCATTTTCTGAAATACTATTTTGGGCTTGAGCTATTCGGCTTTTTATTTCTGCAGTGCATCTTCCATCTGATGTTATTATTGTGCCCAAGTATCTGACGCGTTGCACGCGATATTAAATAGATCGAGGAAAAACCTAGGACAAGAAACAAGCGAGTTCAACCTGAATCACGCCACCAACTCTAAACGAACACGAAGATAGCAAAAGCAATCACTTCAAAGCGTGTCATTTTTCTCAACAAATCAAAATCTATGACCACACCAGACCAGTGGTTCTCAAAATCTTTGCGTTTCGCGCTCCCAGTGACGCCAATAAACTTTGGTAAGGATTCCGCGCCTAAGATATTGTTGTGTGCCTACTCAGTGGTTAGAATTAATAAAATTACATCATACACATGTTTGTTAGTACATAGATGAGTTTCTACAATATTGTATCATTAATCATTGATTACAGAGAGCCCCTTATCAGAGAGCCCCAGCAATTAATATTAGTGAATACAAAGTGAATAAGCGCGCAAGCTTTTCCACACTCGGAGCAGTGCTTTCTGTTTGTTACATTCTGTGCGCCTAATCAACGTCTTTTACTGCGGCGTAACATTCTGAAAGAAATAGTAAATAACTTACTTTCAACAGACTGTCATTTTGTATTTTTTGAGTAGGTGAAATGATTAATTATATTGTGAAAAATGCCATTTGTAACCAAAACATAAATGAGTGCTAAGGTTGTTGTTTTTTTTCATACATTAAAACCAGTTTTATTTCTTTATTTTTGTGTATTTCTAAAGTGATAACTCCAGGAAGAATTAAAAAAAATATCAATCAGAGTTTACCCGAAGTATACGATTTCTACTGCCCTGAAGGTGCTCCGATATATTTTAACAGAGGGAAAGGCAGCCAGAATGTTAATAGTTTATGAACCATTAGCCCACTAAAGATCATTGGAATACCGGTCAATATGGCGGATAGGCGGCAAAAACCATTGGGGCTCAATCTGAAAAGTGTTCCTTGTTGCAGTTTCCTCATAATCCAAATCCGGCTAACTGCATGAGCTACTGAGTTAGTGCTCTGTGTACACCGTGAATTGTTTTTCAATCGGATCGTGTTTCGATATTTCGATTGCTTACGATGAATGATGATATCGTATGACGAAGAACAATCCAGCTGCGTTCACTTTCGGTGCCGCTTGGCCTTATGTCTTTTGGCGTGTGTAGTAGCTGCTATGGTGGAGACTGCAACTGCCTTTTTTTTTATTTGGATCCTTCAATGAGATGAGTTTTAATTCGGATGTTTCCACTGGCACGGGCGGTTGAGGAATCATGGGGTTTAATTACCCCTGTGCTGAAGAACACTTAAATAGACTCAACAGCACAGGCACAAAATACAACATGAAAATCAACATCAACAAAATAGAAGTCATGAATATCGCAAAAGAGAAACAGAATATCAACATAACTATAGACGGCAGACAACTAAAACAAGTCAAGAAATTTAATAAATACCTAGGAAGTTTAGTGATAAACGACAATTCACAAACAGCAAAAATAGACTCAAGATGCAGCAAAGCTTGTCAAATCATTGGACAGCTATCACTGCTATTGTCCAATAAGGAAATAACCATAGGGACAAAACGGGCACTCTACAATTCAATCTTCATTCCAAACTTGTGTTACCAACGTCAGTCCTGGACCCTAGACGCAAGAACAATAACCTCTAGTGAGATGAAATGTGTTAGACGAAAGACAGGAAACAACATGAAAGATAAGATCAGAAATGAAGAACTGAGGAAAAAAGCTACGAATAGCCCCCGCCATAGAGTATTTAAAGAAACAAAAGATAAAAATGGTTTGGTCATGTGACAAGGGAGAAAGATCAGAACACAACTCAACAAGCCTTCAATAAACGATGCCAGAACACCAGATCCAAAGGCCGACCACGAAAGAGACGGATTGACGGAATATTAGAAACACTAGGAAACAACAGCAGCAGACGCGAATATAAGAGCAAAAGACCACAAATTATATCTCCCCTCGACCCTGAAAGGCAAATGAGGAAAGAAAGAAGAAGAAGAATTCGTTTGCAGTGATACCGGAGTCTTCGACTAATCATAACTATAGCCCACTATAGTCCCTTTTTCAATTTTAATGTGTTTCTGTGCTAGTCATAGCTCATATCTTGGTGTGTTTCTGTGCTAGCCATGGCTCAAATCTTAGCTTGTGTGTGTGTGTGTGCTAGCCATGGCTCATATCTAGGTGTGTGTCATGTTAGTCATATCTCATATCTTGGTGTGTCCCTGTTAATTATGTCTCATATCTTTATGTGCGTCTGAGTTTAGTAATATCTCATATCTTAATGTGTATCTGTGTTGGTGATGTGTCATATCTTTGTGTGTGCATTTCTGGGTTAGGGATATCTCATATCTTTGTGTGCATGTTTACGTTCGTCATATCTCATATCTTTATGTGTGCATGTCTGTGTTAGTCACCTCTAGTGACTCGGGCAGATGGTGCCAGTAAACCTGGGAAGGCAGACCATCTAAGAGCAGAATCCCCCTACAGAAAAGACAATCTGCTGCCTTGCAGGAAGCTTGTGGACAATCAAAGGCTAAGGAACGCAAACCTGAATAAAATGCTGACTGAAATCGGATGCACTGGGCCACTGGCGCAGAACACAGTGCAACGTTTTAACGGGTGTTCAATCAGAGTGAATCTGGCAGACTCTAAATGTGTTGTTCTGTCTGTGGGGGCGATCAACACACTTAACCGACAGCTGACTTCATGTGGGAGTCTGGAATCCTACTCTAATTGATTCCTGATCGCAGAGAGAGAGAGAGTCCCTTTAAAGACGGGTGTCTATGAATTCTTTTAGTAGTCGTCGGGTGAACACCAGAAAGAAAATAGAAAGAAAGAAAAGTTTAGGAACCGTTGCGCATTGCCTAGACAGACACAGTGTCACCAACTACCGCTATTCCTTTACCGGATCGATAGCCGCTATGTCATTTCCTGTCTAATAGTGGAATGAGTGGTCTTGTAAATTGCCGAGTGCCAGCAATAATATTGAGGATTTTAAATAAGCGTACATCAGCTTGAGGTTGTCTTCATAATGACCGCCTTAGCAGTGTTTTATCAGCGGAATTATGTCAAAATTCTTTTTCCTATTGTTGTATTGCTTTTAATTATTAGCATAATTTATATATGGACGATTGATCGATTTCCAACGAGACCAGATTTGTGTGGTCTTTTAAAAGGTGAGCCGTAAAAATAAAATGTCTACCGGTAGTTACGTACTTAGCGTACTAACTAATATTCACTTTATACTTTATTATTATTAATTAATTATAGTCAAATATTTGATCTGTTGAATTTATTCTTGGCCGCAGAACATGATAGACAAGCCACGCCCTCAGCAAATCATGATCAAAAAGCATTAAAATGCAATCGACAAGTCTTCAAAGCCTTGCACTATTCATATAAATTTATTTTACAATAATAATAATAATATTAACAATTAATATGAAATGAATTTTGTCTGATTAATCAAATCTTCTATCTCATGAATGAGAGAGAGAGAGTGATTGATTTACATTTTCAATGATTTTCTCACTCATCTCAACAAACTGAGATAAATCTATTACATTCATGATTCACTTTGACTTTGATTTGCAAGATGCTCCTTTACTAAGTTCTTACTACTTAAACCTAATTAACTTAATCAAGGTGGGTATATTGACCATGACCTAATCAGTATTATTCAAAATAATGCTTCTTGCACAATGTTCATGACATGTGGATGAACATTGCCTTCAACGAATCACACTACAGGAAAGCATGCCATGCCAGGTCTCTTATTTCATAATCACTGCCTGCTGGTTGTCCAGTGTGTCTTTGTAGTGAGTGGGTTGGCATTATTAATGTTCATCATCATCATCTAGTTCCATCTCTGCAAGGAAGGTTGGCTGCCATGGAGTGCTATTCTGCCCTGTGTCTTCCTTTGATGGTGCAGGTTGTCATAGGCTGATTTGTCCATCTTTTGATGTTACTCGTCTGTGTTAGTCTTGGTCTGCTTCAGCCTCTTTTACCTTGTATTTTCCACTCCAAGATTACTTTTAGTAGGCTATCTAACTATCTTAACATGACCCAAAAATCGTATTTGTCTTGTTTGAATTGTATTTAGTAGTTCTCTTTTCATTTTTAGTTGTTTTAAAACTTCATAATGTGTTTTCTTTTCTTTCCAATCAATTCTACCTATTCTTCTATATATCCACATTTCAAAGGCTTCGATTTTCTGTTCTTGTTTCTTGTCTAATGTCCATGTTTCTGCACCACAGGAATGTTGAGAAGACATAATATTTTGCTATTCTTAGTTTTAGCCCTGGTGTTATTTGTTTTGATGTTAGTATATTTTTCATGACATTAAAATTACTTGTTGCCATTCCTATTCTTTTGTTTATTTCAATTGTACATTTTCCATCACTGGTTATAGTATGGCCAAGATAGTTGTAGTTCTGAACTTTCTCCAGGTCATACCTTCAATTTTGATATACACTTGTAGGCTTTGAGTATTTTCTTTGTTTATGATCATAGTTTTAGTCTTTTTGATATTCATATCTAATCCATATTTTTTGCTTGTAATGTTTATTTCATTAAGTAATTGTTGTAGATCTTTAGGATTTTCTGCTAGCAATGCAGTATCATCAGCATACCTTAGGTTATTGATTATCTTTCCATTAATGTTGAGGCTCGAAACACTCAAAACCCACAAGTGGATATCAAAATTGAAGGAATAGACCTGGAGACAGTCAAGAAGAACATACTAACATCAAACAAATAACACCAGGGCTAAAACTAAGAATAGCAAAATGTTACATCTTCTCAATATTCCTATATGGTGCAGAAACATGGACATTAGACAAGAAAACAGAACAGAGAATTGAAGCCTTTGAAATGTGGATATATAGAAGAATAGGTAGAATTGGATGAAAGGAAAAAAACAAACAAACGATGAAGTCTTAAAACAACTAAAAATGAAAAGAGAACTACTAAGCACAATTCAAACAAGACAAATGCGATTTTTGGGCCATGTTAAAAGACACAATAGCCTACTAAAAGTAATCTTGGAGGGCAAAATATAAGGTAAAAGAGGCAGACCAAGACTAACATGGTTGAGTAACATCAAAAGATGGACAAATCAGCCTATGACAACCTGCACCATCAAAGCAAGAGACAGAGCAAAATGGCGCTCCATGGTAGCCAACCTTCGTTGCGGAGACGGCACTCGATGATGATGAATGTTTAGGCCTGGCATCTCTGTGATGTTTTTAAAATTTGCTCAGTATACAGATTGAACAAGCTTGGTGATAGGATGCATCCAAGTCTTACTCCTCTTTTTATATCAATGGGTGTAGATTTCTTTTTGTTATATTTTATTATTGCTGTTTGCTCCCAGTATTAATTACATATTAGTCGTATGTCTGTGTCATCTAGGTGTGTCTCCTTTAAGCATTCTATAAGTTGTTTGTAGTGTATCCTATCAAAAGCCTTGGTGTAGTCTATGAAGCAGCCATATATTGGCTTGTTTACTTCTGTGTACATTTCAATTAGTGTTCTCGTGCAGAATATGGCTTCTTTTGTCCCACTATTTTTCCTAAAAGAAGCCATATTCTGCATGAGAACACTAATCAAAAAGTACACAGAAGTAAACAAGCCAATTAATGCTAACACACCAAGCTTTTTAAAATCTATCAATAGAAGCCCATCAATGTAAAAAAAATGTGGACAGATTCCTCATCACACCAGCCATTATTCCAACAGTCACTGTGAAACCAATGAATACTAGATAGAGAATGAACACATATGCTATTGCAAATTGGTGTGTGCTTATTATGTCAAATATGGCTACTACATATGTCCATTTCACTAAGCTTGGGCGGGTTTCGTTTGAACACGCCTCATAATATAAATTTCAGAAAATAGCAAAGCTTGTTCTCAATGGTTATATAGCAAGCTGCACACAAAGATCTATAAATGTTTCAGCCATTAAGTAATTTATTATGGGGTAAAGATTGTTGTGGCATTAAGGTATTGTATTGCTTACCTCACACTCAAATTGATGGTTTCAAATTCAGTGTCGATTTATAAGATTCTTTTGGACTGCCATGCGCCGAAATCCACTATTTCGCTGGTTGAAAAGCCGGCATACTTTGTTCGAAACTTGCGGTAGACAGAAAGGATTTTTTTCTATCGGAGGTGAAATAAAAATCCTGAGTCTCACATGTCATTGCAACTGTTTTGACCAAGCGACCTTTATCTCTCTGATCCTGTCATGAGGCCCCCCCCCCCCCCCCCCCCCGATATACACCAACAATGACAGTATGTGTCGTAAAAATAGATTCTCTTTTATCCTTGATTACAAAGTAGTTGAGATACAGTGCCTAGTTCTAGTGGAGATGGAATATAGGTCCTGGTCAGCATGTTAAAAAACTTTTGACAGTTGGAAATATAAAAGATAAACTGTATATGACAGATATCCCTATGAAATTTCAAACAAGAAATATTCTCTATTAAGTCTTCTCCAAATAAATATTCACCATACTCACCCAAAGTGATAGGGAAGGGGAAAGAAACCTGGGTGGACAGAAATCCACTGTCAAAGAAAAAGTTGCAAATTTGTAATAATCAGGAAGAAAGATAAAGACGAGAAAATACTATACAGCTTAACTGTCTGGCATGGGAAAACATCAACAGTAGAACAAACAAGGACATCAAGAACAGGAAAATATATGACCATGGCAACTTATGGTGGTTGTTATGCATATGTTTTCAGAGGGACAAGAAAGTGGATATCACCAATGCAATAATGTATGTATTATATATCTTTTTTGTAGATATAGATTTTAGCTGTAAAAGTAAACCAGCTGGAAATGTAAACTTGTTAAGTATCCTTTGAAGCAGGACACATCTCGTAGGGTGAAAAAAAAGAAGTTTTAGATAAACTAGGAATGAAATGAAAAATGAAGCAATTAAAATGTTTTGAGCATTTAATAGACATCATGCCAAAGACTATACAAGAATGTGAGGTTAAAGGTTAGTGGATTAGAGTAATATCAATGAATGGAAAAATATCAGTTTGTCAGAATGTACCCTCATGACATGGGACATATCCATTGTGTTTGCTTTAGATGTGGAGTGACGCCTGAATTTATGTCAAATTATCTGTCTCTGAAAATTTGCAAAATTTGATAACCAGTATTTTGTCTTTCCATTTTTTGGAGATCACTTTCTATCTGTTAATATTTCCTTTACCTCTCTAAAACAATTATCATTAGTCTCAGGTACAATAAGTAGGCAAAAAACAGCCTTTTTGTGTTCATTGTCTCTCAAATGCTTTTGTTTTTTGGGGACTACTTCATATGAATGTACGTAGGGTGACACAATTTCATTGTTTTGTTTATGTTATTGTAGAAAAGATGGGCACAAAAACGTCAGCAGGCAATGGTGGGAGTGGACATGTCTTGTAGAAAAGTAAGTAATCAATTCCTTCTGCATCATCATCATCAAGTACCGTGCCAACTGGCATAGGTAATCATGTATCTCCATAGCTTTCGAGTTTTTAACTTGATAACTTTTTAGTTATCTATAAATTCTGTTGTTGACCTTCTGCCAAGTCATTCTCTTAAGCTGTCTATTGTCTTTTCTCTTTGCTTCTCGCTGTCTCTTGTCTTTTCTCTTTGCTTCTCGCTGTCTCTTTGTTCCTCAATTTTCCCAGTTGTGACAATATATTCCAGCTGTTTCCTTCTCATTGCATAGCCAAAAAGTGATGATTGTTTCTTCCCAATTTTGGAAATTAGCTCTCTTTTTGCTTTGGCCTCTTTCTGAACATTTCCATTACTCTTCTTAACTGTCCATGGTATTCTCAACATTCTTCTGTAAAACCACATTTCTACAGCCTCCAGTAATTTTAACTTCAGTATGGTAACCGTAACAATAAGTTGTTTGTTTGCTGTGAACATTTTTTTAGATGAAAGTCAGAAATAGCCTATTAATTATCATTTTATTTGAAAGGAATGATAGATTATGTCAGTAATAGTTGATTTAAGATAGAAAAAAAATAATTAATAAGGGAGAAGATATATTAATAATTATGTGAGATAGAAAAAATATTAATAGATTAAAAAAAAATAATAATCAGCACAAAAAAAGATTTTGATAAATAAAGGTGTATAAAATGTATATGTTTGTATTTGTTATATAAAACAAACCCAGTGTAAATAAACACTTGGTCAGTTAACTTGTGACTTACAGAATGAGGAGAATGGTGTGAAACCATTTTTTTTTTTAAGTATTTGGTGATATTAACATTGTAGGATTTTAAAATACATTATTAATAGGATTTTCAATTGCATAAGCAGTTAAATTAATATTTATTTAGAAAGTATATCCTAATGTTATGGCACAATAAATTAGCTTCACCATTAGTAAGAAATATTATGCTAAATAGATATAACCTTCTATTAATTATGTAGTAAAATTATTTCAGCGAATGGGACAAAAACTGGATTATAGTTGTGGAGATCTGAGAAAAATTGGCAATTATTATATTTGCTTTGATGAGCCCTATGCACCAAAACCACCATGTTTGGTCTACTCATTTGGGTAAGTATGTTTTTTTCTGTCTTCTTTCAATTTTTACGACTAAAGTCAAAAGTGATAGAGCAGTTTAATATATTAAAGAACTAACGATTGTGTTCATTTCTATGAAAAAAGCCTTCAGTCAAATTAATAGAAATAAATTGTGGCAGATGCTCAAGAAATAAACTGTAAATGGACAACTATTGGATCGCATTAGAGCCTCATGTTTGAATAATCATAGACACAACAAATTAGCTCCCTGTAACAGCGGTGTATGACAAGGATGTCTTTTATTACTTCACCTATGGGAGACTTGATTTGTCTTTGATTTGTCGTTTAGAGGTAAGACATCAACCTCGGAACAAGGTCCTATATATGTATTCTACCACAAGCTTCTCTTTGAGTTCATGGGTTCTTCATGACTTTACCCTCACCAGGTCTCTTAGTAGTGAGATCCAGTGTCTAGCTTTCTCAGATAACAATTAAAAAACCAGTGTGTGTTTTGTGCATTTTAAGAACCCTAGGTATTAACAATTGAAAGGAGTAGGGCTACTGCCTGTGCAAAATTAAGTAAATCTACCCATTAAAAAAAAAACAGTTGTATTGAGCCAAAGGAGAAGATATCACAGCTTGTTTTAAACTTATGATGCGTTGAGTCAAAGGTGTGATATCACAGCTTGTTTTAAACTTATGATGTGTTGGGTCAAAGGTGGGATATCACAGCTTGCTTTAAACTTATGATGTGTTGAGTCAAAGATGTTAATGTCACTACTTGCTTTAAACTTATGATGTGTTGAGTCAAAGGTGATAATATCTCTCTGCGATCTGGACTCAATCAGAGTAGGATTCCAGACTCTCACATGAAGACAGCTGTCTGTTTAAGTGAATTGATCGACCCCACAGACAGAACATCACAATTAGAGTCTGTTAGATCCACTCTGATTGAATACCTGTTAAAATGTTGCACTGTGTTCTGCGCCAGTCACCCAGTGCATCCGATTTCAGCCAGCATTTTATTCAAGTTTGCTTTCCTTAGCCTTTGATTGTCCCCAATCTTCCTGCAAGGCAGCAGATTGTCTTTTCTGTAGGTGGATTCTGCTCTTAGATGGTCGGCCCTCCCAGGAATAACGAACACCATCTGCCCAAGTCACTAAAGGTGACTAACACAGAGAAATGCACACACAAAGATATGAGATGTGACTAACACTGACATGCACACAGCGATACGAGGCATGTGTTGGACACACACCAAAATATGAGATATGACTAACACAAACACACACACACACACTATGATATGAGATGTGACAAACACAGACACACTCTTAAATATGAGATATGACTAACACAGATACACACACTAATATATGAGATATGACTAAACACAAACACACAAAGATATGAGACATGACTAACATAAACATGCACTCACAAAGATAGGAGATGTGACTGACATACACACAAATATATGAGACATGACTAACATAGACATGCACATACAAAGGTATGAGATATGACTAACACAGTCATGCACACACAAATATATGACACATGACTAACACAGATACACACTAAGATATGAGATATTACTAAACACAGACACACACAAAGATTTGGTTATGGAAGGCACTGGTATCACTGCAAACGAATTAAAATCCATAATTGCTCAACCACTCGTGCCAGCGCAATCATCCGAATTAATATTTCATCTCCCAAACAAAGAAAGGTAACTGTAGTCCCTATTGTTGCAGTCTCAGCACACGCCAAAAGACATAAGGAGAAACCGCACAGAAAGTGAACACAGCCAACTGTTCCCTATCATACGATATTATCATTCATCGTAAACAATTGGAATATCGAAACATGATCAAAACGGATGAGACACACCGCTCACGGTGTGTACAGAGCACTTAACTCAGTAGCTCCTGCAACAAGCCGGACTTGGAATATGAGGAAACTGCAACAAGGAACACTTTTCATGCATAGCCTTCAATTGTTCCCGCCGCCTATTTACAATATACTGGAAGTTCACGTCCTTTGAAAATGATGATCGTTGTATTTTTTTTTTAAATGTAGAGCGCTTGATGATGTTAGGCCATCGTTGTTGACTCCAATTCCGAACATTTAGACACACAGTTAGTCGTCAGATTATCCCCGTCGCACATCAAACAACAGACCGTAAGATTATTGTACGGCTGGTCAAGGGATGTATGATGAGCCATTACGGTGACATAGTACACAAAAATGTTGTACACACAATTTCGCTCCCTTTAGATTCCTAATTACTTTAGTGAAAGCAGCTTACGACGAACAAAACACGGTGCAAATTTCCGAAACTGTGGCTAACAAAGTATTTTACATTAATAAGTAACATGGAAATAAATTGCGTCAAGGAATTACAACAACTGTCATGAATAGCACCAATGTGACGTAAAGCACAGATCAAGTCTAAATGTTGGAAGGTCGCATTCACAACACTTGATTTGTCAAAAATGGACTGTTGCTGGCATACAACTTCGCTTTAGCGGCATAGATGTAATAAGTAGCTCATCATTTAAACTTTAACACAGAAAAGTACAATGGAGAACCGAAATTAATCAGATCCCGAATGCACTTTCTGCAGCGATTGAGAGAACGTGACCTAGATCCACCATCTTTACAACGGAAGCCCATTGGTGAAATTTAATTCCCTGTTCAATTATCTAAACATTCATATATAATATGGTATGTAGTAGATAAATATGTAGATTAACTCGTTCGGTACGGAAGCTTTTTATTAATGCAACAAAAGAGATTTCAGAGACAAACAAATCAATATATTTATATTTATCTAACATATAACATACTATATATGAATTTCTAGATAATTGAACAAGGAATTAGATTTCACCAATACCAAGATGATACAAGACATGTAAAAGAATATGGTTTGATGATGATTCACACCAATCAAAATGGGAGTGACGCACTGTGCAGTGAAACGTATACGGCCGAAATCAGCATGGCGCACAGTGCAGCGAAACATACGGAAAGAGTTGATATTTCAAGACATGAAAAATTTTTTGTTTCCGAAATCTCTCCCGCTAAACTGATCACATAAAATATACATGGAAAACAAACCAGTAGAAGAGATCGATCACTTTATCTATCTTGGAAGTCACATTGATCGAGAAGGGATACGAGCAAAGAAATTAGAATCAGACTGGCTAAAGCAGCAATGTCTTTCAGAAGCCTTGAAAAGTTGTGGAAATCAAAACTCATTAGCACAAACACAAAACTTAGGCTATTCAAATCAAATGTACTATCAACCCTTACGTATGCGTGTGAAAGCTGGAAAACAACAAGAGATATAGAAACAAAGTTGAACGCATTCGAAAATAAATGTCTAAGGAAAATACTTGGTATAGAATGGAACGAATTCAAAACAAACGAGGAAATTAGAGAAATCGCCAATCAACCACTAATATCTTCAGTAATAAAGAAAAGACGATGGTCATACGTTGGACATGTGATGAGAAGAGATAATCGAATAGCAAAGCAAGCCCTCATATGGGAAACAACAGGTAAAAGAAAAAGAGGAAGACCCAGGGAGACACTGAGAAGAACATTGATGAGAGAGGCAAGAGCAGCAGGAATCGGCTCCCTCAATGAGATAGAACTGCTTGCACAGAACAGAGACAGATGGCGAGATTTAATAAAATATCTTTAAAAGAAAACTGCTAGAACAAAAATTCATATAGGAGAAGGTGTATCTTGGTCTACGCCCTATGGGCCGGTTACGGCTCGAAAGGTCAATAGATAGATAGATAGAAACTGATCATAACCTTCCTGAAAGAATGAAAGAATTAATTATTTTTAAAAATAAATAAATAATAGTAACACATGTTAATATAAGCAAATAATCATTAACGAAGTTATCTGAGTATATAATGGACTTCGTAACATTTACTTCTTATGATTGGATACCCTTCGATCCTTTTAGCACACCCGAGATTTTTATTTATGTAATATCATTTAAATCCAGCTTTCTCAATGGACTGCAATGCTTGAGGTTTTGGTAACAGATACTCTAGTGAAACATCAGTAACGTGATACTCAACCATCAGCTGCTTAACTCCATTCAGTTGGCCAGATTTGCACATCTCTAAGATTGACGACCTTCTGCGCTTTCAATATCCATTTTAAGTACATCGATTGTCTTGTTCTGGTGTCCAAACATTGCTAGTAGACCACCCAGAGTGTTTAGCTTCCAACCGTTTTTACTTCCTGCTGTATCTGAAAGTCCAATTTTGTAGAAGTGAGCCAGCTTTGACCTTTCAACTCTGTCCTCGAACTCTAACATGCTGGGTCAAAGGAGTACACGTGACAGCCATACACATATGCAACATCATCGTCGAATGAGAAGTCGTAGTTGATACCGAAAGAATAAATGATACTTGGTTGTCTTGAGCGCACATCACGATTGTCACATATCTCCCAGCCGCCTTCTCCAATTTTCCCCATACGTAACGTCCTGCGACAGACAATGTCTGTGTACGAGTGGATAATTAACCGAAGATCATCCACGCTGAGTTTGGGCAAATCAGAGTTTTTCAGGTTTGCAACTTTCCCTTTCTGACGAAGAACTGAAAGATCTTTGTTGTAAGCCGCTTCATTATCAACAACTTCGTCAAAGGTGATAATATCATCACTTGCTTTAAACCTAGGATGTGTTGAGTCAAAGGTGATAATATCATCACTTGCTTTAAACTTATGATGTGTTGAATCAAAGGTCCAGATATCATCATTTGCTTTAAACTTATGACATGTTAGATCAAAGATGCAGATATCACTGTTTGCTTTAAACTTAGGTTGTGTTGAGTCAAAGGTGATAAAATCACCACTTGCTTTAAACTTATGATGTGTTGAGTCAAAGGTGCAGATATCACTGCTTGCTTTAAACTTAGGATGTGTTGAGTCAAAGATGATAATATCACCACTTGCTTTAAACTTACAACATAGCACATTTGTGCCTACTTAATGGGTGAACTTTGAAGAAGACTAACCCTATTCATCATTTACAGAATAAGTAAAGCTACAAGCTCCAAATCACAAAGTTTAAATGAGCTGCTATTTGTTGATGATCAGATTTGTTGATGATCAGATTTGTTGATGATCAGATTTGTTGATGATTATTATGTCTGATAAACAGTAATGAAGAAGAGGTTCAACATTAACTGTCTTATCACTATCTGCCAAGAGTGCATCATGAAGATAAACAAGAAGAATACAGAAATAATGTTAATTAAATCTAAATCTACAACAGTTTTTAATGAAATTGGAATGACACTACAACAAGTAAGAGAGTCCAAATACCTGGACAGTAAATTTACTGATTAAAGATAATTAGACAAAAAGATTGAAACTAGAATCCAAAAAGAAAATTATATAAACTATCTAATAGCATCGGAAGTCGCAATAGCTCAGTGGTTAGTGAACTGGACTACAAAGGACAAGAGGTAGGGTTCGATCCCAACAGACGGCTTCCAGTTCACCCAGCCTTTAATGGGTACCAGATTTTTTTCTGGGAAAGTAAAGCGGCACTGGCGTAATACCGACCACATTACCCCAAAAATCATGTGCCGAAGGTCTGTAAAATTTATGGTCACTAACACCATATTCCTTATACGCCACTTGGCGTGACTGTTGTACTTTACTAAAAAAAAGTAAAGTACCCCCCGTCACGTCAAGTGGCGTATAGGGAAATATGGTGTTAGTGACCCTATATTTTACAGACCTTCAGCACATGATTTTTTGGGGTAATGTGGTCGGTATTACGCCCGTGCTGCTTTTACTTTCCCAGAAAAAATCCGGTACCCATTTAAAGGCTGGGTGAACCCGGAGCCGTCGGTTGGGATCGAACCCTACCCCTTGTCCGTAGTAGTCCAGTTCACTAACCACTGAGCTGTCGCGGCTCCTACTAATTTTTAGGGAATTAGTAAAACCCAGGTGTCCTCGCCAGGATTACGAACCCCGGCTGTTGCCGTGGTAAGCCAACCGCCTATCGATTGCGCTAACCGGACACCTGTACTTTACTATACTGGTATATATATATATATATACCAATACCCATACATATGAACACATACATGCATATGCACACACACAGGGACAATCATATATGTGTAGAAATGTGCGCACAGCACCCACATAACCAGAAGAGTACACACCGAGGTCAGTGTGCATACACAAAGGAGAAAGAATAGAACAGAAGAATAACAGGTACTCTAAAGATGGAAAGAGTGAGATGTCTGAGAGTGAGGTACAATAAAAACATATGAAGGGTAAGTAGCATAGAAAAAAGGGGCATAGGAGACCATCGAGGTATCCCCGTGGGGACTAGTGGATGAGAACTATAAATAGCATGGCATAGTGGATAGACTAAAGTGCCCAAACATGGGCAGCAGAGAAGGCTATGCAATAGGGAAGGAGGAACTAAAGGGAAACTATGTGTACGAGGGAGATACATTCATGCCTCGTGGGGTCAGCGAACCAACTGGACTATGAGGCGATTCTCCAAAGCAAACCGGCTGCGGTCGCCAGAGTGATAAAAGGACAATACCAGTGATACAGATGTCATCTTTGCCCATGTGGTCTGAGAAGTTGAAATGGGAAGACACTGGAGTACCAGTATTCTGTTGAACATCTCGAAGATGTTCACAAAATCTTTCCGCTAATCATCTCCCAGACTCGCCAATATAAGTCATTTGGCATCATTGGCATATGATGGCATAAATGATGTTACAGGACACACATGTGAAGCCATGCTTGATCTCGAACTGTCCATTAGGGAATAAGACAGAGTCATTGGGGAGCACATAGGCGCAGGTGATACCGAAGTGTTGATGGTTGGAGCGGGAGAGATGGCTCCTAACCAGAATATTTCCCAAATTCCTGTTGCGTTTGAGGCGATCATAAGGGGATCATGAAAAAATAGATGAGTAGTGGGATCAGAGAGGAGAATGGAACGGTAGTGGTTGAGTATCTTCACAGCAGCCAAATTGTGAGGATGATAGATGAGGGTGAGTATAGTTCTCTCAGAGGGGTGGGGGGCAATTGGAAGGAGTGAGTGCCTCGGGATGAGAGATAAAGAGGACCTGTTTGAAGTAGACTGGAGGATCGAATCTGGATAAAGCCGGCAGCTAAAGAAACCTAACATAAGGTGAGCTTGTTGGAGGAAATCTTGGTCATCCTGGCAGATCGACGGAGATGCAATAACTGTGAGAACAGAATTGAATCACGACAAGATAGTGAATGTGATGAAGTATAGAGAAGATAACAATGGGTGTTTGTGGGTTTATAGAAAACCTAGGTGTGGAGGCCAGAGGTACCCAAGGAAACAGCAAGATCTAGGAAGGTAACAGAGGAAGTGGAACAATACAAGATGTGATCTTCATAGCTTTGGGATAGCTGTCAATGTAGTCGATAAACCTGGAGACATCATCCTCAGCTAGATCAGTAAGTCCGAATCGGTCATCAATGTACCGGAGGTATATGATGGGAAGAGAACCTTGATACGAATTGAGAATTTGGTGTTCAAGGTAACCCATAAATAGGCAAGCATAGTTGGGGCCCATCTTAGTGCCCATGGCTACTCCACTAACATGGTCATAGAAGTTACCATTTAACTCAGAGGTGTTGAGGTTGAGTACAGGCTCAGTAAGGCGGAGAAGAGTGGCAGTATCAACAGAGGTCAAGAAAGAACCATAGAGCCGGGAGCCGTCAGAGTGAGGAATAGACGTGTGGAGAGAACAAACATCAAGGGTGAAGTCCCTGCTGATGGCCTATTGAGCCGAAACGTTGTTCAAATTTTTGTCATCTATTAATCACGTAAAGCTTTTACCATACCATTTTTTCTATATTTTTTTTCAATTCTCCTTCACATTTAGCTTTACTGCAGCTTCGCATTTTTATGCATTCATTTACATTTCTTTGCCTTAACCCCCTGCCCAGTTATACCACCAAGAACTCAGTCGCACCCAAGACCTATTTTGCTAAAACAGTGGGAACCATGTAGGTGTGGTCTTGGGTGCAGTGGTAGCAAATTAAGGCCTACCAGAATCACAGAGACAAGCCTGTTATTCAATAACTACAGCACCTGGTGAATGAGAGGCTATGAATGCTTCATTCACCTTTTCGTGGTGTCAAGAGCAAACTCACCCCTAACCTTTCCCTTTCATACCTTCACACTTTCACCCTTTCCCTGCTTGTTTTTTCTCTCTCTCTCTCTCTCTCTCTCTCTC
This sequence comes from Megaustenia siamemsis, assembly GCA_032433765.1. Lineage (NCBI taxonomy): Eukaryota > Metazoa > Mollusca > Gastropoda > Stylommatophora > Ariophantidae > Megaustenia > Megaustenia siamemsis. The sequence continues at coordinate 74,860,324 of JAVIAB010000092.1, read as the reverse complement.
TCTCTCTCTCTCTCTCTCTCTCTCTCTCTCTCTCTCTCTCTCTTTCTCTCTCTCTCACACACACAGATGCACTGTCCACTATATATAATCTTTTGTTGAAAATTCCCTGATAGATTGATTACATTTCTTTTCTCTTGTCGAAGGATTGACAATGACTTTCGTTTTGATGATCAGATGGCAGAATTGGGATGTGAAGTGTTCTCATTTGATCCAAGGTAAATGATTTCTTTTTGTGATCTAAGGAGAGTGACCATTTTGATATTTCTTTTTGGTCAGATGAACTTATCAAACATATCCATAGTTTATACATGCCAGATATATTTATATGTTATCAACATGAATAGCGTTTTTAAAGAAATACAAGTCAAAAGAAAGAAATTATAGATCAGGGAAATTAATTTGATATAATAGATAAAATAGAAATAAATTGTGAACCATAATAGGCAATTATTGATTATTAATAGAGTCGGTGGATAATGTCCTTGCATTTTGCCATTCATCTCAAAGTGTGGAACAAAGATCGAAATGACAAATAATATGTGATGCACATTCCTATGTTGTATATGTCACAAATGCAAAAAAGATGTGAAAGAGAAAGATGATACATGTATGATGTTTGAGAAGAATTATGAATGTCACAAGAAGAGACAAAATTAAATGATGACATCAGAAATATTAAACTATTCCTTGCATCACAAACATGGAAAGACAAAATAAAATAGTGTGATCTCATACAAGTTTTGCCAAACTAACCACATGGCAATGATCTCAGTTCAGGTTATCATCAAAAGATCAAGAGTCAGATGAAGAAGCACCATTGCATAACACTTACCTGTTGCTCCATGGGCTAACTGATGCTAGTGTGACATATCTGACCCAAGATTTTAAACTGAACTCTTCGCAAAGCTTGATAGCATTCATAGATAGAAAAATATAGACAGACCAAACATATTTCTTGTCAAATATACTCTTAGCTGTAAACAATAGTAAACAAAATCTATGCAGATGTTTTAGTATTTAGAAATAATTGGTTTTATCCTTCAGAGATGTTTTAATACTTAGAAATAATTGGTTTTATCCTTCAGAGATATTTTAACATTTAGAAATAATTGGTTTTATCCTTCAGAGATGTTTTAATACTTAGAAATAATTGGTTTTATCCTTCAGAGATGTTTTAGTGTTTGCTTGCTTGCGCTCACTCGATGACTAAAGGAATACACCGCATTGTCATCCACCCTTAAAACAGTGTTAATTTGTTTTGTATGTGTTGTGCTGTTGTTTGTGGGTGATATTTACGCTTTTCTGTCCCATACATTCAACTTTAGTATGACATTTTTGAACACAAGGTTGCCTCTTAATCTTTACTGACACTTGACCTAACAAGACTAGTTAGTCTGTTATAAACGGCACCATAAAGAGGTGATGTAGGGTTTGGATGGTTTACCAGTTCTGGCTCAAGCCATCAGCTATAACTTGCTGGAAACTTCAGCCTTCTGCTGTACCTTGGCTATCCTGTTTTAGTGTTTAGAAAACATTGATTTTATTTTTCATAGATCTATGGACATGACTATATTTTTTTTTTCTGTATAAAAATGTTTCATAATTTGTTCTTTGAATGAATTTTGAAATTCAAACTCTATCATTTTTGTATATGTTTGATAATATATATTAGAATAACTGAGATTAGTGCAAGATTATACAAATTGTAAGAAAAATGTCATGTAACAAGCAATAATTAATAATGATGCACACATAAAGTGAACAAAATGTGATAGTTAGCTGGTGAAAAATTCTTATTGATCATTGTATTCGTTAAACAGTTCACATATTTTGTGAGGTATTTCTTTCAGTATGAATGTGCAAGATCATCAACGGTCTGAAAGAGTAAAGTTTTTCAATATTGGCATAGCAACAGAAGACATTGACAACTTTGTTCCAGTTGTGGATTCCTACACACAAGGTGTGGACAAAACTTGGAAAATCAGAACTTTGGCATCTCTGAAGAAAATGCTAGGACATGAAAATGTATGTCTCATTTTATTTGTTTCTTACTAACCTAAATAGCAGTTTCAACAACAGACTATAACCTTTCATAAATTCATTCAAATGTTGTAGATTCACTAATATTTTAACTTTAATATCTTGCATAATAAAATTATAATCTTGGGCTCAGGGCACAAATGGTTATTAACTCTTTCAGTATGTACGGTTTTTATCAATGCAATAGAAGTGATTTTAGAGACAACAATTTTCATGGTTTAAATATCAATCTACTTGTTTATAGTTATCTAACAAAAAATATAATAATATATAAGTTTTTAGATAATTGAACTAGAGTTAGATTTAACCATTACCAAGATGATACAAAACATGTAAAAAGAATATGGTTTGATGACGGTTTACTCTAATCAAATTCAGTATGATACACTCATGTAAAATGTACGCTACTGAAATCGGCATGACATATAGTGCATCGAATCGTACAGAGACTGTTAAAAGACTTAAACATTGAAAAGAACAGGTTTTTTTTTTCGGTTGCCAGCTTTTACCTCTGACGAAATTCCTAGAGACTAGGAACTGAATTTTGCGTGTTAATCCATTTTTCCCTGGCAGCCGTGTCCACAGGGGTCCCTCGCCGCACAGGCAGATAACTCCGACTTCTGAAGTACTCATTTTTTCCGCCGATGAGTAATTGACGTTTCAAACCGGGCCTCGCTGCTGAGACCAGAGATGGTTGCCACTGAGAGAAATCATAAATAAAAGTCCCAACTGGTGCAGCCGGGATTTGAACCCACAACCTCTCTGTCTCGAGGCCAGCATCTTGCCTCGAGACCAACCAGTCGCTGAACAGGCTTATAAACATGTTACAGAGAAAATTTAAATGATACGGTCATAACAGAAGACACAGTGGGCTGTAAAGAACAATAATGGAGAACCTAGATCTAGAAAGACAAGACAGACAGACCAAGAAAGTGGTTTTAAGACATCCATCCAAAGAGACCTTAAACATGACAATGTAGTAGTGGGAGATCTAGGTAGAGATAGATTATTTCCAACAGGCTGTGATGAGTACAACGCTCTGCAAAGGATATGCAATCTGATAATGATGAATATCTTGCGTTGAGTCAGCAAATGTGTATTTGTCCACAAGAGAGTTCTTCCTAAATATATTTAGCATTCAGAACAGGTTCTCCTTCTGACATCTCCCTCCTCAATTTTTGCCAAAAAAACTGACATGCAGTCACACCCACCCTAAATATCCATGTATACACCAGTTAGTACATATTTATATTTGGCTCTTTATTTCTTTTTTTAATCTCAACTAAAGAACAGTTTTTGTAAATGGTGGCAATCAGTTTAACATTTTGTTCATGCCAGATTGATCACAATTTTGTTTAGTCATCTCGTTTAGTCATCTTCATCAATATACTAGTGTGTACATTGTGCCAATTCTTACCAATGAAAAAATCAACATGATACAGTTTTTATATCAACCACAAATGCCTTGCAGGCAGTCTGAGGTTGAACTAAAGCATAGGCTCCATTAATTCCTCTGCTGGAGATGAAGCATGTAGTTTAAGTGGTGAAGGTACTCCCTCCACATCCTCCTAAGAGACATCATATGTGTATGCAAGTACAGTTTATCATCATGCTCAGAAACAATACATATGATTGGTCTACCTCTGCATGAGCAGTACTGTGTTCCAAGTCCCCAAAAGCTGCACATAAATAAAAAAAATTATTTTAATATTAGTCATCTCACTGCATAGCCTTCTTAGCATAGAAAAGTAAACACAGAAGGTTTATTATTAATTTGATACTAGAGCATTATGAACTTTATGTATGACTACTAAAATGCATCAATAATATTATATTGAAAAATACAGAACTGAATTCAGACACAAAAAAGCAAGAATAAAATTCACAAATATTTGAATATTATATCTGTCTGTCTATTGTCCTATTAAGCGGGAGACGGCACACAACAGAAATTCTACACTTTCCATGTCTAGCGATCTTTCCTATAAAGCCTCTTCTACCTCAATTAAGGAGCTGATGTCTGCTATTGTTGCTTCTCACCTTAGTGTAGAATAGTATATAGCTTTAAGAAATATGTTATCAGTGTTTATATTATTTTGTTAGAGCTATTACTGCTGGAGGGAATAACCAGTTCTGTACTTTAATTTAAATTCTTCAGCCTTTGTTGCTTTTTGTCATCAATAAAAAATGTAGAGTTTAGGTCAATATTATCTGGTGTCTTCTTCTTCCTTTCAACTACCTGTGGAGCATAGGTCTTCAACAAACACTTTGCAAGTCATTCTGTTTCTTGCCATTCTGTTAAGATCATTCCATGTCTTCCCCATCATCTTAATCTCTGCTTCAGCCTGTCTTCTCCAAGAATATTTTGGTCTTCCTCTGTCTCTTTCCCTGGGGATTATAATTTAAAAGGCATGTTGTGTAATACTCTCAGTTGGCTCCCGCAGTGTGTGTCCTATAGTCATCCAGTAAGTGTCATCCTATTCGTTGTGTAGTGTTATTGTTGAGGTAGTGTTTTGAATATTATTCATTGTAGTATCTGCTATTTCATTAATCCATTGCCTTCTAGGTCTACCATTTCCTTTTTTTAGTTTCTCGAGTTTGTGATTAAAAAATTTTTCCCATAGATTTTTTTGTACGGAATTTTCCATGTTTTGTGGTTTATTATTTTTATTCATTAGCAAAATGATCCTTTTGTTTGTTATGATGAAAAGCCTTTGTTTAGACTTTGCTTCATATTTGTTTCTTCTTTCTTTTATTCCCCACACAGAAAAGATTGGACATCTTGAAGCTGGATGTAGAAACGTACGAATGGAAAATAATGAAACACCTTCTTAAAGATGGTAGTCTACGATCTGTAAAACAGGTGGCAATGGAGTGGCACATCTTTACTACTGAACCACCACATTCAGAGCACCATGATATGTTTCTGACATATGATGAATTAAAGAGAATAGGTTTTAAACCATATTATGTAAACAGTGGTTCACGGTATCATAATATTCACTACTTTAATTCACAGACTGATAATTCATTAGTCAATACCTTGTTTGAGTAGTCAGAAGAATTGTATGGAAATTACGGTTTAAAGCTATGCATAAATAAAATAGTATTTTGATCAATAAATTAAAATTTTAGTGGCTTATGCAGTTCAGAACTTCTTTTGAGATATTCGCTAAAATCAGATAAGTTTTGGGCAGTTTAAATAGTTCTTAGAAATATGTATTGATCAGATATTTCTTAAAACTGTGCTCTATTCCTATAATTTTACACAATTTTCATCATTTTAACAAAGAGTGTCTGTTTCTCTCTATTACACATCTACCAGTACAATATTATCAATACATTTTAGTGGATACACAAATAGAGAGAAGATTCACTGAATAGATCAATGAGCGGTGATGAGAAAAATAAATATTAATTGGTTGAGAAGAGATGTGGTTACATATATAAAGATGATATTGAAAGAAGAATGTGATTTATGTTAAGAACTTAAAAACTAATCAGCATTCATGGAAGAACTAAACTGGCCTTCAACTGGGAGACTAAGAGCAGGCAAACTTGGTAAATATACAAATTGGACTGAGATGCATAGAGGTTTGATGTTGTCATTCAACTTGGAGACTTCATGTTGATTCAATGTATAAACTAAACATTGAAAGAGATAGACTGTTCAAATTAAGGATCAACAATGGATGAATAAGTGTAGAATCTTAGTTATAAAGTTATTCATCCGATACTATGAACATTAGCTATGGAGACATTGAGGATAACTTCTGGGCAGAGACAAACAGACCTCATGAAGAGATACCAAGTTCCAGGTATAGGGGGCCTTAGAAGCAGTGATATTACAAGCTGTGCATTTACTGATACATAAATACAACGTCTGATGATATGAAATAAACCATTTAGAGTCTGGATAATTCATCTTAATGATACAGTCAGAATTGATTTTTCATAAATATAATTAGACAGTGTAATAATTTACATACAACTTGTCTTATTGCATCACATAAGTATCACAGTAATGGTGATAAAGTTTTACTGAAATTCATCTATTTTTTGGGAAAGTTTGTCATCATCATTTAGTGCCGTCTACGCATTGAAGGTTGGCTACCATGGCACGCCATTCTGCTCTGTCTCTTACTTTGATGGTCAAGGTTGTCATAAGCTGACTTGTCCATCTTTTGATGTTACTCGTCCATGTTAGTCTTGGTCTGCCTCTGCCTCTTTTACCTTGTATTTTCCTGTCAAGATTACTTTTAGTAGGGTTCTGTGTCTTTTAACATGCTCCAAAAATCTCATTTGTCTTGTTTTAATTGTGTTTCTTCTTCTTCTACCCTTCAGCTCCCAATTTAATTCTGTTTAGTAGTTCTATTTTAATTTTTAGTTGTTTTACAACTTCATTGTTTGTTTTTTTCTCTTTTCATCCAATTCTTCCTATTCTTTTATAAATCCACATTTCAAAGCTTCAATTTTCAGTTTGTTTTTTTATTGTCTAATGTCCATGTTTCTGCACCATACATGAATGTTGAGAAGATATAACATTTTGCTGTTCTTAGTTTTAGCCCTAGTGTTATTTGTTTTGATGTTAGTATATTTTTCATAGATGATGATGTCATGGGACGCACCAAAATGGCAGCTTATTTATATTCGAGCTATGGACTAAGCAATGTTTACATTGAACACCACGATATATGTTATTGCAGCGAGTTGGCAGATTTTTGAAAATGTATTTATGGGTTTGAACATAAATGTTTGTTCACAGTTCGTTAACCTTCGCTGTAGATAAAGTCGTTAATTCGATGGCTTCGTTTCGGACGTTTGTGACCTTGGTAGCTAAGGACCTAACTTGTGCAAACGGATGGCATTGGCAAGGATCATTTTGAATCTATGAAGTGGGCTCATTTTGTGTTTAACTCAAAAGCATATGTGCTTTTTAACCAAAGACATTTTTTGGGGGACTCAATGAAGATATCCCCGATGGAAGAATAAATTGTACTATTAGTCCCATAGATGATTCGCTTCCAGAGGTTTATGATGTAAACAAAGCAGTTTTGTCGTTGCAAGTGAATAATGTCCACACCTATGGTTGGTCAGGATTGTGTAGCAGCAGCAGCTTTATAGCGAACACAGAAAACATAGGATTGCACTGTTCTGAAACAGCTATGCCATGCTACCCTAGAATTGCCTTTAATGGGATTACTGTGACCACAAACCACTCTCCATGTGTGTGCCACATATTTACACCCCAGAAAGAAATACTGAACATAACAACATCATATGCCGTCTGTGATATTAATGACCACAGACCAGGAGCCTCCAGTATGATTGATACAACTGTTGCACCAAGCACTTCATCAGCAGAGCCATATCTATGGAATGTTAATCTGACATTGTTCTTGAATGATGTCCAAGTTAATGAGACATCAGAATCGTGTGGCGGCAGCTACAAGAAGGGAGCGGAGAACATCATCAATTTCTGCTGCTATAACGGAGACTTGCCTTGCTATCCCAGAATTGCCTTAAATGGGATCACTGTAGTTGAAAACTTCTCCTCTTGTATAAACTACACATTCACATCTAAGAGTGAATCAGTGAAGGTCACAAAATCATATTCTCTCTGTGGTTTTACTAACTACAGGTCATGTGGCTTCTGTTGGATTGGAAATGATAACTTACCACCACTGTGTGTCTATATGTTTGGAATTGGAGTCATCAATGATGGCCTAACATCATCAAGTGCTACGACGATCATCATTTTCGGGAGGACGTGAACTCCCATGGTATATGGTGGATAGGCGGCAGGAACCATTGAAGGTTATGTCTGAAAAGTGTTCCTTCTTGCAGTTTCCTCATATTCCAAGTCCGGCTTGTTGCAGGAGCTACTGAGTTAAGTGCTCTGTGTGTCTCATCCGTTTTGATCCTGCTTCGATATCCCGCTTGTTTACGATGAATGATGATATCGTATGACAGGGAACAGTTGGCTGTGTTCACTTTCTGCGCGGTTTCGCCTTATGTCTTTTGGCGTGTGCTGAGACTGCTGCGATGGGGACTGCAGTTACCTTTCTTTGTTTGGGAGATGAGTTAGTAATTCGGATGATTCCACTGGCACGGGCGGTTGAGCAATTATGGATTTTAATTCGTTTGCTGTGATACCGAGGCCTTCCATAACCAATAACAATAATAACAATATTTTTCATGGCATTAAAATTACTTTTTGCCATTCCCATTCTTTTGTTTATTTCAGTTGTACATTTTCCATCACTGGTTATAGTATGTCCAAGGTAGTTGTAGCTCTGAACTGTCTCCAGGTGTATTTCATTTATTTCATTAAGTATTTGTTGTAGATCTTTAGGATTTTCTGCAAGTAATACAATATCATCAGCATGTCTTAGTTTATTATCTTTCCATTAATGTTTAGGCCTGGCATCTCTGTGATGTTTTTAAATATTTTTTCAGTGTATAGATTGAACAAGCTTGGTGATAGGATGCATCCCTGTCTTGCTCCTCTTTTTATATCAATGGGTGTATAGTTCTTTTTGTTATATTTTATTATTGCTGTTTGCTCCCAGTATAAATTACATATTAGTTGTATGTCTGTGTCATCTAGATGTATATCTTGTGGACAGTCTATAAATTGTTTGTGGTGCATTCTATCGAAAGCTTTGGTGTAGTCTATGCAGCAGGTATGTGTTGGTTTATTTACTTCTGTGTCCTTTTCAATTTTATGCCCTCATGCAGAATGTGACTTCTTTTGTCCCACTGTTTTTCCTAAATCCAGATTGGGAAAGTTACTTTTTACAAAATTGTGGCATGTGGCTTTGTCAATGCAGGATCAATATCATAAGTTATTTATATTTCCTTTAATCCTCACCTTTAGTAATCACATTACATATGTGGATGGTTTATACAGATTAGTCCATATTTTCCAAAATGTTGTAATTATTACATTAATAACATGTACTTTGGATGCCTAGCACTGTAGAACTAAATAGACTATAAAGAGCATTGTTAATTCAGGAAACAACAGCAATAAGTATGTTAAAACGTTTAGAAAACAATTTTCAGCTAAGCATGTTAAAATGTTTCTAAAACAATTTTCAGCTATTTATGTATATATATATCATCAGGTTGCATGTCCTTTGCAGAATGTTGCATTCAACACAGCCCATCTGAATGAATATAATATATATAATATATATAGAAGAATGGCAAATAATCATATTCCCAAACAATGTTAACAACAACATTTGAGTTACCTGAGTGGCAGTGTTCCCTAGCATTTGGCTTTTCGTGGCAAGGCGCTGTGCCACTGAGTACGGGTTCGATCCTGCTTTGGTCCATATTTTTTTCTGTTGTTGATTATTTGTCAATTTTTCAGAGTGCTGTAAACATACCTCTTCCTCTGAATTGATTTGTTGTATGATGAACTTAAGGACAGAAAGAGACCAAAGGGCAGACCAGTGATGAGATAAAATGATGTTTGCAGGGCTTCCTTGAGGGAATTTTTTATCAGTGAAAGAAACTGGGGAAATGTGGCTGCAGATCGTAGCATATGGAGAGCAAAAATAAAAAATGGCACAACTTTCAATACAGTGCTGATATCAAATTCAGAAGACAAAAGGCGGCGCAAGAGAAAAGAGACAAAGCCAGGTACCGCATATACACCTTGCTTGTTCTGAGGATAGATCTGTCTGTCCAGGATTGGCAAGTTCAGCCACGAGAGAAGATGTTCAGTAAAGTAGCACCCTGTATGAGATACTAATGCTTTACCGAATTACTGACTTATCATGATTGCTTACTACCAACTGTCTTTAAGACGTCAAAGGCCATATATATATATATATTGAGTGCATTTTTAAAATGTGAATGGTTCTTTAACAGAAGCAGTTCATGTTAAAGGTTGTTATGTTTTAATGCTTTATAGTAATTGGAGATTTTTTTTTCAAGCACTGACATTGGTGATCATGTCTTTTCACGGCTTGTTGCCTTGAGGGCATTTATTCATTTTCTTGTGAACCTTATTCCGTGCTTTGAACACCAGTAACCAATTTTCATGCAGCACTTTTACATTCCTGACCTTTATAAACTGTTTTTATATGATGTGTAGTAGGGTTCTTGCACATTGACAAAATATGTTTTTCTGTTGAGCTGTTTTTGAGATTTTAAACTTTCATCTGATAAGTTAAATTACTTTTTATGATAATTAGCACATTGGCTGAGTGATTTGTGCACTCACCACTGACCAGAAGGGTCCAGGTTTGATTCCCAGACATGACTAAATGTTTTTATTTATTTCTTTTTACTGAATCGCCTCAGGTTTCAACCAATCTCTGAAAATGGTTACCATAGATTTTTTTTTTATGTGAAAATATGCCTAATATGATACTGACCATATCACATCTAAAATGATCTGTTGATTATTGTCAAATGTGGGCACTAACAACATATTTCCCATACACTTTTAGGTATGGAGAATACCCTTTACTTTACCAATACTTTTATAATTAACTTTGATGCAGATGGACCACACCACAGTTCAGCCAACAATTTCTTTTAATCATACACAAGTTTTCATACATTAATGTTATACTAATTTTGTTTATTGTAACTGATGTTCTATCTCCTCTCCCCCCCCCCCCCCCCCCCCCCCCCCCAAAGTGAGTCTCGGATCTCAACATTGATGTGAATGACTGATCTGTTTACATTATAGATTGTTTGTGTGAGAACAATGACATGTTAAGTATGTTATGATGTTGTGGGTGGACAGAGATACAATCAAGAAATTATATATATTCTATCTATCTATCTATTGACCTTTCAAGCTGTAGCCAGCCCATAGGGCATAGACCCAGATACTCTTTCTCTTATCTAAATTTGTATTCTGGCAGTTTTCAATCCTTGTAAAGATATTTTATCAAATCTTGCCATTTGTCTCTGTTCTGTGCGAGCAACTCTATCTCATTGAGGGAGCCGATTCCTGCTGCTCTTGTCTCTCTAATCAATGTTCTTCTCAGTGTCTCTTTGGGTCGGCCTCTTTTCCTCTTACATGTTGTTTCCCACATGAGGGCTTGCTTTGTTATTCAGTTATTATCTCTTCTCATCACATGTTCAACATATGACCATCGTCTTTTCTTTAATACTGAAGATATTAGTGGTTGATTGGCAATTTCTCTAATTTCCTTGTTTGTTTTGAATTCATTCCACGCTATACCAAGTATTTTCCTTGGACATTTATTTTCAAATGCGTTCAACTTGATACATATTATATCAAGTATATTATTTAAAAAAACTTTTCATTAAAATAAATTGCGTATAAATGTTGCAACATACTAAGTAATTTACTTTCACAGATGGTAAATTTTGTTGTTGCATGATCAAGAAGAAAAAGTTTTATACCCAAACAAATGAAAATACAGAAAGGTATTGTTTTCAGATACTTGACTTTGTTTTTAGCCAGGATGAAAGTTAGGTTCCATTTTTTTGGTACAAAAGTTGGAGGTCTATTAATTACAGATTGTGACCTAAGCGTAATTATTTTACATTACATTTATTAGGTTTTAGGGAGGTAAAATTGTCCATCACTCCTGCTTGGTTACAGTCATTGACGATTGTGACTCGAAGTATTTCTTCCTGAATTAGGAATAATATTATTCATTTGTTAGTATCTTTAATATTCTTTTCACATCTGTGAGTTGTCATTCTGCAAGAAACATTACAATTACCAGACAAGTGTTCAGTGGAGGTTTTTTTTTTCCTCCATTTTTTTAATTACAGATAAACAGACTGTAAATATTTTCTGATTTTTTTTCTCTTCATGTTTGGTGAATGAACAGCAAAGAATTTTTGCACAAGTGATTGAACCAGTAATTGAACCAAAGAGTAAAAAATATTCAAAGCAATGGTGATATGTAAATAAATTACTTTTTTTTTTTAACAGTAAGATAATGAGTTTGTCATCGTATTACCCTTATCACACATGGAACAACTGTCAATGCTCAGATCTCATCCCCAGCAAAACCAACAGTGTGAAACAATAAACTGGTTCAGAAGTCCTTCCCCCCACCCTCCAATCCCTCTCGTAGCTCTCTGATTTTTTCCCTCATAAGTACATGGATGTAAGGAAGTAGTCTTTTTCTTCAGTGATCAGCTTTTACTACGCATCTAAACATAAATACATATGGTCCATGCAAAGGACGGTGTATATGAAGTCTTCAGCAATTCTCCATCATTTATAATTTTGGGCTACTTCTGTGGGTCACAATCTTTCGTAGGACAATGAGAGAAAAGCAGTCCTGTAGTTTTTTAGTAGAGTTTGTTTAGATACTCTACAATTGCACATGTGGTGTTGTTGAGTCCTATTTAATGTAGATGTGTTCTGAAGTGACTTGTTTTGAGCCTGAAAATTTTGATCTGCTTTTGTCCTATGAATTTAACTTGCGTTCCCTCAAAAAGTTGTAACTATCTCTGCCGGTCCACTTTATCTACCCTCCAACATCTACCACAGGACATCGCTGTCTTCTCTAAAGACCTCGCCTTCACAACCTATAAATTGACTAGATTCACCTGTCACGTTAATTTCCTCCACAACTGCCTACAACTTAGAATTATCCCACGCGGTTTTCTCTCGAAATCCAAGCCCTTTATTCACTCCCCTAACGCTAGCGAGATGCGTCATCTTGATAACATAGAAAAGCGATGCATTTTCCAATGGATCAGGACAGTTCTAGCGAACCACTCTAGACTTCTTAACAGCTTCCATGACAGACGCAGATTTTTATTATTCCAACTTCGTTCTTCAGCGATCAGTTTCGACCACCCGATTCACGAAATTATCCACAACTTAAACAGGGAGCTTTATACCTTCATGTACTCTCAGCACAAAAAGAAGATATCCGACCTTCGACCTAAACCACCCTCTCAACCGTCTCTTGACCACCATTCTCGAGTTATCTGCATTCCAATGGACCTCACATTATCGGATAACGAACGCGCAGCTCTCTCTAAAGGGTTACAATTTGTCCCTGTGTGCCCAACAAGTGATCGTTATAGTCTTCTAAGGGATGTCCATGATCTCCACAGACGCATGCGTTTAGAATACTATCACTGCGGGAAATCGGACACCTCATCTTCCTCTGATGTTGATGAATTTTCTCGCTTTCACTCCTGTAAATTGGATTGGACACCGCATTCTGGTGCCTCAAGGGTTCTCGACTTATACACACAGGTTACTCTTCGGGAGATCGAGCAACTCCCCATACGCCGGGTACCTCGTTCCAACCTAACTTCCGCTGAATTTCAAGCCCTCTCAAACCTCCGAAGTCTGGAAGATATCGTCATTAAACCAGATGATAAGGGAGGGGCTGTGGTGGTCTGGCGTAAGGACCTATACATCCAAGAAGGTGCCAAACAATTATCTGACACCACGTTCTATAAACCTTGCCCCAGTGATTCCACTACTAGCAACAATGAGAAGGTTCGCTCAACCATCAAACAGCTTATCGACGATAAATTCCTTCCTCCTAGCACATCCCGTCTCATCATCACAGATAGTGCTCTAGGCAAACCTTCCTTCTACATGCTTCCTAAAATCCACAAGCCCAATAATCCTGGTCGTCCCATTGTTTCAGCATGTAGGTGTCCCACAGAACATATATCCGACTATCTCAACAGCATTTTCCAACCCATAGTGACATCTCTTCCCACCTATGTCAAGGACACGAATGATGCCCTCACTATATTCTTTTCTCTTTCCCTTACCCCAGAACACTCATACCGACTTTTCATCCTCAACGTATGCTCTCTGTTTACCTCTATCCCTCATGCCGATGGCCTAATAGCTCTTCAATTCTTTCTTGACCAAAGAAAACATCCATCTGGGGATACATCTACTCTCCTCCGTCTTACTGAACTCGTTCTCAACCTTAATACTTTCAAATTCAATGGTCAGTTCTATGACCAGGTGAGTGGTGTAGCTTTGGGAACCAAGATAGGTCCTAGTTATGCTTGCCTGTTCATGGGTTACCTTGAACATCAAATACTGAATTCGTACCGTGGCCCCCTGCCCATTAAATACCTCCGGTACATTGATGACGGTTTTGGACTGACTGACTTGCCAGAAGATGACATCTCCAGGTTCATCGACTACATTGGTAACTTTCATAAATCCATCAAGATTACATCTCATATCTCTACATCGTCTGTCACTTTTCTTGATCTGGTCGTCTCCCATGGTACCTCCAGCCTCCACATTTCCATCTTCTATAAACCCACGGACGCCCACTATTATTACGACTTCGTCGTATCTGCCAGGATGATCAAGATTTTCTCCAACAGGCCCACCTGATGTTAAGTTTCTTTAGGCGTCGTCTCTATCCTGATTTAGTTCTCCAATCTGCCTTTAAGCGAGCTCTCGATATTTCCTGTCCTGTGGCACTCACCCCATCCACCCACCGTTCCTCTGATAGGATCATATTCACCCTCACCTACCACCCCCACAACTTGGCTGCGGTGAGGATCCTTAACCGGTATCGCTCCATTTTCCATTCAGACCCCACTACCCGCCTACTTTTCAGTGATCCTCCTTTGGTAGCCTTCAAATGCGACAGGAGTCTGAGAGACATTCTTGTCACGAGCCGCCTCCCCCGCTCAAACCACATTAACCTTGGTACTGTTCATTGTGGACGTCGAGTTTGCAGAACTTGTAACTATGTGCTTTGCACCGATTCGGTCTTGTTCCCTAATAGGTGATTCGACATCAGGAGGGGTTTACTTGTGTGTCACGGAATATCATCTACACCATAATATGTAAGCTTTGCCAGATGACGTATGTGAGCGAAAGTGGAAGACGCTTGAGTGGCAGATTTTGTGAGCATCTTCGTGATGTTGAGCAAAAGACTGGCAGTCAGGTGTCTGCTCATTTCAACTCCCCTGGCCATAGTGGTAAACCTGACATGCAAGTTACTGGCATTGTCTCCTGTCACTCCAGCAATTGCAGCCGGTTCGCCTTTGAGAATCGCCTTATTGCCCAGTTGGGTTCGCTGTCCCCCCAAGGTATGAACATATCACTCTCATACACATAGGACACCTACTTCATATTTCTTACCCCCATGCGCTACCGAACCTATACATGTAGATATATTTGTCTGCATATGTATTGGCACATTTGGGCTCCTTTTGGTTTTTTCTTTTGTGGGCTTTGTGGCAATATATATGCAGATTTATGCTTGTACGAATGTATTGTTATATACACATGTTTCTTTTTACACATCGGTTCGAGGTGCACACAGAGTTAGATTTGCATAGTTTATACATATCCTGTACCCACCTCCCCATATTTTTAGAACCCTTCCGTTCCGTCTTCTCGCTTGACTGCCTCGTCAGTGAGATTTATAGTTGGTCATCCTGCCATATCATTTTAGTCCATTTAGATACTGACCACGCTCTGGAACACAGGGAAGTAACCCTATTTTTATTTCCTTTCTTGAGTATCTAGAATATTATCGCCATGTAGTTAGATTTGTTTACATATCTTTATATATATATTTTGTGTTTGTTGTTTGTACCAGCTGAAGGCCTACTTGGCCGAAACGTTGACTTTTGTTTTGTCCATTACCACGTAAAACTGTCACCATATCACTTTCTTCTTTTTTTTTTAAGCATTGAATTTATTTAAACTGTCGCGCTCATGTTTTTTGTATGATTCTCTACATTCTGTTTTCTTGGTTTGTTTCAGGGGGCCTTTACTTCTTTGAGACTTAGAGATATGTGTTTGGCTGTTAGAATTCTCACCTGCTTTTGCAAGTTTGTCTGCTTTTTTTTTTTTTCCGGGAATGCTACTGTGTGCTGGTATCCACAGTACAGCTAATGCACAGAATGTTGAATCAGTAAAGACAACAAAGATATTACAATTAAAACGCACACATTTACCTTATGTACTTAATACCTTGCTCAACAAGAGCTTCTCAGTCACAATTATTTCCCCCCAAAACGTAAGATACTAACATAAACATATAGTTTCAACCTTGGTAAACAAACATAAACTTCTGTATTTAGTTCCAGTTGTAATAAATTGAATGATTGGTGATCACTAATAGTCAGTATTCATATTCAGTCAGTATTTGTTTTGTAATTTCAACATATTCTTAATTAAAAATACAATTTTTCTTAAATGTTTTATGTTTAATAATATATACACTCCATGTGCCTGTGCTTTCTTGTACGTTTCCATAGTTTTGTTGTACCCATATTGTGCCTACTTTTCTTACTGGAGGTTGTGTGCACCAATTTATTGATATTCCATTGCATGTTTCACTGGTATTATGAACATATAAAAAGTATCAAAGAAATGTAAATACTGTTTTTATTTATATAAATATATTTGAATGATATTTTTTTGCTGTATAATTATCATTATCAGTTATATTTAAGGTTGTGATCTGCCGTATTTGGTCTAGCTAGTGATAAGTATGTCCACACATAAATAGTATTGCTATAAATTAACAATGGTAGTTTAAGGTTTCTTAAAGACAGAATATTTCCTGAAGACTGTTAATGTCTACTAGAGGCCTAGCACTAATTTGCTTTTCTTTACCATATATCATTATTTGATTATATGATAATAATAATTTTACCTCCTGCTCTGAAAGACATGTGTATTGAGAGATTATCCACTTTTTGTTTAAAGAGACTTTTTGTGTGGAATATATTTTACTTTTTGAGTGGCAGTCAGTGATACCTAGATTTAGATGATGATTGTAAGTGGGTTTTTTTAAATGTGTAAATTGGTTAGTGCTTGCAGGTAATATCATTGCCTAATTATAAAATTGTTACACTGTTGCTAACATTGAACTGGAGTCGTCAGTCGCTGGACACTGCGGGACTTGCTGAGGGGGGGATCTGAGCACCTATGGACATGTTCGGAGTGCAATGATGATGACCCGCAAATAACTGAATAACTCAGTGAATGAAACCAGCGATGATGCTCAGACATTCCCACTGTCTACATACTGATAGTTCCTGTAGATTGTCAGCTGTGTGCACTTTACATTCCATTCACTCAATATATATGAAATTACATTCTTGGTGTGCTTGTATAAAAGAAATAATTGCAAATAAATATAGCCACAAAGTGTATTATAAGCCACATAGTAGCATAATACTGGACAGTTTTCTAATTTGTATTTAAAGTATATGCACTTTGTAATCTGGTACAAGAATTTCCTTTAGTTTACATTGATATTATATGTAAACATGTATATGTCTTAGTTTATGGTATCTAGGATTCACATATATGACTGACTTTATTATTGTAAGTATAAATGTGTCTCCTTGATTAGTGATTTCGCTTCCACAAAAAAATGAAGTTACCTAAGTGTCATTGTTTGTCCAATCATTTTTCTTTCTTCTGGTTTAAGCCCCATGATATTGTCAATCTTATTATGGGGCCTGTTTTATATATTTTTCCAGAACAATTTCAGCTGTGACAGACCACTTGTTTTTGCAGTGCTACTGACGTCTATTCTTAAATTCATGAACATCTCAACCGTAATAAAATATTTTATGCCCTCAGAAAATTAATCTCCTGTAGCATTGTTCTTATTTAAGTTTTGTATGGCTGTCAGGACAGACATTTCTAAGATTTACCAACCATTCAACTCTTCCATTCAATTTAGTGCACACCACTTTCAATGTATAGTTCAAACTCGTGGAAGAAAACTTCTTATGTGAATCGATTTGCTTTTTATCAGTGGTGTAATTACTGTGCCACCAATAGTATATTTTCCTCTTTATATTGTATGCCATAAAATAAAGATAAATGTGACTTATTGCTAAAATCAGGTGACTAGGACACCCTTTTTTGTAATTTTCCTGAAATAATTTAGCAAAAAAATGCTTTATGCAAAATTTAGACTGCCTTTGAACTTAACCCTAGACTACGATTTCATTGTAAAAATTACCGCCACAAAATACAAATTCTTAAAATGTCATATTTTGCGGCAAGCAAACATTCTCCCCTCCCTATACCTTCCTTATTACTACTTCCAGTGACCCCTGAGCGTCGAATTTTTTTTCCAAGTTGTAGGTGAAAATTATGATGGTTCCATAGAAAGGGGGCTTTTTTTTCAGAAATTTTTTTCAAGGAATTCTGGGGTTTTATCCCCTCATGATGGGAGAAATCTCTTTGACCATCAGCATGACATTAAAGAAACCTTTGTAACTCAGGATAACCAGAGAATGTTGCTTTGAGGGAGCCGAACATACGGCTTGGTTGACAAACTTACTGTGGCCATATGAATTGACAACATAAGACCTCCTGTAGCCACAGCATGATGCATTCTAATTTCAGATCATAAATCTAACATAATCCAGAAAATTTAAAACATCTAATTCCCCGTGTGTCTCTTGGGTAAACACACAGTTGTATAGCAAAAGTTCAAAGAGAATACTATTTTGGGAACCCAAATATCACTTTTAAGTTGTAGTAATTTTTGCGATGGTATCATGAAAGTATCAGCCACAGATGTGTATCATAATATAGGGTTAAATGTTATAAAATCTTACCGTTGATAAAAATCGAAGACTGAATACAATAATTCAATTCGTCAAATAGTTTCCGAGAAAATTTAAGAACACGGTGTTCATGAATTTATGAACGGACTATAAATGCATGCTATACCTCTTCCTAGCAGGTTGATGACATTTCACAAATGTCATTTCTGGAACTTGGAATTCTCCAAGAATATTTTGGTCTTCCTCTTTGTCTTTTTCCCTGGGAAGACAAAAAAGGGCCTGTTGTGTAATACTCTCAATTGGCTTCCACAGTGTGTGTCCTATCCAGCGCCATCGTCTTCCCTGTATCTCTTTTCCACAGGTATTTGTCTGGTACTTTTCCATAATCCTATGTTAGTGATTTTGTTCTGCCATTTCCATCCTTTTATTATGCGTAAGCATCCACTAATGAAGGTCTGTATCTTCATGGTTGTCATTTTTGTTGTTCTCCATGTTTCACAGCCATATAATAAGACTGATTGGAGTTGAAAATTTTAATTTTTAGAGAAAGCAACTTATTCAAGGATATTTCATTAACCAGGAACACTGTTGCTGCACAGATTGATGAAATGTCGAGTGATTTAAAACAACAGTTAAAGACAAGATCATCAAGATTTGAACATTTTTTCTTTTGTTGTTGATGACTGCATGACTATGGTTTAGATTTGAGTAAACTTGCATGCTTATCAACCGACGGTGCTGTGTATATGGTTGGCAGACATAATGGGGTTGCTGCTATGTTGCGAACAAAAATAGAAAACTCGCATCCTGATTAATCATTTGCACATTTCCACCGCATTATTCATCAGCAAAATTTGCGTGAAAAGATTTAAAAATTGGATCATGTGCTTAGTTTGGCCACACAGACAGTGAAGCTATATCCAAACACCGTCAGCCAGTTGCTGGAAGATATGGATAATCAGTTGACCGATGTTTCATTCTACACACACGTCTGCTGGTTGTCAGGTCACAAAGTGCTAAAAAAGATTTTATTTCTTGAGACAAGAAATAATTATGTTTTAAGAGATGAAAGGTCAAAACACAGCTGGAATAGAAGATGAAAGTTCGTTCCAGGGTCTGGTTTTTGCTATGGACATTGCTGCACAATTAACTGATCTTAATCTGAAATTATAGGGTAGAAACAAACTCATCACTCAGTTGTATGATGACATCAAGTGCTTCATTACACAACTAAGCTTATGGAAGTTACAGTTGTATGATGACATCAAGTGCTTCATTACACAACTAAGCTTATGGAGGTCGATGACATCAAGTGCTTCATTACAAAACTAAGCTTATGGAAGTCACAGTTGTATGATGACATCAAGTGCTTCATTACACAACTAAGCTTATGGAGGTCGATGACATCAAGTGCTTCATTACAAAACTAAGCTTATGGAAGTCACAGTTGTATGATGACATCAAGTGCTTCATTACACATCTAAGCTTATGGAAGTCACAGTTGTATGATAACACCAAGTGTTTTATTACCAAACTAGGTTAATGGAAGTTACAGTTGTATGATAACATCAAATGCTTCATTACACAACTAAGCTTATGGAAGTTACAGTTGTATGATAACATCAAATGCTTCATTACACAACTAAGCTTATGGAAGTTACAGTTGTATGATAACATCAAATGCTTCATTACACAACTAAGCTTATGGAAGTTACAGTTGTATGATGACATCAAGTGCTTAATTACAAAACTAAGCTTATGGCGGTCGATGACATCAAGTGCTTAATTACTCGCATCCTGATTAATCATTTGCACATTTCCACTGGAACCGCGATAGCTCAGTGGTTAGTGAACTGGACTACAAAGGACAAGGGGTAGGTTTCGATCTCAACCGACGGCTTCCGGGTTCACCCAGTCATAAATGGGTACCGGATTTTTTTCTGGGAAAGTAAAGCAGCACGGGCATAATACCGACCACATTACCCCAAAAATCAAGTGCCGATGGTCTGTAAAATATAAGGTCACT
The DNA here is from genome assembly GCA_032433765.1 of Megaustenia siamemsis. Lineage (NCBI taxonomy): Eukaryota > Metazoa > Mollusca > Gastropoda > Stylommatophora > Ariophantidae > Megaustenia > Megaustenia siamemsis. The sequence goes on along the minus strand of JAVIAB010000092.1, from coordinate 74,839,746 downwards.
AACACCACATTTCCCTATACGCCACTTGACGTGACAGGGGTACTTTACTTTTTTTTTCTTTTACATTTCCACTGCATTATTCATCAGCAAAATTTGTGTGCAACGATTTAAAAATTGGATCATGTGCTTAGTTTGGCCACACAGACAGTGAAGCTATATCCAACCACCGTCAACCAATTGCTGGAAGATATGGATAATCAGTTAGTGATGTGAAATAGAATTAGTGTTTATAGATTGTTGTTATTGCAGCCTTTCTTAATTGTATGTACTTATATTTGCCAAATGTCAACTGGTATACAACCACTTTTTTATTCCTTCTTATTATTTAAGACCTGCCTGACACACCTCTCTTCTTTTCTCTGTCATTTGGCTGAGGGTGTGTACATAAAATACTTGTTCATAAGTACTAGTGTACAGTACATGTTTATTCATACAGAATAGCTTGGAAATGTGTTGGTATATTCTAGTGGAAAGAATCTTTTTCTTCATTCCTTCCTCATTTGCTCTTCTGTTAGCCTGTGCTGCTATTATGTTTTTCTAGTGTTTCTAATATTCCATCAATCCATCTTTTTCGTTGTTATCCCTTGTGGCTGGTGTTCTCACAACATTTATTAAAGGTTTGTTGTGCTGTGTTTTGGACATGTTCCATGTTCTGTTACTATAATCTATTTTGAAACTTCCTGGAGATAATCATTATTTTAGTTGTTATGTTACATTAGACATCCCCCTTTTTTTAGTCATTTCTTATCAGAACAGTGAACTGTAAGTGTCTACAATTAAAGTTAAATCAACAGTCATAGCATCTATGACTGGCATCTCTTAACAGTGTGTGGCTAATCTTGCAGTAAACAACCAAGTGTTTTTGTTATTTTCTCTTGCCAGCCTGTAATGACATTATCCATAACCAATATAAAGTATTTACAGTAGCAGAATGTTGTTTTACACTAGTATTGATCCTGTACTCATTATTATAGTTTTTTTTTCCTTATATAACCCATTGGGTTTTAAAAATAAACTGTGTATGATGTGAATCTCAGAAACTGGAATTCATTACTTGTCAGTCTCAACACGTCCCAAAGCAGCCAAATACCCTTCCTTTAGTCATACTACCACCAGAATGGCTCTAGGAGTAACGGGATATGACAAACTCCTGTTCCATTGTAAGGTGGAGGTATATCTAGGAGGTACTTATTTTTACACTGCCTTAGTTTACCTTTTTTTTTTTATTTGTTTAATTTTTTTAATTAAAATTTTCAGCGAGCTTATTGATAATCCAGTTTATATTTTCTTTGGATTTAAACCAGCATTAAATACAATCCATATTTTTTTATTTTGTTTAATTTAAATATTTTTTAAATATCAGATACATACACATTATGTGCAGTGGACTGTTGGTCGGAAATGATAGATTGTGGCTTTTATAGTTATAATCACAGGCTGTGCAAAACATACATATTTGACACCATATCAATCATCTTACAGATTATTTATGTTCATCAGCAGGGTTGTGCAGCTTTGTTCCTGCTCATACAGAAGAGTGAACAAGTCAAAATGGTCACTTTTATTCTCCATATCATTTATCATAGTCATATTATAAGGTTGCCCAAAATTACATTCCATCTTAAAGTGTAAATTATCTTATATAAAAAGCTATTTATTTTTTGGTTACATCTTCATGCCTATGGTTATACTTTGAAAAGATTTTTGTTTTCTAAAGAAACATCTTTAATTATATTTCACTTTAAAATCTGTACCAAAAAAAGTACACTCAAAGTCAATCATATCAGTTTTTTTTTAAACAGTAATAATTACTCAAGTAATGACAATAATAATTTGCCTGGAACGGTATAGATCAGTTAGCAAGTTAAATAATGAATTTTCTGAAATGCTCATATTTTCATACAATAGATAACATTTAATTGGGTATGTCATTTTTATTTTCTTACCTGTGAATGTAAAATGCACATCTTAGAATAATAGCAGTATTATCATCATCAAGTACTGGGCCTACTGGTGTAGGTGATCATGTCTCTCCACGACTTTTGATCTCGGCAGCTATTTATCATTTCTGTTGTTGACCTTCTGCCAAGCCATTCTCTTAAGCTGTCTGTTATTTTTTCTCTTTGCTTCCCTCTATCTCTTTGTCCCTCAATTTTTCCAGTTGTTACAATATATTCCACTTGTTCTCTTCTCATTACATGGCCAAAAAATGATGATTGTTTCTTACTAATATTGGAAATTAGCTCTCTTTTTGCTTTGACCTCTCTCAGAACATCTTCATTACTCTTCTTAGCTGTCCATGGTACTCTCAACATTCTTCTGTAAAACCACATTTCTACAGACTCCAGTGATTTTCTTGTCTGTTGTCCTAGATTCGCATCCATATGTTAAGACTGGCTCTACATAACATTTAAGAACTATTTTCCTTGTTTCTATTGTCAAAAATGGATTGCATAGTATCTTCCTCATTTTTTGGAAAAGCAGTATTATAGAAGCAGTATTATCTGGTGTCTGTATTGGGGTGGTACTTAAGCAATACAATGAAATTAACCTTAGTGAATAATGTAATCAAATTAAATGATTTCCATATTGGCAAAGACCGTTTGTTCTTATCATCAGTTCTTGCTGCCATGTGCTTGTTGAAATTGCCTGACTATTTTTTTCATCATTCATTATATTGTTTTCAATTTTATTGCAGCCTTTTTTTTATTTCTTTTAAAAAAAACTTCCTCATGCCATAATTTTCTAATTTGTCTCTTCATTGATTATTAAAATGAGCAGTATCGTTCCACTGCAAACAATAGAAGGTGTTGGTATATTTGGATTGACCACTTTACCTTTACGCGTCATTAACATTGCCTGAAAGTGTAGGCAACTGGAGAAGAATAAAATGGGAGACTGAGTTGTGTAGTTTTAAAAAACATTCACTGCCAACCATACAACCCAGGTTCACTGGCAGCACCTGTTTGTAAAAACCCAGTCAATAGGTAAAATGAAGGTCAGAGTACGCACTCAGAAGGTCAAAGAATATTACCATCGCTGTGAAGATTCATGCTGAAGTTTCTGGTCAACTACTAGGTGTCGGAGAAAAATATGTTATTTATCGCTGCAATTATGTTGACTGACAGTTCACACCTTTTAGAAGAAAAATATGTCCCATAAAAGGTAGAGCAATAACTCTACTCTACTGTGTATGGTTCCGCCATTAAGCATCTTTATTTTCACTTACAGTTTACTTTTGTAGCAATTTATTTTAAATGGAAAAGTTTTATATTCACCCATTCAAATGGTTTAATGAGGTGCTTTTGCCTGCCTTTATCCACTCTTATACACACAGTTGTTAAGGACAATTTTTTTTAAATATGTACTTACTATTTATTTCACTTCTGCATTGATGATTTAATCAAACGTAGATGTGCCTACATTAAGTTGAATTATTGTTTATTCATTTAGACCGACAAGGCTCTGGGGTTAACACTGCCTCTAAAAATGGGTAGCAAAAATTTTTCTGGGAATTAAAAGTGGTCTTGTGTGATAACACCATTTGTCACTAACACCATTTTCTCCATATTCAGACGTGGAGGGAACCTTTACTTTTTCCCTTACATCTAGATAATAAAATACTATTTATCTTGGAACTAAATAGAAAGTCCCAAAAATATATGTTTTGAAGATGGGTACAGACTGGACAGCAAAGTATAAAACAGTGCAGCAGCACAGTCTGCTTTAAGTGAATGTCAGAGAAGAGAATTGGATGAAATAATATTTTAATGTGTGACTATGTGGGAAATAATGCTGGATGTTTGCTGACATAACGGGATGGGAAAAGATCAATGGTGGAACTGTTACACAGCGCACAAGATCAAAGGTTGTGGATGGACATGATAAATAAATAGTTTTTAAAGTTGTGTATAGTAAAACAGTTGTTATAGCCTCACATTGTTCTATGTTTAACATTTATTGCATTTAGATACATTTATCACATACAGTATTTATATTTATTTATGTAATTTCATATTTTAGGCACATAAATTATTTCAACGTAACTCCCCTTAGTTGACATTGCTCTAAAACTACTGTAGTTCTCACATACTAAAAATTATGTGAGGGTTTAGGTTAGAACTTTTCCCTCACATTGCTTCTCTTTTCTCTAGAATTAGGAGCCTTCTAATGACATATTAGAGAACCATTGAATAAAATGCAAGGGGACGTTACACTTCCGAACTGAAATAATTTATTTGCTTAAACTAAGGGAAGGTGGAGTTTTGCAAAAATATCAGGTTTCATTACAGGCGGATTAATAAGATCTCATAATCCTGTAGCTGACTGGTGCAGTGAATTTTCTACAACATTGTAACACGCACTTATACTTTTTTGGTAATATTTACATTTGTATGTTGTGAAATGGTGGCATTTAATAAAAGGAGATTAAATATCACATTACAGATTGAATTTATTTCTATGTTAACGAACTTTTAAAGTAAATACCATGTCTTTCCTTCTTCTTGGTCACTGGGTTTGAAGTGATCTATGACTAGCATGTTTTGTTGTAGCAAGGTAAAGAACGAGACTTGAATCGGTGTCTTAGCACGCGAGTTTTCACCCATATGCTCGGCCACCTATCCAGAAGTGTTCAGAGACTTCTGGATAGTGTCTCTTCAAACATCAAAACTCACGATGTGAGGCAACATTCCTCACCTTCCCAGAGTACACCCTGGTACTCATTTCAGCCAGTGGTTGGGTCAACCGTGGGGATATTTTTTTTCTAACCACGATTTCAACTCACACTGCTGTCAATGAGAATCGAACACGGTTTGTCTGAACATTGGTAGCCCGATAGGGTGGTTTTCTCGACTAGGCAACAGTAAGGTTTAAAACAGGAACCAGACTACTGTTTATTTGGTGTGTGACTGACCATTTTAGGTTGACCCATTTCATTTATCTGTGTCTGCACAATTCGTCTCAAATCCTTGGTTTCTATTTCCACAATGATAATACTGGTTTGTGATGGTTTTTGAGTCTTCTCTACTCCTGTTGAACCATATTTCATTTATCTGTGTCTGCATAATTCATCTGGATGCACCCACAATGCTTGATGCACTCTAAAGAACGCAGCCAGGACGCATGAACACCATAGCTCCAGTGCAGAATCCTTATAGTGGAATATTCGGTACATAGAGCCACTAAGCTTAAGAAGAGATCATGCAGCTGTGGAAACATACGAAAGATACCTACGGATGGATTCATCAGAAGAATGCTGAAAGATGGGTGAGAAATGGCGACCTATACACAAAATAAAGAACATATTTGTCCTTGATTATACCATAATAGCCAGTCAAAAGCATCAGCTACCTACAGATAGATATATGACTTATATTGGCAAGTCTGGGACGATTAGCGGAAAGATTTTGTGAACATCTACGAGATGTTCAACAGAATACTGACACTCCAGTGTCTTCCCATTTCAACTCCACAGACCACAAGGGCAAAGACGACATCCATATCACTGGTATTGTCCTTTGTTACTCTGGCGATCGCAGCCAGTTTGCTTTGGAGAATCACCTCATAGTCCAGTTTGGTTCACTGACCCCCATGAGGCATAAATGTATCTCACTCATACACATATTTTCCTTTCAGTTGCTCCTTCCCTATTGCATAGCCTTCTCTGCTGCCCATGTTTGGGCACTTTAGTCTATCTGCTATGCCATGTTATTCATAGTTCTCCTCCACTAGTCCCCACTGAGACACTTTGGTGTTCTCCTATACCCCTTTTTTCTGTGCTACTTGCCCTTCATATGTTTTTATTGCACCCCACCCTCAGACATCTCACTCTTTCTGTCTTTTGAGTACCTGTTATTCTTCTGTTCTATTCTTTCTCCTTTGTGTTTGCACACTGACCTCAGTGTGTATGTACTCTTCTGGTTATGTTGGCGTTATGCGTACATTTCTACACATATATGATTGTCCCCATATGGGTGTGCATATGCATGTATGTGTTCATATGTATGGGTTTTGGTATCTATATATGTGTGTATATATATATATATATATATATATATATATATATATATATATGTGTGTGTGTGTGTGTGTGCCGATAGGTATAGGTATGTGCATGTCTGTTTGTACGTGCATATATGTAGACACGCATCTATGTGTGTGTATACATGTATTTGTGGGCCCTTAGATACTTTTAGTCAGTGTCTTTGCAGTCGAGGTAGCCTAGACAGCGTTCTTCCCACTCGCGTATTTTTAGAACCCTTCACACGGTCCTGACAGCAAGGTATAATTACAGTTAAACCCGTGTGACTATCTCTTTCCCATTCTGACCCCGGTCCAGGACACACGGAAGTCACTTTTATTTTCTTCAACCAGTTTCGATTATTTTGTTTTGGATTTGTTACTAGTTATCCATGTAGGATTAGTTTTATTTGCTTACATATTTGTGTGTGCGTGTTGTTTGTTTGTTCCTGCTGAAGGCCTATTGAGCCGAAACGTCGTTCAAATCTGTGTCGTCTACCATTAATGTAAAACTTTTACTATACCATTTTTTGGGGGGGGTCAATTCTCCCACACATTTAGCTTTACTGCAGCTTCGCATTTGTGTGAATTCATTTGCATTTCTTTGCCGTAACCCCCTACCTACAGATAGATCTGTTGAGAGAATATCTAACAATGAACCACGATGCCGGCGAATCTCAAGCCCCCAGAATTATGACCGCACTCTCGCACCCTTCAACAAAACCATTGCTATGGAAACCATAGACTCTTTGTCCGCAGGAAGCCATTCATTTCTATACCGATGGATCAGCGCTTAATGCTACCATTGGCTATGGTACGGTCATATACTACGACAACTCACTCAGAGAGATGGAAATTCCCACATTTTCAGATTTTGTTGTAAATTTTGCTCAAATTACACGGCCGAAATTACAGCTATAGAGAAAGCATTGCAGAGAATTATTCACGATTTCATAAACGACATAGTAACACTGAAGTAAATAATGATCTTCTCACTCTAAATCAGCCATCCAAGCATTACAATATGGACCATCTGTAGATATGGTTATCGCCACGAGACTTAATCTTCTTCTTTCCTACCTCATTTGCCTTTCAGCGTCGAGGGGACAAGACTTAATAACCAGCTATGGTGTAGAATTAACTCTCCAATGGATACCCGGATATATTGAAATTCCAGGCTGCAAACAAGCTGACAAGATGTCTAAAATAGGTACACCACTTCCCCAGACATCATCAGACACAACATCACCACTTGCAAACAAATCCTCAGAACCAATTATAAACAAGAGTGGGCCACTACCACAACTGGCTGCTCATTGTACAAACACCAAACTAAGCTAGACCCACAGGACCCAATCGAAAGTTCTCTTTCTTGTTCTCTGTGTTTTACTTCTCCTTTTGTTTTCCTTCTTCTTCTTCGTCATATAAACCTTGGGGTCGTGAATCCACTGTCACACTTCGTCAACATTCTCAATATCTCTCGATCTCCCACATTAATAGATGACATATATAAAAGCTTCATACCTTGAGAGGAACAACAATAGTATGGGTCCAGGCTACACGGAAGTTCGTGATAACAACCGGGCCGATACGTTGACCTTAGGTGCTAAGTGTGTCTGTAGTGAAAAGTAAAGTACCCCCGTCACACCAAGTGGTGTATAGGGAATATGGTGTTAGTAAAGTAAAAGTACCCCCCGTCACGCCAAGTGGCGTATAGGGAAATATGGTGTTAGTGACCCTATATTTTACAGACCTTCAGCACATGATTTTTGGGGTAATGTGGTCGGTATTACGCCCGTGCTGCTTTACTTTCCCAGAAAAAATCCGGTACCCATTTAAGGCTGGGTGAACCCGCAGCCGTCGGTTGGGATCGAACCCTACCCCTTGTCCGTAGTAGTCCAGTTCACTAACCACTGAGCTATCGCGGCTCCCACTAATTTTTAGGGAATTAGTCAAACCCAGGTGTCCTCGCCAGGGAACGAACCCCGGCTGTTGCCGTGGTAAGCCAACCGCCTATCGATTGCGCTAACCGGACACCCATATGGTGTTAGTGACCATAAATTTTACAGACCTTGGCATATGATTTTTTGGGGTAATGTGGTCGGTATTACGCCCGTGCCGCTTTACTTTCCCCCCAAAAAAATCCGTTACCTATTAAAGGCTGGGTGAACCGGAGCCGTCGGTTTGGATCGAACCCTACCACTTGTCCTTTGTAGTCCAGTTCACTAACCACTGAGCTATCGCAGCTCCCCAGAGGATGGATGTGGTGTATATGAAAGACAAGTACAAGGCTAACGTCTTTAAGGCCCTGCATTATCTGTCTCCCACCGTTGATGGTTGTTGTTCTTGTTTTCTGAGGAAGGCCGGACGTGGGGGTTGAAATGTCAGTGTTTTGTAGTGTTCCTTGAATGTAATGTAGGAGTGTTAGTTACACCCCACTACTGGCTCCCTGCTACCAGCATTACCGCGGCGCTGCATTTATTTGCTCGTTCCACTCTTCAAGGCCCTCAACAATTTAATGTTCGATGTCGATACCGCCACCAATGATAATGTAATCCTCGAACTGTAGGCTTATCATCAATTTGGAATGCAACGTGGATCATGTAGCCATAAGGAAGCTTTTTATCGACGCAACGGAAGAGATTTCAGAGACAAAATTGTTCATGGTTTTAAGAATCAATTTATATATTTATCTAAAATATAACATATTATATATGGATGTTTAGATAATTGAACAAGCTATTAGATTTCAGCAAGATGATACAAGACATGTAAAAAGAATATGGTTTGATGGCGTTCACACTATTAAAACTGAGCGTGGCGCACTATGCGGCGAAACGTTCTCTGCCGAAATCGGAACGGCGCTCGGTGCGGCGAAACGTTCTCTGCCGAAATCGGAACGGTGCTCGGTGCGGCGAAACGTATGGAAAGAGTTAAATTTCTATTTGGGTAAATGCCTGGCCTCGCTTGATTATATATTTATGACTATTTCTGTGTGCACAACCAGCGAGCTAGTGGAATCAACAGTACGCCAACACTTCTCCTGATGAAAGTGCAAAAACACCTAAGAATTTGCCCTGAAAGGAGACAACAAAGAACAGTGAATACGTTATTTATATGTTCATATATCCTATATATATTTCCCATATATCCCCTCATATGGGAAACAGCAGGTAAAAGAAAAAGAGGAAGACCCAGGGAGACACTGAGAAGAACATTGATGAGAGAGGCAAGAGCAGCAGGAATCGGCTCCCTCAATGAGATAGAACTGCTTGCACAGAACAGAGACAGATGGCGAGATTTGATAAAATATCTTTAAAAGAAAACTGCTAGAACAAAAATTCATATAGGAGAAGGTGTATCTTGGTCTACGCCCTATGGGCCGGTTACGGCTCGAAAGGTCAATAGATAGATAGATATCCTATCTATGTTACATTATTATAATCTCTTTCCTTGCACAAATGTGAATACTGATATTCTACCTTTTACACTTTCCAAGCTGTCCTGTTTAGTGCCATTCTGTTTGTTTTCTCCATCTCTGTTTTCGCTTATCTTCTCCATCTCTCTTTCACCTGTCTTCTCATAGTGTATATGTTGGCCTTCAATGTGTCTCCTAACCTAGGGATTAAAAAAAATGCCTGTTGTGTAATACTCCCTGTTGACCTCCTAAGTGTGTGTTCTCTCAATCTTTGTCGTTCCTCTTTGCTCACTTGTGTTTGTCAGGTATTTTCATATATTTCTATGTTAGTAATTTTCTCCTGCCACATCCATCCTTTGGGGAGCCACGATAGCTCAGTGGTTAGTGAACTGGACTACAAAGGACAAGAGGTAGGATTAAATCCCAACCGACGGCCTCCAGGTTCACCCAGCCTTAAATGGGTACCGGATTTTTTTTTTCTGGGAAAGTAAAGCGGCACGGGCGTAATTCCGACCACATTACCCCAAAAATCATGTGCTGAAGGTCTGTAAAATTTATGGTCACTAACACCATATTCCCTATACGCCACTTGGTGTGACGGGGGCACTTTTTTTTTACTTACATATTATTTCATATTAGGCACAGCAAAGTTTGTGTTTGACTTCTGGAAATCCATGTTCAGTCGTGGCAAATGTGTGATATCTGGCAGTCCATGTTCAGTCGTGGCAAATGTGTGATATCTGGCAGTCCATGTTCAGTCGTGGCAAATGTGTGATATCTGGCAGTCCATGTTCAGTCGTGGCAAATGTGTGATATCTGGCAGTCCATGTTCAGTCGTGGCAAATGTGTGATATCTGGCAGTCCATGTTCAGTCATGGCTAATGTGTGATATCTGGCAGTCCATGTTCAGTCATGGCTAATGTGTGATATCTGACAGTCCATGTTCAGTCATGGCTAATGTGTGATATCTGGCAGTCCATGTTCAGTCATGGCTAATGTGTGATATCTGGCAGTCCATGTTCAGTCGTGGCAAATGTGTGATATCTGGCAGTCCATGTTCAGTCGTGGCAAATGTGTGATATATGGCAGTCCATGTCCAGTCATGGCTAATGTGTGACATCTGACAGTCCATGTTCAGTCATGGCTAATGTGTGACATCTGACAGTCCATGTTCATTCGTGGCAAATGTGTGACATCTGACAGTCCATGTTCAGTCGTGGCAAATGTGTGACATCTGACAGTCCATGTTCAGTCGTGGCTAATGTGTGACATCTGACAGTCCATGTTCAGTCGTGGCAAATGTGTGACATCTGACAGTCCATGTTCATTCGTGGCAAATGTGTGACATCTGACAGTCCATGTTCATTCGTGGCAAATGTGTGACATCTGACAGTCCATGTTCAGTCGTGGCAAATGTGTGACATCTGTAAGTCCATGTTCACTCGTGGCAAATGTGTGACATCTGACAGTCCATGTTCAGTCGTGGCAAATGTGTGACATCTGTAAGTCCATGTTCACTCGTGGCAAATGTGTGACATCTGACAGTCCATGTTCAGTCATGGCTAATGTGTGACATCTGACAGTCCATGTTCAGTCATGGCTAATGTGTGACATCTGTAAGTCCATGTTCACTCGTGGCAAATGTGTGACATCTGTAAGTCCACGTAGAGGCGCGGCAAAGGTTGTGTATGACGTATGGAAATCCACATGGCATTGCTTTGTACGACGTCTTGTTTCATTTCACATACAAACATATCACTCTTACAGAGAATATTTATATCTGTATTCTATTTTACTTGTGTTTGACGTCTTGTTTTGTTGTCAGATTCGTCTTCTAGACGTATCACTCATAAAGAATGTTGATATGTGTATTGTATTTTGTATGTGTGTGTGTGTGTGTGTGTGCGTGCGTGCGTGTGTGAGTGAGAGAGAGAGAGAGAGAGAGAGAGAGAGAGAGATATTATGATATTATCAGGTACACCAAGCATCAGCCCTTTGCATGCAGCCAGCACAAAGGATACATAATTAAAACAAAAGTAAATAGTCTTGTCACGTCAAGTGATGTACAGGGAATATGGTGTTAGTGACCATAAATTTTTACACATCTTCGGCGCGTGATTTTAATGTGGTCGATATTACGCCCGTGCTGCTGTAATTTCCAAAAAAAAATCCAGTAATATTTAAGGCTGGGTGAACCCGGAAGCTATCGATCAGGACCGAACTCGACCTCTTGTCCATAGTAGTCCAGTTCACTAACCACTGAGCTATCGCGGCACCCATAAAGGATACCCATTAGGACTAAATTTTGTTTCAGATTTTTTTTTCAGAATCCAAATTATCATTAAAATGGCTGGTTCTGCTTATCGAGCTCAGATAAAAAGGAAACTGAACGAAGAATTGTGCGTGTTTCAAGATAAATGGGAATTATTATATTATAGTTCTTTTGCACGACGGTGAATTGAAGGATATATTGTTTAATTTGCAACAACACCATCATTGTCAAAACAAAAGTGTGCAACTTGAAAAGACATTTCTACTCGAACCATCGATCTTACGATAAATATGAAGGCCCAATGTGTGTCTCAAGACTTAAGGAATTGAAGGCTAACTTGAGAAAGCAACAGACTTGTTTTACAAAAATTGAGAAAGGAAATGGCCCTTCCGTTACTGCAACCTATGAGCTCAGCCTATGATTGTCATGAGTGGTAAACCGCACAGTGAAGGAGTTTTCGTAAAGCAATGCCTTGTAAAAACAGCTAACATTGTGTGTCCTGAGAAAGCAACTTCTTCTACCTTTCAGCTCCCTATGGAGCATAGGTCTTCAACAAACACTTTCCAAGCCATTCTGCTTTTTTGACAGTCTTTTAATATTCCATGTCTTACCCTTAAATTCATCTCTGCTTCCATCTGTCATCTCCAAGAATATTTTGGTCTTCCACTTTGTCATTTTCCTTGGGGATTCCAAAAAAGGGCCTGTTGTGTAATACTCTCAGTTGGCTTCCACAGTGTGTGTCCTATTCAGCGCCATCATCTTCACTGTATCTCTTCATCCACAGGTATTTGTCTGGTACATTTCGACAATTCTATGTTAGTGATTTTGTTCTGCCATTTCCATCCTTTTATTATGCGTAAGCATCCATTAATGAAGGTCTGTATCCTCATGATTGTCATTTTTTTTGTTCTCCATGTTTCACAGCCATATAATAAGACTGACTTAACACGAGTTGAAAATTTTAATTTTTAGAGAAAGCAACTTATTCAAGGATATTTCGTTAACCAGGAACACTGTTGCTGCACAGATTGATGAAATGTCGAGTGATTTAAAACAACAGTTAAAGACAAGATCATCAAGATTTGAACATTTTTTCTTTTGTTGTTGATGACTGCATGACTATGGTTTAGATTTGAGTAAACTTGCATGCTTATCAACCGACGGTGCTGTGTATATGGTTGGCAGACATAATGGGGTTGCTGCTATGTTGCGAACAAAAATAGAAAACTCGCATCCTGATTAATCATTTGCACATTTCCACCGCATTATTCATCAGCAAAATTTGTGTGAAAAGATTTAAAAATTGGATCATGTGCTTACCTTGGCCACACAGACAGTGAAGCTATATCTAACCACCGTCAGCCAGTTGCTGGAAGATATGGATAATCAGTTGACCGATGTTTCATTCTACACACAAGTCTGCTGGTTGTCAGGTCACAAAGTGCTGAAAAGATTTTATTTCTTGAGACAAGAAATAATTATGTTTTAAGAGATGAAAGGTCAAAACACAGCTGGAATAAAAGATGAAAGTTGGTTCCAGGGTCTGGTTTTTGCTATGGACATTGCTGCACAATTAACTGATCTTAATCTGAAATTATAGGGTAAAAACAAACTCATCACTCAGTTGTATGATGACATCAAGTGCTTCATTACACAACTAAGTTTATGGAAGTCACAGTTGTATGATGACATCAAGTGTTTCATTACACAACTAAGCTTATGGAAGTTACAGTTGTATGATGACATCAAGTGCTTCATTACACAACTAAGCTTATGGAAGTTACAGTTGTATGATGATATCAAGTGTTTCATTACACAACTAAGCTTATGGAAGTCACAGTTGTATGATGACATCAAGTGCTTCATTACAAAACTAAGCTTATGGAGGTCGATGACATCAAGTGCTTCATTACACAACTAAGCTTATGGAAGTCACAGTTGTATGATGACATCAAGTGCTTCATTACAAAAATAAGCTTATGGAAGTTACAGTTGTATGATGACATCAAGTGTTTCGTTACCAAACTAGGTTAATGGAAGTCACAGTTGTATGATGACATCAAGTGTTTCGTTACCAAACTAGGTTAATGGAAGTCACAGTTGTATGATGACATCAAGTGCTTCATTACACAACTAAGCTTATGGAAGTCACAGTTGTATGATAACACCAAGTACTTCATTACAAAACTAAGTTTATGGAGGTCGATGACATCAAGTGCTTCATTACAAAACTAAGCTTATGGAAGTCACAGTTGTATGATAACACCAAGTGTTTCATTACCAAACTAGGTTAATGGAAGTCACAGTTGTATGACATCAAATGCTTCATTACACAACTAAGCTTATGGAAGTTACAGTTGTATGATGACAGCGAGTGTTTCATTACAAAACTAAGCTTATGGAAGTTACAGTTGTATGCTAACATCAAGTGCTTCATTACAAAACTAAGCTTATGGAAGTCACAATTGTATGCTGACATCAAGTGCTTCATTACAAAACTAAGCTTATGGCGGTCGATGACATCAAGTGCTTCATTACAAAAAAACAAGCTTATGGAAGTCACAGTTGTATGATAACACCAAGTGCTTTATTACAAAGTAAGCTTATGGAAGTCGATGACATCAAGTGCTTCATTACAAAACTAGGCTTATGGAAATTACAGTTGTATTATGACATCAAGTATTTTATTACAAAACTTAGCTTATGGAAGACACATTTGTATAATGACATCAAGTGCTTCATTACAAAAAAATAGGATTATGGAAGTCACAGTTGTATCATGACATAAAGTGCTTCATTACAAAACTAAGTTTATGGATGTTACAGTTACATGATAGCATCAAGTGCTTTATTACAAAACTAAGTTTATGGACATTACAGTTACATGATGGCATCAAGTGCTTCATTACAAAACTAAGTTTATGGAAGTTATAGTTGTATGATGATATCAAGTGCTTCATTACAAAACTAAGTTTATGGAAGTTACAGTTGTATGATGATATCAAGTGCTTCATTACAAAACTAAGTTTATGGAAGTTACAGTTGTATGATGATATCAAGTGCTTCATTACAAAACTAAGTTTATGGAAGTTACAGTTGTATGATGATATCAAGTGCTTCATTACAAAACTAAGTTTATGGAAGTTACAGTTGTATGATGATATCAAGTGCTTCATTACAAAACTAAGTTTATGGAAGTTACAGTTGTATGATGATATCAAGTGCTTCATTACAAAACTAAGTTTATGGAAGTTACAGTTGTATGATGATATCAAGTGCTTCATTACAAAACTAAGTTTATGGAAGTTACAGTTGTATGATGATATCAAGTGCTTCATTACAAAACTAAGTTTATGGAAGTTACAGTTGTATGATGATATCAAGTGCTTCATTACAAAACTAAGTTTATGGAAGTTACAGTTGTATGATGGCATCAAGTGCTTCATTACAAAACTAAGCTTATGGCGGTCGATGGCATTAAGTGCTTCATTACAAAACCAAGTTTATGGAAGTTATAGTTGTATGATGATATCAAGTGCTTCATTACAAAACTAAGCTTATGGAAGTCACAATTGTATGCTAACATCAAGTGTTTCATTACAAAACTAAGCTTATGGCGGTCGATGGCATTAAGTGCTTCATTACAAAAAAAAAGCTTATGGAAGTCACAGTCGTATGATAACACCAAGTGCTTTATTACAAAAGTAAGCTTATGGAAGTCAATGACATCAAGTGCTTTATTACAAAAGTAAGCTTATGGAAGTCAATGACATCAAGTGCTTCATTACAAAACTAGGCTTATGGAAATTACAGTTGTATTATGACATCAAGTATTTTATTACAAGACTTAGCTTATGGAAGACACATTTGTATAATGACATCAAGTGCTTCATTACATAAAAATAGGATTATGGAAGTCACAGTTGTATGATGACATAAAGTGCTTCATTACAAAACTAAGCTGAAGAAAGTCACAGTTGTTTGACGACATCAAGTGCTTCATTACGGATATCTCCTATTGTTATTAAGACAGATTTGTGTTTGTGTGTATATTTTTTAAGTTTTACTGCAATTCTCTTTTTATATTTTCTTGTTAGTATGAAGTCAACCTGTAACAATAGACTTGTGATGGCGAAAAGACTTCAAATACTCATGTAAAAATTAGCACAGATGTCAACTGTATGTCAGTAAAATAAAGTAGTAACAGACAGACCTGTGATGGCAAAAAGACTTCAAATACTGATATAAACATGGGCACCAGTTCCCAATGTAAAAGTAAAAAAAGTAACGTACCCCCATCATGCCAAGTGGCATATAGAAAATATGGTGTTAGTGACCATAAATTTTATAGACCTTTGGCACATGATTTTTGGGGTAATGTGGTCGGTATTACACTCGTGCCACTTTACTTTCCCAGAAAAAAATTTGGTACCCATTAAAGGCTGGGTGAACCGGAAGCCATCGGTTGGGATCAAACCCTACCTCTTGTCTTTTGTAGTCCAGTTCACTTACCACTGAGCTATCACGGCTCCCGGTTCCCAATGTAGGTCAATAAAATTAAGTGTTAGCAAAAAGACTTGTGATGGCAAATAGACTTCAAATATTAATGTAAACATGGAATCGGTGGCCAATATAAGTCAATAAAATTAAGTAATAACAAACAGACTTGTGATGGCAAATAGACATCTGAAGTAAACAGACACAATTTCTAAATAAAATAAGGAGATGTGTTCACAGAAAAATATAAAGTGGAATGGGCAAAGAATATCTGGAAACCAAAACAGAGCTCTCTTGAGCTCTTCAGAAACACTCTCCAAAAAAAGCAGCTAAGGAATGAAAACTAAAGACCATTAGATGAAGCTTCATTCATACTTTTATTGGGTGACATTTCCACATCGAAGGTTAGCTACCATGGAATGCTATTTTACCCTGTCTCTTGTCTTGATGATGAACATTGTCATAGGTTCACCTGTCCACCTTTTGATGTTATCAGTCCACTTTAGTCTTGGTATGCCTCATTTAGCACCAAGAAATAATCAAAATTTTAGAAGGCATAAAAATAGACAACAAAGATCTAAGAATAATAAAGAACATGTACTGGCAACAAACAGTGGCCATAAGAACTGGAAATCAATTGGGAATGTTTCAACAAATAAAACAGGGTGTTAGGCAAGGTTGTGTGCTGTCACCAGATTTGTTTAATATGTATAGTGAGATTATTTTAAGATCCATAAGGGGCATGCCTGGAATAACAATTGGAGGTCATAATATAAATAATCTAAGGTATGCTGATGATACAGTCTTAATAGCTAAGAGTGAAAATGAGTTACAAGAAATGTTTGACATTATAGTGAAAGCAAAAATTAAGGACTCATACGTAATGGTAACAACAAAGAAAAAGACATCACCTCAGTGCACAATAAAGGCAAGTGGAACAATATTAAAACACGTAAATGAATTTAAATATTTGGGAACTTTGTTAACCTCAGACGGTAGATGTACAACAGAGGTGAGATGCAGCATGGCTCAGGCAAAAGCAGCTTTCCAAAAAATGAGGACAATACTATGCAATCCATTTTTGACAATAGAAACAAGAAAAATAATTCTTAAAATGTTATGTAGAGCCAGTCTTAACATATGGATGTGAATCATGGACAACAGGACAGCAGACAAAAAAAAATCACTGGAGTCTGTATGTAGAAGTGTGGTTTTACAGAAGAATGTTGAGAATACCATGGACAGCTAAGAAGAGTAATGAAAACATTCTGAAAGAGGACAAAGCAAAAAGAGAGCTCATTTTTAATATTAGAAAGAAACAATTATCATTTTTTGGCCATGTAATGAGAAGAGAACAGTTGGTATATATTGTAACAACTGGGAAAATTGAGGGACGAAGAGATAGAGGGAAGCAAAGAGAAAAGATACCAGACAGGTTAAGAAAGATGATGATGATGCCTCATTTATATTGTACCTTTCTTTACACGATGACTTTTAGAAGAGTATTATGTCTCTTCACATGTCAAAAAAATGTCAGTTGTCTTTTTCAAATTGTGTTAAGTAGTTCTTTTTCATTTTCAGCATATTCAGAACTTCCTTATTTGTGTTCTTTTCATAAGTTTCATAAGAAGTAATAAAGAACATATACATAACTTATAACTATATAAGAAAAACTCCAAACTGTAATCACTCACAACATATAAGCAAATAGAGGAAAGAGGTACATTACAAAATACATATAATAAAAAACATATTATAAAATGTAAAAGTCAGTGATCCATACTTTTTCATAAACACGATTTTTTGATTATGTGGTCAGTATTGTGCCAGGCACCTTTGCTTTCCAGAAGATCTCTGGTACACATTTTTAGAGGATGGGTGAACTCCATAGCCCTGTCAGTCCGAAAAAAAAAGGAAAAAACCAGCCACTTCTGAGAATCTTACCTGGACCCTTCTAAGTAAGCACACTTAACATCTCAGCCACCGAGGCCATAAATTAAATAATGCAATAATTTCCTTTCCTTTTTAATTTTAATGTAATATTTTAAAAATAAAATAATTTGTAGTGCTGAATCACTAAAACCTTATTCCAATAGGCTACTTTGAACAACTTTATGTAGTTAACTATTTTAGTTATATTAACAAACACTTGACATAAAGGCAGGACAAAATAACCAACTTTACTGTCCTGCAACATGCTAAGACCCCAACAATCATGTCGACGCTCAGATGTCAAAGACTAAGATGGTTGGGGCACGTCCAGCGAATGGAAGAAAAATGCATCCCCAAGCAAATACTATATGGTGAACTAATACACGGAAAAAGACAAATCGGAAGACTTAAACTACGATATAGAGATATCTATAAATCATCTCTGAATGACTTCTCCATCTGTGAAAATGACTGGGAACATCTGGCAAGTGATTGCACATTATGGAGAGAATGTATAAGGAATGATATAACATCATTTGAGACTGTGCTAAGGCAAAACTTAGAAGAGAAAAGACTCATGAAAAAGGATGGAAAATCCTGTGGATCTGTGGGCCTGACTTGTTCATTCTGTGGTCATGTGTTTGTCAAACTTTGGTAGAATTAGCCACGAAAGAAGCTGCTCGACAGAAACAAAACCTAAAAAAATAATATACACAATAGCCTCCACTAGACTGTCTGACAAGACGAAAAGGGCCATAGCACTTGACATAGCAAAATTTGTGAAAAAATATTGGGAAAAATCTGGCAGATGTAGCTCAATGAGGATAAATATAGGAAGCAGGATAATATATATATATATATGAAATGAAGTCAAATTTTCAAGTGAAAAGATGTGAAAACTCCCATGACATAAAACTGTATTATTTTTTTTTCTACTACCTGAGCTGTAATTTCAATATTTCTTAAATCAGCCTTGAAAGAAGTCACTCTGTAAAACAGTGTTTAACAGCTAATATTGAAGATTGACATCAGCCAACTTCTAACAATTGTGAAGACATAAAAGGACAGATGTATGTAGTACAAAAATGTGTTTAAATACACACAAATTTGCACTTGACTGTAGTTTAAGTAGCTCGCATTTCAAATAATAATTCTCCCCCAAAAAAATTCATGTTAAGAGTTATTATAAAATATAAAAAAAAACACCAACTAGTTTGCACATTGTATAAAAACAGTTGTAAATTAATTCATTATCCAAAATTAATATCCAATTTCAATAATGAAATTCATTTACCACTATAAAAATAACATACACCAAAAATGTTAACAGATTAAAACAACAAATATGAAATCTACAATAGCAAGATCTGGGCTATGATAAATTCTCTGTCAAAAATAAAGCTATATAATAACAGGGAAATTCCAGATGGCGATGTAAATAAAATTGGAATTTATACCAAAAAATGTATGATCAACAAGTAATAATTCTCCAGTAAAGGGAGATTTAAAAAGAAGAATAAACGATATGTATTAAGTAGGCAAAACATTTAATAAGTTCACACTTGGAAATAATGATCTCTGCATCGGGAAGACATTCCCCAGTTTTGCAATCTATACAATTCAGCTGGACTAGTAAAATGGCTTTTAGGATAAAATCTTCAGCTCTTTGCAGGAACTATTGCGCTCATAGTAAAGTATGAAGAAAAGTCAAATTAAAACCTTAAAAGAACAATAATAGTTGACTGAACAAAGTTGGTACACAAAAGTCTCTTTTTTTTCCAACAAAATACATAGTGCATGGTTCTCTTTTGGTATTCTCCCTCCTTCTTTAGCTAATTTGTCTGTGTGTTCGTTCCCGTGTATATTACAGTGTGATGGTATCCACTGAATGACTACTCTCTGGAAGTTATTGCATAGTTGGTCCAGGTTGTTCTCAAGTCATCTAATTCATTGTTCTTGACTTTTTAGAGCTGATAGTACTGACAGTGCATCAGTCAGAATCACCAATTTATTGTGCATGTTATTTTTGTGTTGAGTAGCCAGTGTTGCAGCATCTCTGAGGGCCTCAGTCTCTGCTTTAAAGTTGTTTGAGAATTTTCCAGTAGCCATTGACTTGTTCTCAGATATGAGAAGGTGTATCTTGGTCTACGCCCTATGGGCCGGCAACGGCTCGAAAGGCCGATAGATAGATAGATATTGACTTGTTGATCTTGTCCTGGTTATTCAGCATCAAGAACACACCTCCCCCTCCATTTCGGGTGGCATTTGTAGCAGAGCCATCTGTGTATATGTGGGACCAAGAGTCCTGTGGGTAGGTATCGTGTATGTGTTTTTCTGCTACGTGTTTTCTTTCTGTGTCTGATTGGGTGCCTTTTATCATGATTCCTGTTATATTTTCCTTAAGTTCTGGTATTTTATTTTTCCAATGAGGAGATATATCAGATGGGCCCAAGGGTTTCGGAATTTTTTGGGAAAGTACAGGGTCTCCAGTAGTTAGTTTATTGGCGATTGCAGCGAAGTTGCTCCTCTTTAGTCGTACAATTCCAAAACCAGTTATTCTTTGGTGCATGGGGTGGCTAAGACGCCTTCTGTATTTCTCCGCTTGTTGCAATACTTTAGTGACCCGTCTGTCATCTAAGGGTTGTAAACCTATTACTGTTTCTAGAGTCTTGATAGGTGTACATTTTATAGTACCAGTGATGATACGGGCAGCTTGGTTCTGTGTTCTGTTAATTTTGCTAAGGTGTGATTTGGAAGCCATAGCCCAAGCTGTGACTCCATACTCTAGGACTGGTCTGACTCTTCCTACATATAATCATTTCAAGATATTACTGTCTGCTCCCCAGTCTGTTCCTGCTAATTTGTTCATAATGTTAGCTCGTTTTCTGGCTTTTTTTCTTGCTCTGTCTATCTGATTTTTCCAAGTCATTCTGCGATTCATGGTGACGCCAAGGTATGTTGGGTTTTGGTCAATAGGAAGTGCATGGTCTATTATCTTCAAGTTTGCAGAGAGTGTGTTTCTTGATAGGCTGAAAATTGTATATGTAGTTTTTTTTTTTTTTTTTTTTAATTGGTAAGAACCAGGTGTTCGTCCATTTTTCACTTTCACTTAGGGCATCCTGGATCCAGCCACCAACATACTTTCCTCGCAAGCCCATAACGCTAGATCATCTGTGTATATTGCTGGGTGTATTCTGGGTGGAGTGTCCATTATGATGTTATTTATGAAAATTAAAAAGAGACTGTTGGGGACAAGACTCTGACTTGAGGGACACCTTGTTCGATTGTGACCTTCTTACTTAGTTGACCTTGTACTTGTACTCTGGCTGTTCTATCCTGAAGGTATTGAGAGACCCAATTGAATAAACGACCCTGGAAGCCAAGTCTAAAAAACTTGTTCTTTAAACCTTCTCGCCATACCCTATCAAAAGCCTTCTCCATGTCGACACACACTGCCAGTGTGTGTTTCTTTTCTTGTAGAGCATCCTCTATTTCCTGTGCAATGTAGGTGACCAGGTCTTCAGTTGATCTGTGCTGACGGAAGCCACTTTGTTTTGGTACGATTTGTTGTTTTGTCTCCAAATGCCACATAAGTCTTTTGTTAACCAGCCTTTCCATGAGTTTACTCAGGCAGCTCAATATGCTTATTGTTCTATAGCTACTTGGGTCTAGTGGGTCTTTTCCACGCTTGAAAATGGGCACCATAATAGCTTCTTTCCAGATTGTCGGCACATGACCTCTCTTCCAGATAGCATTTATTATCCTTAGAAGTGGCCCTTGGCTTTCTGTCCCAGATTTATGAGCATTTCGTTGGTGATTACATCTTTGCCAGGGGAACTTTTGAGCTTCAATCCTTTGAGGGCAACTTCTAATTCGGTTGGGGTAAAGATGGTCGTCTGATGCTCTTCCGGTGCTAAAGGCATGTGTTTTGCATCTTGGTTTTCCCGTCTTGCAGCTTTCTGTTTGTCTATTGGAATGTTTTCATTACCTCCAAGTTGGTTCAGCACTTTTCTGGTTATTTTGATGGATATATATACAGTTGCAAATGCTAGGTTGGGAGTTCATGTTGTTTTCCATCTATACGAGTAGAAGTGCTATTAAACAATGAAGTAACTTTTTGGGCATTTGATGTGATCATTGGATATTGTTCATGAGGGAAATAAGATGTATAGAAGTCCAGTATCTTCAAGTTCCTCCACTTTGACTTCAGAATATTTTATTCTTGCAAGTCAATACTTCCATTTGCATCTCTGCTGGAGCAGCCTTTACATCAATATCAAATGGTGTTGAGAAATATTCTAACCTTGTTTGTCATGCAGGGAAAATCTTTTAAACACACCATGAACTGGCAGTAGATATCATTAATGGCGTCAGCATTCTCAGCCCCTGGCTGAGACCAGGGGTGCTGCCACAAAGAGAAATCATACACAAACATCCCAACTAGTGCAGACACAACCTCTCTGTCTCAAACCCAGCATATTACCTTGAGACCAACCAGTACCAATCTGTAACTTGAGATTAAGGTCATCAAAATGTTGAGTCATGTCAAACAAAAATGCTAGATGACAGATCCACCTAGGGTCCAATAATTCTTTGACCGGACTACCCTTCATGTCCATGAAAAGTTCTACTTCAGCATTTCCACTTGACTTCACCAGTATACTTAACAATAGTAGAGCAGATTGCCATACTCTGAATCAATGTCATGAAGGAATTCTTGGAACTGACAATAGTTGAGGCCTCTTGCTTTTATAAAATTGACACAGGATACCATGACTGACATGATGTCAGCAACTTTAAACTTTTTGGCACAGAGATTTTCTTGGTGAATAATACAATGTAGGAATGAAATATCAAGATGACCTAAATCAAGATATAATAAGTGGGATTTTATTTTGCCAACCAGGCCTGACTTTTGACCAGTCATAGCTAGTGTCATCTGTTCTCACTCCACAATGCTTGTCCCAATTTAATCCAAAATCTTTAAGCTAAAGTTCCAGTGCTTTGAAAATGTCCTCACCTGCTGTGGTGCCTTTGAGTAGCTGTAACGTTATAATGTCCTCTGTAATGTTAAAGAATTTATCAATACTCCTATTAAAATAACTAACTGCACTATGTTTGTCATATCAACTGGCTCATCTAAGGCGATGGAAAATGCTACAATTTCTGATGCATGGTCTTTTATGCTTTTTTTTAAACATTTTTCCCCATGTCATCTATGCGTCTTTCAACAGTCCGATGTGATAAATACTTACTTGGTGAAATAAATAACGCTTATCAGGACAAAGCACTTTAGCAGTTGCTTTGAAAAACTCTCTCACAAATTCTCCAACGGAAAATGGTTTCAAACTCTTCGCAATTATTCCACTAATATTATAACTCACACAAATGGCATTCTCTGAACATTTATTTACATTGTAAAACACACTCTGTTGACCTTCCAATGCACTATTTTGTCCTGTCTAACTTGTCCTTCCAGTGAGCTGTAATTTTCAAGTACAGTTTGGAAGCGACATCTCAGGTTGTATTCTTTGAAATAAAGACACTTTCTCAATACATATTAACACATGGGGTTATCCAATACAGAATAAAGAAATAATCCAAAGTCCATCTTTCTAGAAAAGTGCAAAATTATGTAACTACTTTCCTCCTTTTGCTTGATAGTGCCATTGTGTAACTAAATAATGACAATCAGTTAACTTTAAAAGCATTACTATTTAGTTAAAAATGACATAACATCAGTCCACCAATTTGCAATTCATAACCCCTACCAAAACCATTGCTAAAGACAAAAACACAGTCCCTTTGATCAGATGCAGGAACATCATTGAATAAAAGTCCCAACATATACAATACCACCATCAACACCCAAAGGCAACAACTTTTAGCCATCGCCACATGAACAACAAAGGTTACACCACTCTTGTGATATTGATTAATCGTCAAAAAAAATTGCCCCGTGGCATAGTGTCCATTGTCAAAGACAATGAACTTTGCAATCTTGGCTTGTAACATATAGCAACTACTAGATCTAAGATACAATAAAAATTATTTTGTTTTGGCGAATTTGCTAATGAAATTACTAATTTTGTTAAAATCAAGCACAAGGGCTGGTCAAAGTAGTTTGGCAGGCCGGTCTTGTCCCACAGGCCGTATGTTGCCCACCTCTGCTCCAGACCCAAAAAATTAACAAATTTTAAAATATATATATATTTTAATAGTACACACAGTCTCATATGCACCACCAGTTTAATTGTTCTCTTAGACCTAAAGGTCCTTCCTTCAATCACCATCTTTGAATGTAAAGGATGTGGAAGACACAAGAAATGCAGGTCTTGGTTGGTCATAATTGTTGCAAGAGCAGTACGAGATATGCGTACTGTCACATAGTATGACAACTGCACCAAAAAATCCACTTTCTTTGAATTTGATTGCAGTTCAAAGATGATTTATTGTTTGAATTTGATCACAGGCCAATGATGATTCTTTAAAAGTTGTGAATAACAGGAAGTCAAAAGACTAGACAGAACATTTAATTATAACTTTTGGGGCTCTGAAAAGGAAAATGACATTACAAATTTCTTATTGGTTCTGACTCCTGAGGCATACACTTTCAGTTATGTAATTAGGGTCTAAAAATAAGTGTGTGATGCAACTTTAGTAGCAATTCCAAAATCATGCATTGGGATGGCTAAAAAAAAAAAGCAGTTTTATTCACTAAGCCAAACAAATACTATTGAAGCTGGTGGTAAAATTTAGCACTAATGAAATCAATTACTTCCTAGTTTAGCTCTATCACAGAGGAAATTAAACACTTTATAAGTCTAATGTTCAAGGAAATTAGTCACTTTCTAGTTAAGTTCCATCACTAAGGAAATTAGTCACTTTCTAGTTAAGTTTCATCTCCAAGAACCATTTACCTTTGAAGCATTTTATTTCTTAGAATGTTGAAATAAGCTGTTCATTAATGAATTATCTGTCTGTGAGTTAAAGTAGTGAGCATTATGATACCGTGAACTACTATCTACATAAAATGGTTTAAAGCCTATTCTCTTTAACTCATCATATGTCAAAAACATATCGTGGTGCTCTGAATGTGGTGGTTCATTTGTGAAGATGTGCCACTCCATTGCCACCTGTTTTACGGATCGTAGACTACCATCTTTAAGAAGGTGTTTCATTATTTTCCATTCATAAGTTTCCACATCCAGCTTCAAGATGTCCAGATTTCTCTGTGTGGGGGGAAAAAATGAAAGAAACACATCTGAAGTAAAGATTAAATTAATTACTTCATCAAATACAAAATAGTCTTGGTTTATAAATCAAATCAGGATGAAGGATGGCAATGGACCTGTGTGAAGTGGAGGAACATGTTTGTTGCCCTACACAACAGCACAAGTATGAAATCAATAAAGAAAGGATTTATAGATGGCAGGATTGAAGAAATGTAGAAGAGAACTGAAAAGCAGGAGAAAGAGTGAATAAAGTATATGAAGTGAATTGCTTTAAAAGTTTTATGGACATGTTCTATCTGACTTGCCATACATCTTCAAGGCAGCAGGAATTGCTAGGAAATTGTATGAATGTGCAGCAGCTCCAGAACTTCAGCTTCAGAAAATGTGAGTGATTTTTAAATTCTTAGCTTTCACGCAATTTCTGCAACGTTCATTATATTTAGGTGGGAAAAAAAGACTCAATACAGATCACTCTTTTTATACGAATTTTTTAACAAAGATAACGTCATGTGAGTTTGTTTTTGATTTGGCACTAATGTATGCTGACCTCCAAGAAATAAGTGAATATTGATAGTATTTAGTGGACAGGAAAATAAAGGACATAGTTAACATTTTTTAAAGAAAGAATTGAAAATCCTGGCCTGGTCCATATTAAACAATAATTTTGGGTATGTTTACAACATTCAGAAAAAAATCCACAAATAATAAACAGAAACTAATGTTGATTATTTATGGATTTTTTCTGAGTGTTGTAAACAAATCTCTCCCTAAAATTATTTGTTGCTGCTGAAGTTTCCATTCATAATATTCATTTATTATTATAATTTGTACCCTGGTCCATATTACAGTATTTCTCTTTAAAGTCAAAAGAATTATAAGCTCAAAGAGAGTGAGCTCTGCAAAAATGAAAAACACAGTTCTTAATAAATTAATTTGCTTTCTATGAAAGTGTGAAAAATTGTTGGAAAGTGCCTGAAGCAGAGGATGCTGACTCTCCTGAATGTGTAAAGGTTTTGAAATCCAAATATTGGCCACAAAATCATGAGAAGCAACTAACATTTCATGAAAATGAAATAAGAAAATCGGCACTAAAGTTCCATGAAAAAGAAATAGTTTATAGTTTCCATGAATGTCTTGAAGAAAATGTTGTCCTAGACAAACAACATGAAGCTCATCTTCTGTACAGATGTTCATCAGAATGATAGGACCTCTTCTTTTTCAGTTCAATCCTGCAAAAATCCAGAACAAGGATGGGCAATTTTTTATATTCTGGGGGTGGGTAACAGCTAGAGAAATATGAAAAGGCAAGGGCAGATTACCATCACCTAGTGAAATACTTGTATAAATTACTTAATATTCTTGCACAAGTTAAAACATGCTTGCAAAAGTTTATATTTTTCATGAAGAGTGGAAGATGGAAGGATGGTGGAATAAGAATGAGGTGAGTCAAGAGAGAGATAGAAAATATGTCAATGTATTACAAATGGATAGTTTCAATACTTACTTAGAGGATTTTTCTCAAACTTCCTGCACAAGCCTGTCTATCCAAATCTGATTGTATCTGGCTTATCATATCCACAAAATGTTCAGTTAATCAATTTCTTGTTTTTTTTTTTTTTTTAATTTCTCCACTAGACTTTAGAACAAAAAATGTTTATAGACATAAGTACTACCAAACAGCGAATCAATATTTTTTAGACATTCGATATGATCATTGGATGTTCTTCAAGGGGGATTAAATAGTATAGAAGCCCAGTATCCTCAAGTCCCTCCACTTTGATCATAAAATTTTGTTCACTAGCAAGCTAGTAATTTCCATTAAAAAAATCTCCCAAACTTAATCCAAAATCTTTAAAGCCAGGCTCCAGTACTTTGAAAATGTCTTTGGTTACAGTGGTGCCATAGAGTGGTTGTATCACTAATATGTCCTCTGTGAAGCTGAAAAATTGTGTAATACATCTAATAAATATAACTAACTGTGCTGTCTGTCAATTACCTGTTGATAATAATGACAGAGGATGGATCATAGAACAGAGGATCAAATTGACCACATAAGCATTAATAAAAAGTTTAAGTTATCCTTACATTACATAAAAGTATATAGAGAAGCAGATGTGGCTTCAGATCATCATCTTCTGCTAGCCAAACTAAAACCAAAAAGATAAACTACAACACATAAGGGTAGACAGTATTTCAATGGAGGGTTTCTTAAAGAGCAAGGAATTAAAGATAAATTTGCAGTCATAGATTTTTTAAAATACCAAGTCGTTCTATAACACATAAGGGTAGACAGTATTTCAATGGAGGGTTTCTTAAAGAGCAAGGAATTAAAGATAAATTTGCAGTCATAGATTTAAAAAAATACCAAGTCCTTCTACAACTAGAAAATACAATAAATATAGAAGATCATTGGAAACAGGTAAAAGATATATAGAAGGAGATATATGAAGAAACCCTGGGGAAAAGAGAACGCCAGAATAGGGCATGGATGACAGTACAGACCCTGGATAAAATTAAAGAATGAAAGAATAGGAAAGCAGACATAAATAAAAGCAAAACAAGAAGTACTAAAGCCAAGACACAGGAAACTTACACAGGTGAAAAAAGCTGTGAGAAGATGCATTAAAAGTGATAAGAGGAAATATATAGATGAACTAGCTAAAGAGGCAGGGGGGATAAGAAAGGAATTCTGCTTAGTAATATAAGCGAACTAATGAAGAGATGGTAAGTGTACTTTAAAGAACTCTTGAACAGATCCAGCCCAAATAACTCTCCAGATATACTACCAGCAGAGGAAGAGTTGTACGTTAACTGTGGAAAGCCAAGCAAGGAAGAAAAAATTAAAGCCATCAAGCTATTAAAAAATGGTAAAGCCACAGGGCCAGATGAAATTCTTTCAGAAGCCATCAAAGCAGATATTAACACCACTACCAAGATGCTACATAATCTACTTGACAATATATTGGAAAGGAAAGAAATACCTAAAGACCGGAAAGAAGGTTATAAGCTCAAACTACCAAAGAAAGGAAGTCTACAGGAGTGCACAAATTATAGGGGAATTATGCTACTATCAGTGCCAGGAAAAATATTAAGCAGATTCATTCTGGAGAGACTAAAATTGGCCATAGAGAAACATTTGAGAGATGAACAAGCAGGTTTTATGAAAAACAGATCATGTGCTGATCAAATAACTACCTTATGTATAATAGTTATCACTATAATAATAGATCTCACTTTAAATTGAATTCATAGATTTAAAAAAGGCATCTGATAGTTTAGACAGAGAATGCTTTGGAAGTTACTGAGTCATTACGGAATCCCCATAAAGTTTAGTAACCTGATAAGAACAATGTATGAAGGAATTAAAAGTAGCGTTGTGCACAAAGGGCAGCTTACAGATGCAATTGACATAAGACACAAGTAAGGCAGGGATGCCTTCTATCTCCATTTCTCTTTCTACTGGCCATAGATTGGATTATGAAAATAACTCAGAACAACAGAAATGGAATCCAGTAGTCACTGACCAAGCAACTTAATGACTTAGACTTTGCTGATAACATAGCTCTCTCATCACGTAATCATCAACAGATACAAGATAAAATGAGCATACTTGATGAGAGATCATAACAGCTGGGACTAAAAATAAATAGAAATAAAAGATCAAAATTAAGAGAATTAATGCAGTAGACAATAACCAAATAACAATAGGAGAAATACCTCTACTAGATGTAAAATCTTATCTATATATAGGCAGTAATATAGACAAAGAAAGAGAAACAGAGAATTGTACCAAAATAAGGATACAAAAAGCAAGAGGAGTGTTTTTTTGCACTAGGAATAAGCTGCAAAAAATTTACAAACATGAACAAGTCAAGGAACATATGGAAATCCAAAGAAATTATGTTAAATACAAAAATTATAAATTTTAACTCCAATGTCAGTCCTATTATATGGCTGTGAAACATGGAAACAACAAAAATGACAATTATGAAAATACAGTCCTTCATTAATGGATGCTTGTGCAGAATGAAAGGATGGAAATGACAGTACAAAATCACTAACAAAGAATTATGGAAAAGTACCAGTCAAATACCGGTGGATAAAGAGATACAATGCATATGATGGCGCTGGATAGGACACACACTGTGGAAGCCAACTGAAAGTATTACACAACAGGCCCTTTTTTGAAATCCCCAAGGAAAAAGACAAAGAGGAAGACCAAAATATTCTTGGAGAAGACAGATGAAAGCATAGATCAAGTGAATGGGGAAGACATGGAATGATCTTAAAAGAATGACAAAATTTAATACAGCTTGGAAAGTGTTTGTTGAAGATCTATGCTCCACAGGGAGTTGAAAGGAAAAAGGATGTCATACATGTCAAATTTTAAGGTTTCCTGCACAATGGCAGACCCCGCCAACCATTTC
The DNA here is from genome assembly GCA_032433765.1 of Megaustenia siamemsis. Taxonomy (NCBI): domain Eukaryota; kingdom Metazoa; phylum Mollusca; class Gastropoda; order Stylommatophora; family Ariophantidae; genus Megaustenia; species Megaustenia siamemsis. The sequence continues at coordinate 74,809,944 of JAVIAB010000092.1, read as the reverse complement.
ATCACCATTGTTGGGTTATAAATGAATTATAATACATGCTATTTTAAGATTATTTATACTTCTTGTATGCCATCATAGGATATTGCAATACAGAATAAAGAAACCTTTCTTCTTTTCTTTTCTTTGTTTATTCTTGACTTAAAATATCTTTTAAGTGGGTGGAGATGTCTTGTGTGGTTACTGGGTTCCCACCGGTGAGGAGAGAAAAGAATAGCCACTGTTACCTGCCAAAAATGTCATAATAAACGACTAAGGAAGTTTGGAATCGTTGCCGGGGCAGTTGAGTAGAATGTGTACTGAGCAATCTTGTCATTGAAATTTACCAATGCATTTTGGGAAATAAATCTTGACCACGATGAAACTGGTTCCATAGAATAGAATAGAATAGAATAGAATAGAATAGAATAGAATAGAATAGAATAGAATATAGTGTTGTGTTCTGGTTTGCAGCAGGAATGTGATATTATCCGACTTCAACATGGCATTTTTTAATATTGGATTGCTTTAGTTGATCCCTACTCATTTGGAAAAGACTGATCTTCTGTCACTATGGATACTAAAGGATCTAGATAGTTCTGGTTGATTGATTCCAAGCATTCAATTATAAGATGATGACCACTTTCTGCATGCCAATGTGCGCTTTCTCCCCTGAATAAAGAGGTAATCAGATGTCCATTTTTTTGTTTGAAAAGTTCTTGGTTCTTTGTCCAATTTCCTTCTTTAGCTTCATAGTGGCACTTTGAAGCTAATGACAAGTCATTACTAACTTCTCACACCATACTTATCAAAATGTAACTACCATTCACCTTCACCCCACTATCCCTTCTCCTTACCCATAATGAGACTAAAGACGAAACTAAATCACCTTTTTGAGCTCCCACATTTGTCAACCAGACAGAAGAACAACTGTTGCATTAGTTTCTCAATATCACAAATGCCACTCTTGGCAGTCTGTGTTGGTTCAAATATGTATTCAATTTCCATGAGCTGATATTTGATTAAATTATTTTCCTTGTGTCAAGACTTTATAGTAAATTATTGTTAATGTTGATTTTTTTTTTTTTATTGTGTACTATGCTACTTTTAAAATTATTTTTTTTTTCAACTCAGGGGCTAATGTAATAAGCAATTTAAATCAACTTCGCAGGTCAGTCAAAATTGCATGGAGGGCCTATTAACGACATGTAGGCCATAGATTGCTTAACCCTGATCTAGAACCATGACCGCAATGAAGATTATTTCCGCAATCAATATTGTTTAGAAATTCTGCCTGCCTGCCTGTCTGTCTGTCTATCTATCTATCTATCTATTGACCTTTCGAGCCGTAGCCGGCCCATAGGGCGTAGACCAAGATACTCCTTCTCTTATCTGAATTTTTGTTCTAGCAGTTTTCAATTCTTTTAAAGATATTTTACCAAATCTCGCCATCTGTCTATGTTCTGTGCAAGCAGCTCTATCTCATTGAGGGAGCCGATTCTTGCTGCTTTTACCTCTCTCAGCAATGTTCTTCTCAGTGTCTCTCTGGGTCTTCCTCTTTTTCTCTTACCTGTTGTTTCCCACATGAGGTCTTGCTTTGCTATTCGGTTATTATCTCTTCTCATCACATGTCCAACATATTACCATCGTCTTTTCTTGATTACTGAAGATATTAGTGGTTGATTGGCGATTTCTCTAATTTCCTCATTTATTTTGAATTCGTTCCACGCTATACCAAGCATTTTCCTTAGACATTTATTTTCGAATGCGTTCAACTTTGTTTCTATATCTCTTGTTGTTTTCCAGCTTTCACACGCATAAGTAAGGGTTGATAGTACATTTGATTTGAATAGTTTAAGTTTTGTGTTTGTGCTGATGAGTTTTGATTTCCACAACTTTTCAAGGCTTCTAAAAGACATTGCTGCTTTAGCTATTTTGATTCTAATTTCTTTGCTTGTATCCCCTTCTCGATCAATGTGACTTCCAAGATAGATAAAGTAATCGATCTCTTCCATTGGTTTGTTTTCCAAGTATATTTTGTCATGTGTTGGAAATAAGCTTTTTTCATGACTTTAGTCTTTTCATGTTTCCGGTTGTATCCAAGATGGATATCAATAATACACACTCAAGGTCTACAAAATGCTTGCAATAGATTCCTTCCTCTTCTTTTCTTCTTTGGCATTTAAGTCTTTGGATCATGCGGACTTGACTGTATCCTGTTTCATGGTGGAGGGGTAGAAGCAACATCATGACATAAAATGAGCTGTTAGTATGGTTGGTCCTTGTATGTGCATGTATGTTCTGATTTTTCCCATAAATCTTTGGCAGGCTGGATCTTGGGTTGACATAAGAGTCTTCCTTCTTGTAAGGCTTTGCTTCTTGTAAGGTTTTCCTTCTTGTAAGGTTTTCCTTCTTGTAAGGTTTTGCTTCTTGTAAGGTTTTCCTTCTTGTAAGGTTTTGCTTCTAGAAAAGGGCGATTGAGCCCACCATGCCCATCAACAAATGTGACATTGGCTGTTGAAAAGTGACTTGCTCAGAATTTTTAACTAAATAACAATGAAAAGTAAACAATCAAGAAAAACACGATAAATATGAACAATTAAATGGGCTCTCATTTAAACTGCCAGAGCTAGGTAAATAAAAAAAGTAAATAAAAGTAAAAAAACAAGACTTACATGTTCATGACCCAGCATTTTCTTCACAGTTTTCAGAGTTCTTATTCTCCAAGTTTTGTTTACACCTCTTGTATAATTATCTTCAAAAGGAACAAAGCTGTCACCATCTGTTACTCCAATGCCAATATTGAAAAACTGTACTCTCTCTGATCGTCGGTGATCTTGCATATTCATGCTAAAAACAAACATACACATCTGTATGTATTCACCACAAAATGAAACATGAAGCGCATTTGATAGTGATCAAAAGTAGTAAATAAAATGGTCAAAACATGAGACTAGTCAATACTGAATTATTTTTGTAAATAAGTATTTTTTCATCATCAAATATTTGTGAATAAGTATTTTGTCATCATCAAATATTTGTAAATAAGTATTTTGTCATCATGAAATATTTGTAAATAAGTATATTTGTCATCATCAAATATTTGTAAATATTACTGCCTTGCATTGTGAGTTTCAATGCTTGAAGCACCACTATCCACAAGTCTCCAAACACATCTGGATAGGCAGCCAAGCACATATGAATGAAAACTCACATGCTAAGATGCCAATTCAAGTCTTGTACATTACCTTACCTTTACCTTACCTTTAAATTAAAAAAAAATATTTGCTACTTTTTGCAATTTGTTTTCATTACTATCTTTGTTTTTCCCTGTCAAACAACTAATACCACAATATACTTTCTGTCCATCCTGAACCCTGCAATGATTTATTCTGCAAATCTGTCCAAAAGGTTCCTTTTTTTACAAGGCATTTTAACTGTTAATTATATAGAGTATATACAACATTTTATACAAATATATACCTTAAATTAAAAGACTTACACACTAATATTCTGTCCAGGACACAAAAGGGCTGCACGCTGGCCTCAAAGAATTTTAATATAACAGACAGGGGCAACACTGTGAAGACCCTAATCTTGGAAATACAACAGGGGCAACATAACTATTGGTGAGGATACAGTCCTGAAGCAGAAATAATTTGAAATGCAAGATTGAACCAGTAGGAATAACAATCAGTTCAAAGGCAAACTATTTTTATGCACAACCAGGTGCTTCTGGAACACACAGTGTTCACTCATTCTACCATTGTTAAAAGTGACTGAGCACTTATGAACAATCCATGAATTTAATTTTCTTCCTTAATGCATTTACAAGATTATCAAACTTAGTTTAAGGGACTGTGGTCTCAGATCACACCTTCACAAAATGGGTCTCAGCGACTCTGTTGCCTGCAGTTGTGGAGCACCTAAACAGGTTCCTGAGCATTTTTTTTTACTAGTACTGCTCTTAACAGCCAAATAATAAAAGTTTGGCCTAAAGAAACAAACCTGCAATACAAACTATGAAGAACCTGAGAAGGCATCAAGCGCAGTCCTGTTCATGGTCCTTGCCTAGCTAGATGTATAGCAAATTAAGATAAAAGAGAAAACCTCTCACCAATGATTAAATCAGTTTCAAGTAGCATGTATGGTGACAAAAAATTTCCTCAAAATGTATAAGTTTAAAAATAGGAGCCATGGTTGCGTAGTGGCAAAAAGCACTCACTGCTGAATAGGCAACCTGTATTTGAGTGCCATCAGCAGTACCTGAAGTTTGCAAAAACTCCTTTGGTTCACTCAATCATCAGATACAATTATAACCAGAGTTAGTGCTCTGGGAATATTGAGAAATGCTACAAGTTTCTTGCTGAAGTCAACACCAGTTGGGAGTTTCTGTCAACTACCAGCTCAGCTACATGTCAGAGTACAATATATTTACCACTGCTATGATGCACACAGAGAACAAACTACAAGAAATGATAGATATAATAGTACAAGAAAGCAACAAGAAAGGTCTCAGTCTGAATAGTAAGAAAACAGAAGTAATGGTTATATCGAAGAAACAATCATCACCATCATACAGCATAAAAAAAACAAGATAAATCTGAAACAAGTGCAACGTTTCAAATACCTGGGCAAAATAATAACATCATATGGAAGATGCATCACAGAAATAAAAAGCAGAATAGCTCAGGCCAAAATAGCATTTCAGAAAATGAAAAATATCTTATGCAACAAATCTATGTCAATAGGACCAATATATAGAACCAATTCTGACCTATGGAAGCGAATTATGGACAGTAGACAAAAAAATTGCTGATGTTAATAGTGACCACAACCTGTGCATTGGGAAAATAAGATTAAAATTTAGAAGCCAACAGAAGAGGTCAATTACACATAAAATTGATAGTCATAAATTGAAAGATGAAGCCATAAAGGAAAAGTTTAACATAGAGCTAAGTAATTGTTATACAGCACTTGGTGAAATAGACTTAGATATCAATGAAATGTGGGACTCACAGAGCAAAATACTAATGACAGCAGCAGAAGCAAGTGCCGGGCTGAAGAAAATGGAAAAACGAGCTTGGATCTCAGACACCACGTGGAAATACATCAAAGAAAGAAGTGAAGCGAAGAGAGCCATGACTAATGTAAAGACAGATCTTGGAAAGGTTCTGGCAAAAGCAACATACAAAGAATTAGACAACAAAGTGAAAAGTTCAGCAAGAAGAGATACAAGAGCTTATATAGACAATTTGGCAGAGAAAGCAGAGACAGCTGCAATTACAGGAGACAGCAGAACTCTTTATACTGTACAAAAGATGCTGACAAACACCTATACATCCAGTGGAACACCAATTCTAGACAAATCTGGGTTAATGCTAACAACAAGCGCAGACATAAAAGCCCATTGGGCGGAACACTTCAAAGAAATTCTTAACCGTTCACTACTCCAAAGTTTAATAGATTTTGAAGCTGAAACACCAGCAGCAGAATTAGATTTAAATTTAAATGACTTCACCTTGAGTGAAATAGAAACCACCTTAAAGCTTATGACCAATAACAAGGCTGCTGGAGAGGAAAAGTTAACAGCTGAGATCCTCAAGGCAATTGATAGCCATAATCTAATACATCTCCAAAAAATGTTCAACATCATTTGGAAAACAGAGAAGACGCCTCATAAATGGAAAAAAGGAATCATTGTTAAGATTCAAAAAAAGGGCAATCTTAAAGATTGTAACAACTGGAGAGGTGTGACACTTTTGTCAGTTGCCTCAAAGTTATTCTGCAAAATCATCCTAAATAGAATAAAGGATTCAGTAGATACAGTATTGCGTGAAGAACAGGCTGGGTTTAGAAAAGGGAGAAGCTGCCTTGACCACATTTTCACTCTACGACTTATATTGGAGGAACACATTGAAAAGCAAAAACCTTTTGTACTTAACTTCATCGACTTCAAAAAAGCATTTGATAGTATTCATAGAGATTCATTCTTTGTGGAAAATTCTGAAGCAATAGGCTTACCATCAAAAATCATAAATATTATCAAAGACATGTATGATGGTTACACATGTGCAGTTCGAACAGAGGAAGGACTGAGCGAATGTTTCCCAATAGAAACTGGGGTTAAACAGGGATGTATTTTATCGCCCTTGTTATTTGGAATTGTTATGGACTTCATAATGAAGAAATGCTGCATTGGTGGTAAAGGCATCGAGTGGATGCAAGGAGACCATTTGGGGGACTTTGACTTTGTTGATGACATGGTTCTCGTCGGCGGTCGGATGGAAACGATGCAGGAGGGCACAAATGAGCTGTCATCAGTGGCCGGCAAGATTGGGCTTGAGATCAATCATGGAAAGACTAAAGTCATGAAAAGTTTAATTCTAACGGATGACAAAATATGTATGGAAGGCAGGCCAGTGGAGGAGATCGATCGCTTTATCTATCTTGGAGGTCACATTGATCGAGAGGGGGATACAAGTAGGGAGATTAGAATCAGAGTGGCTAAAGCAGTGATGTCTTTCGGAAGCCTTGAAAAGTTGTGGAGATCAAAACTAATCAGCACAAACACAAAACTTGGGCTGTTCAGATCAAATGTACTATCAACCCTTTCATATGCGTGTGAAAGCTGGAGGGCAACAGGAGATGTGGAAGCAATGTTGAACGCGCTCGAAGATAGATGTCTAGTGAAGATGCTTGGTATGGCGTGGAACGAATTCAAAACAAACGAGGAAATTAGAGAAATCGCCAATCAACCACTAATTTCTTCAGTAATCAAGAAAAGACGATGGTCATATGTTGGACATGTGATGAGATGAGATAATAACCGAATAGCAAGGCAAGCCCTCATGTGGGAAACAACAGGTAAGAGAAAAAGAGGAAGACACAGGGAGACACTGAGAAGAACATTGATGAGAGAGGCAGGAGCAGCAGGATTCGGCTCCCTCGGTGAGATAGAGCTGCTTGCACAGAACAGAGACAGATGGCGAGATTTGATAAAATATCTTTAAAAGAAAACTGCTAGAACAAAAATTCAGATAGGAGAAGGTTTATCTTGGTCTACGCCCTATGGGCCGGTTACGGCTCAAAAGGTCAATAGATAGATAGAGATAGACAAACAAATGAAAAGATGATTAGAGGCCACAGAGATGGGATTTCTCAGAAGAATGTTGAAAGTTCTCTGGACAGCTAAAAAGATCAATGAGGAAGTTCTCAAAGAGGCCAACACAAAAAGGCAGCTCCTAAAAAACATCAGAAAGAAACAATCAACATTTTTCGGGCACACCATGAGAAGAGGAAAGTTGGAATACTTGGTTACAACTAGCAAAATAAAAGGAAAGAGAGATCGTGGACGACAAAGAGAGAAAATACTGGATAGCATGGTGTCATGGCATGGAAAACAGTCAACAACAGAACTGATATGATGCACTGTGGATAGAAGATTGTGGAAGGACATGATCGCCTACGCCAACCGGTATGGCACATTATCCTTATTTCTTGTAATGCATATAATTAGTGCATTCCTAGGTATTACTGGACACAAGTCGAAAGCTAATTATGTCTTGTACTTAATTTAAACAAGTTCATAATAAATCACACTGAATAAAAAAAACATTATCTTGTCTTATTTTTCTATATACACTTCCAGATGTCAGTCTTAATAAGTTCAAAGTGTACTTCAATCAGATCAAGGCTGGTGACATTTCCATATGACTCGTTGCGATATGGTACTGTTGATAGCCACAAAAGCCTTCTCTGTTCATCATATTTTTAAAAAAACTATCTTTACAGTATTTTTCCACTTCTGGGATCTGTGGGGCGGAACTTATAGAATTGAAAAATTGAGGCTGCTTGTCCAGTGCAGTCACTGCAAAATGTTCGGGTCTGAGTTTTTATTTCACAGATGAAAAAAAAATCTTTTGACCCTACTGGGATTTTAAACCACATTCTCCTGGTTTGGAGTCCAACAAGTTATCGATTCGGCAACCCACTATGTTTGACATGACTGTAGCAAATTTGACAGTCATTTTATCTGTACCACAGTCCATTCATTAGAGGTTTTGATTCTTAAGATATTGAAAAGATAATACTTTAATCTTTTATGGCCTTCAAGAGACTAAAAACTATCACTTGTTATTTTTTTTTGCTGAGCTCATAGTAGGCATTGTTCTTCTAGTAATCCTGATGCCCGTATTCCATTTGTTCATATTTTTGACAAAGCTCATGAACTACTCACAGTTATATATGTATCTGGTTGGTATAGTTAACAACCTTTCTTTGCCAAATTGTCAGCCTCACCACTTCCAGAATTACTGCAATGAGAATCCATTGAATCACAGTTCTTTAGCACCACAGGAAAGCTTGTAGAGTGTATTCTTTCAATATGTTGGGGGCCTCTGTAGCCCAGTTGGGAAAACCACCCGACTGGACTACTGATGTTCGGATAACCCGTGTGCGATTCCCGCTGGGAGCAGTGTGAATTGTACTCGTGGTTGGAAAAAAAAAAATACCCCCACGGTCGACCCAGCCGTTGGCAGAAATGGGTACCAGGGTATTACCCTGGGAAGGTGAGGAATGTCGCTTCGCATCTGAGTTTAGATGCTTGAGGCGACACTATACAGAAATCTCCGAACATTTCTGGATAGGTGGCCGAGCACATATGGGTGTAAACTCGCGTGCTAAGACGCCGGTTCAAGTCTCGTACTTTACTTTACTTACTTTACTATTCTTTCAATACTTTCTATTTATTTAATTAGTTAATTTTGAAACGTTAGGTTATCATTTTCGGGTTAATGTCCTTAGCAAAACGTTGCACTCATCACAGCCAGTTGGAAAGAACCTCTGTTTCTAGCCAGATCTCCGACTGCTTCTGTTGTCATGTTCAAAGTTTCTTTGATTTCCTGAAATCAGCTTTTTTGTGGTCTGCCATTGCCTTGCCTTCCTGGAATCATCCCTTCCATTATTAGTCTTTCCAGTCTACTGTGTCTTTTGACATGACTGTAGTATTTTTTTAATTTATTCTGTATGATGTTGTTTGAGATCCTGTTATTTTCAATGTTCAGGTCATTTAATATTTTTTCCTTGCTCTTTTTTATTATCCAAGGTATCTTATGGATTTTTCAGTATGTTTCAAATGAACTGATTTTCTTCACTGCTGTGTGTGAAATTGTCCATTATTCACAACCATATATTTCTATCAGGAAGCTATAAGTCCTCAGCAGTTTTAAATTGACTGCCTTGTTGATATTGTGCCAAATATTCTTTATGGCATTTAATTTTTCTGTTGCTATTTTAATCATTTTTTTCATCTGGTTCAAGCATTCACCATTTTTAGTTATCACAGATCCCAAACAAGCATAATTTATTACAGTTTCAAGTTCTTCATTGATGGTGATTTCAGGTTGACTTTTTACTTTGGACATTACCTTGGTTTTATGAATAATGTAGATAGAGGTTTTAACTTCACTGTGTTTTTCAACACATTTAGTTGTCTTTTTTAATCCCTTTGCACCATTTGGGAAGAAAAAGTTGGATATAGCTATATTTTAATATGAATACTTTCATTACATTTCATATCCAAACACCCCTCCCTCTTTTCCCTTTCAGTTTTATTTAAATTTAATCTGTCAGAATAGTTTGAGATTTGATGTGGGGAGAAAAAAGGAAATGAAGTCAGATATTTTTTTTAGAAACTCAAAAATAGATCTGAGTAGACTGTCTCATTTTAATAACAAGTCTTAATTTGCTGAACCCACAATAGATCATACCTGGGGTCAAATGAATACACCTCACACCCCAACTCAGCTATTGTGTCATCAAAACGAAAGTCATAGGCAATCCTGATGGCAAAGAAAAGCATTTTAACATAAGTATAAATCCAAAACAAATTAATATTATTAACAAATAAAAGTGAGAAAAATGCTTTAGCAACAAACTAGAAAATATTATTGTATTATTTTTATAAGACATAACTATTAAAGAGTAGAATGAAACAAGCACAAAGAACATAACAGCAAGCAAATCACATCACAGAGATATTCTTCAAGACTATACATAACAGAATTAAAAGTGATAAAGACAATTAAGTTAAACAACAAGTTAGGGCAACCAAACAACATTATTTTAAAATAAAATACAACTTCTGTTTCATGACATAACAGAATGGTAATGGAGGTTTAAAAGTATATGTTGCTTAGATAAGATGAAAGTTTTAAAGAGTCAAACAACCACTTAAACTACTATTTTTGAAACAAAATTCTGGACTTACCCAAATGAATACACCAGACAGGGAGGTTTTGGTGTATAGGGCTCATCAAAACAAATGTAGTAGTTGCCAATTCTTCTCAGATTTCCACAGTTATAGTCTAGATCTTTATCCCATTCCCTGAAACAATAAAATATTATTTACCCAAAATTAACTGAAATTCCACTCCAGAATCAACAAAATATTTTTTATAGAGTATGTTTTGTCTCTAAGTTTTTTAGGGGGAGCATAAGCGCCTGCGACCTGCGGTCGCAATAGCAGGGCCGGCGCACCATCAGCTGGCCAAGACCTAGCAGATCTACCTCCTCGTGGTCTCCCCTGGTAACAGTCTGTGTCAAAACAGACTGGCTAACAGAAGCTAGGATCGATGTGTTCCCTGTAGTGGTGGCTGTTACTGATTGAGGACCCACTATTGCAGTACCTCTGGGCCGGACTAGTAGTTTCCCAGCGTAGCCTGGGACAGACGACCTCCAACCTCCAGTAAGAGCCGGGAATGTCAAGAAAGCCATTACGACCCGCCACATTCTATGAGTCAAAGGGCAAACAAGCTCGTATCAACTCATGGTAATCCATCAAGAACAAGAACAAGTCTCTAAGTTTTAAATAAAGATTAACACTTGTTCATGTTACAGATACAAAATCTAATAAAATAATAACACTTAAAACAAAATTACACAAATTTACACACTTGAAGATTACATCTTTTGTGCTGCTCCTAGAACCAGACTATCCAGTTTGGTCAAGTGAGTATGGATAAAAAAAGGGAAGGCACCTGTTTTGAAAAGCTCCAACAAATTGGTATTTACTTCCTGTTTAAATATATAAAAAGAGAACAAAAGAGCCCTATCATGCCACATGGCTTATAGAGAATAAGGTGTTAGAGCCCATATTTTTTTTTTACCGTTGACACATTGTTTTTGAGGTAATGTGGTCATTAATACACCTGTGGTGCTTTTCTTTCCCAGAAAAAAATCTGGTTATTCATTTGAGGTTGGATGAACCTGGAAGCCATCAATATGGATCTGAACCCAACCTCTATTCATTAGTGGTTCAGTTCACTAACCACTGAGCTATCACTGCTCACTGTTTAAATATATGCTGACCCATAAATTAACTACTTACTGTTCAAGAAGACATGTCCATTCCCACCACTGCCTGGTGATATTTTTATGACCATCCTTTTCTACAATAAAAGAAACAGAAAAGCACATATTTTAATAAAAACTGATGTGACAAGTATGTGAGAGACTGTGGGAAAAGCTCTGAAAGAAATATGATAATTAACAAAATTTTTAATTAGATTTATGGTATAAGTGGATATCCAAATAGACGGAAAGAAAATAGAAATAATTCAAGAATATAACTATCTTGGACAAATGGCTGAAAATTAACAAAAGAGTAGGAATAGGGGAAAAGAATTTTTTACATGAAAAACATATGCACATCAAATCAAAGCAAATAACACCAGAATTAAAACTACGAATAGTAAAATGTTGTATCTATTCAACAGTCTTCTAAGGTACAGAAACAAGGACACTAAATAAGAAAACAGAGCAGAAAATCAAAGCTTTTGAAAATTGGATATATAGAAAAATGGGGAGAATTGGATGGAAGGAAAAGAAGACAATAGGAACATTCTGAACTAAATCTCTCTCTCTGTCTGTGATCAAGACTCAATCAGAGTAGGATTCCATACTCTCACATGAAGACAGCTGTCTGTTTAAGTGAATTGATCGACCCCACAGGCAGAACATCATAATTACAAACTAAATGAGAATGAAAAAAAAATTACTTAACACAATTTGAAAAAAGAAGATATACAATACCCTACTGAAGATCAGCTTGGAAGGGAAGGTACAAGGCAGACCAAGACTAAAGTGAATTGGTAACATCAATAGGTGGACAGGTTAACCTATGTGTACTATCAAGACAAGAAACAGTAAAATGGCATTCTGTGACAGACAACCTTTGATGTGGAAATGGCACCCAATGATGATGATGATAACCTATGGCATACTCGTATTATGATATATTAACATAATGTGCCATAATGGCTTATGTTGCTGATTACGAAGAATCTCAACTATCTCCAGTCCCTGACAGTACTCTCTTTTGAAGGTAACATATAGTGCTATTTATCTCATCTACCTGAACCAGCCATATAAACATAAGCTCTTCGACCTGACACTATGGCAAATAAGCATGTTTGTTTAAGTTGTGGTATTTTGGTGCATACAGTGTTAGTGGTATCTTACATATATCTGGGCAGTAATAAAGACAAAGAGGGAGGAATGCAAAATTATACCAAAAAAAAGGATATCAAAAGCAAGAGGAGCATTTGTTGCACTGGGAAACATATGGAAGTCCAAAGAAATTAGGTTAAATACTAAAATAAAAATTTTCAACTCCAATGTTTAGTCAGTCTTATTACATGGCTGTGAAACATGGAGAACAACTAAAATGTCAATCATGAAGATACCGACTTTCATTAATGGATGCATACGCAGAATAAAAGGATGGAAATGTCAGGACAAAATCACTAACATAGAATTATGGAAATGTACCAGTCAAATACCAGTGGATAAAGAGATACAGCGAAGACGATGGCACTGGATAGGACACACACTACGGAAGCCAACTGAGAGTATTACACAACAGGCCTTTCTTTGTATTCCCCAGGGAAAAAGACAAAGAGGAAGACCAAGGAATTCTTGGAGAAGACAGATAGAATCAGAGATGAAGTTGATAGGGAAGACATGGAACGATGTTAAAAGAATGGCAAAAAACAGAACGGCTTGGAAAGTGTTTGTTGAAGACCTATGCTCCACAGGGAGCTGAAAGGTACAAGAAGAAGAGTGTTAGTGGTATTTGGAGATGAGGATATTGCTGCCTCAAGTCAGTCAGCACAGCTGTTTGTTTTCATCTTATCGTAGCATTTAAGTTCTGATTTTGGTAATTTTGCAGCACTTATGGATAACGATGTCTTAAGCCACGTATACACCACTCACTCTTAAGACTGATACATCATGGAAGTGGTTTCAATTTGTGACACCATACACAAAATGTAACATTTTTTAGATAATGTAAATTTGTATGTATGAAAGATATTTTAGCTGTTAATGCTTGTATTATGCGATGTCTGAGAAAAGCACTTGGAGTAACCAGAAAATACAGAATCAGAAATAGCATTATAAGAGGAAGAGTAGGCATTCAGCCAATCCCAAGCTACAAATAGAAATAACAAATAAACAGATTTGCCCATCTAGAAAAAATGCCTTGTGATTCCTCACCATGAAAAGCATATATTAAATGACAGAAGAGCAAGGTGCAGACCCAGAGTAAGATGGACAGACAACATCAAAGAATTCTTACAATCATGTCAGTGCACAAACTAACAATGAGTTAAGCCACTAAAAGGACGAGAATCAGAATTTTGTATCTTCCTTAACATTCAAATGAGTATAAGAAGGAAAGAAGAAAGAAATGCTTGTAATAAAGAGATGAAAGACTGACAAATCAGAGTTTCAGGCGATGTAGTTCAATTGTTACCAACAAAGGTTTTCAAATGTTAAGATACAGCTTCTTCTAATCCCTTTGAATGTTTCACAGAGTAAGCAAGAGTATTTTATTGTTCTGGAAAGACAACAATTAGTAAATCAACAAAAGTATCAGTGAAGAGATTAGTATTCAAAGAGATACTGTGTGACTGTTTCTCTTTGGGAGTTGAATATAGAGCACATTAGGACAATGCCATGTTTTATACAATGTAAAGGAAATTCATAAGAATATGTCCTGTTTGCAATATGAAAATAATAATTTATTTGTGTCAATGTAAAGAGTTTATCTCATTTTGTTGTGTTTGGGGTTGTCATGTAGGCAAAGATCCCTGCCTCACTCACTGTCCATTCAATAAGTTTCTCCTCCATTTGGTGCTTATTATTAGTTTTCCTGTTTGCAATGTTACCAGCCTAGTGTAATTTTGAGATGACTCTCCTGTTATTGACAAAGTGTCAGTTATCTCATTTCCTTTGATGTCTGAATGTTCAGGTATCCATTGTAACTTAAGTCTGACAGCATGAGTGTGGATGGTGGAGCTAACAGATATTGCTAACGACTGGCTTGTTCATCTTTCAGTGTTTTGGTTAGCTGATAACTTATCATACTAATGGCATGGCACACTGTGTTTCTTATACAAAGTCTGATTGCAGTGAAGTATAATAGAAATGAATCATCGAACCTGGATTTTTTTTTTTTTTTTGTAATTTTTGCTCAGTCTTCAGCTCAAGAAAAACTTACATTTTGCCAAAACGAATGATTCTTTGGAATATCAAGAGGTTAAAAGGCATCTTGCATTTCACTGTTTGTTGTATTACTTTCATGTGTGTCTTAACTTCTATCAGCCTGAGGCCTCTTACTGTTTCTAAAATCTCAATAACTATGAATTTCATGGACCCTATAATAATGAAGGTGGCATGGTTCTGTGCCCTGTTAATATATTTTCTCAATTGTCTTTTTAGTGCTGTGAACTTATGCATATCTCCCATTCAGTGTCTAGCTGTTATTCAAAATCATCTATCTGTTTTATTTCATGCCATTTAATGGTATGTTGGGTTACACTTTATAGAGTATAAATGATCAGTTATCTTAGTGCTACTTGTCTTGGCAGGACACAGGTTGACTATCCAAGAAACCATAAGACAAGTCAGAGCAAGACTCCTCAAGCTACCTTGACACTGGAGAAAGGGGGGGGGGGCATACCTCCAGCAAATCTGGTATAATGAGTGAATGAACTACTACTGTTGAGTCTTGTTAGATAAGGTGAAGATCGTGTAGATGGTTTTTATCTCAATGATGAATTTGTTGCTTTCTGATTCACAAAAGTGCTTCTTCCATTCCAGCATTAGCAAATAACATTGACTCTTCACTTATCCACAGTACCAGGTCATCTGCATATATTCTCTAGTAAAGATGTCTTTCACTTTGTCAATAATTAAGAAGTGGGTGGAGAGCAGTGTTCTCCTTATGAGACAATTGTTGTCAAGTTGTCTTCCTGTAATTTCCATTTGTAAACTTGAACTCTGGCTTTATTATTTTTAAGGTAATAATTCATTACATCCAATCATATCAGCATTCTCTTCTTCTTCTCTCAAGTCTTTTGATTATGTGAAGTATACTCTTTGTCCTGTTTCATGAAGGAGGGATAGTAACAACATCATGAAATAAGATGAGCTTGTCACATCAGTGGTACTCATATGTGCATGTGCCCTGATTTTTTTACTATAAACCTACATCGTGGCTGACATACTCTGTCTTCAGCAGGTTACACATCCTCTGATTCCTAATCTGAGGAACTTATTCTTAATATTCTCTTTCCATTTTTCCAGACCATGTTAAAAACCTTCTCTGGTCCACTCACACTGCCGCCATATGCTTTTATTTTCCTAAAAAGCATCTACTATATCAAGGGCTTGACATGATTTGCTATAATCCCTTTCAGGTGTGAGCTGGTTGCACTTTCCAGCCCACTGGTTGGATGATTTGGACAATACTGGCATCACAGTTCCATTAGGTGAAGTAAACTAAGAGGTAATCAACTGTTCCCATATAGTGGTTGCAGTTCTTGCAATTTGGTTCATGCATAAATTTTAGCCTGTTTTTAAAGTGTTGATTGATAAGGGCATTCTCATAAGATGGGAGATAGGCTTTGATTTTCTTCTTTTCAGTTGTTTAATTAAATTATGTGTATCTCTGAATGGTACTTGTACAGTGAACAGCCAATTTTGTTCAGATGCCCACTGGTTCATCTAGTCTTGTTTGTAATTGCCTCTATGAATCTGAATGTGTTGAAACTAGGGATGTTGATGTTTGAGGCAGTGCTACTCCTAGTTTATATATTTAATGAATATGTATTTTAAAATGAATTATACTTCTTCTGCATACACTTTTAGACATCAATTTTAATAAGCTCAAAGAAAGCATTGGTCAGCTGGTGACATCTCCATACATGACAGCTTGTCCATGGGTAGTACTACTGAAGATAGCCACATCAGTCCTCTCTGTTTACCTTTCAAGATAAGAGACCAGCATTCTTGCCACTCAGTAGCGAGAACTAATGGGGAGAAGTACTATATCACTTTTTTTGTTATAATGATGTCACAATAGTGAGAAGTACACTGAAGTGTTACATTAGGCATGTAGCCTCGTGCATCCAATTGTAACATATTTATGTCTCTCTTTATCTTGTCCCAACCCTTTCATCTGCACATTTTATCAACACATAAAGGGTTATATATCCTCCTTGGACCTTTTATCTAGTCACAAACCAAGGACCTATCCAATTTGAGTGGCCCTTGCTGGGAGAAAATCTCTCAAAAACATAGTTTCTTGGATCACTGGGGTGCTAAAATATTCCAACTCCTACATGCAGGCCTAGTATGGAGGTCCTCAATATCATTAACAAAGAGAACACATCTGTCTTCAATTCATTTGTATTGATAAAAGCCATTCTGTTAAATCATTATCGGGTGTTTTTTTTTCTACAGGTGCTTTCTGAAGACCTTTTTTTTTTTCAAACTAATCAGGTGCTGTGAGTTATTCACTTTTTGGCAGCAATGCCAGTATGTTGAAGTGGCATCTGTCATTTGGCCTAAAAAAAGTTGTGACTATTTTATCCCTGTGAAGATAGCTGGTGACAAACTTCCTGCCTGCATTTAATACTGTAACATTCATGAAACTGTTAAAGAATAATACTGTTCTACATAGTAAACACAAGCCAGGTTCACCACTAGCACAATTGTTGACTGATACCAATAGTGTGCTCCATAGTAGTAGACCTAAATAAATAAAAGTGCTGAGCTCTTCTCTATAACCATATTATATTATATATGTGGTTTCATAAGTCTCCATTAATTCAATGTGTTCATTTTAGCTTCAGGTCTGTCATGTATGTCCCCACACTATGTGACAATAATATTGTTTTTTTTTTCTGAAGAGGAACAATGTTTGAAGCTCCAGAGTACAGGGATATAGATAGGGGTTATATATGAGGCATTTATTATAAGAAGCATTATTTATTATATTATTTAAGATGCATTAAGTTAACTTGAAACAGTAAAAGCTTCCTCTTTAGTTTATTTAGATTTCAGTTTTATAAATAAAATGTAAAAATTATGTTGATGCTTTCATCTTAACCAGTACCAGGTCACAGGTGACCTATTGGGTTTGAGACTATTTATGGCTTCTTTCTCTAAGCTGGAGCTGCGATAGCTCAATGGTTAGTGAACTTGACTACAAAGGACAAGAGGTAGGGTTTGATCTCAACCGACGGCTTCCGATTCACCCAGCCTTTAATGGGTACTGGATTTTTTTCTGGGAAAGTAAAGCAGCACAGGCGTAATACCGACCACACACCCCAAAAATCATGTGCCGAAGGTCTGTAAAATTTATCGTCACTAACACCATTTTTCCTATATCACACTTGGCATGACGGGGTACTTTACTTTTTTTTTTTTTCTAAGCTGTAATGTAAAAACAGGACCAAAGAATGTTCTTTTAAAATTGACACTATCCACCTGTTTAAAGCTAAACCTTGGCCCTTCTTTCCTGCTACCTAGTTCACACATGACAAGATACACCTTTGCTTACAGCCTTTCAGGATGTCATGATTTTCATTCCTACATAAGCTACACTTGATCAACCTTATCATTATGAGTGATTATCAATTATTGATTATGCATTTCTCCTTCTTCTTTCCTTCCTCATCTGCCTCTCAGCGTTGAGGGGAGATATAATTTTCGGTCCTTTGCTCTTCTGTTCGCCTCTGCTGCTGTTATGTTTCCTAGTGCTTCTAATATTCCATCGATCCATCTTTTTCATGGTTGACCCTTGGGTCTGGTGTTCTCACAATGTTTGCTGAAGGCTCGTTGTGTTGTATTTTGATCTTTCTGCCTTGTCATGTGGCCAAACAATTTTATCTGTTGTTTCCTTATATATTCTATGGCGGAGGCTATTCCTAGCTTTTTTCTCAGTTCTTCATTTCTGATCTTATCTCTCAGACTGTTTCCTGTCATTCGTCTAACACATTTCATCTCTGTAGAGGTTATTTTTCTTATTGTTCTTGCATCTAGGGTCCAGGTCTGGCATTGGTAGCACAACGTTGGGATGAAGATTGTATTGTATAGTGCTTGTTTTGCCTCCAGAGTTATTTCCTTGTTGGACAATAGTGGTGATAACTGTCCAATGATTTGACAAGCTTTGTTGCATCTTGATTCTATCTCTGCTGTTTGAGAATTATCGTGTGTCACTAAACTTTCTAGGTATTTGAATTCCTCTACTTGTTTTAGTTGCCTGCCTTCTATAGTTATGTTGATGTTCTGTTTATTGTTGGCGATATTCATGACTTCTGTTTTATTGATGTTGATTTTCATGTTGTATTTTGTGCCTGAGCTGTTGAGTTTGTTTAAGTGTTCTTGTAGGTCTTCTATTGTTTCATGTATTAGTGCCTGATCGTCTGCAAATAAAAGCTCGTTGATCTCCTCTGTCTCTGATGGGTTGGCATTTTGAGGTTGATTATGCATTTTAAGTCTGTTTTTAGTATAATTATAGTTAATTTTAATAGTATATAACAATACAAGTATACAGTATATAGGCATAGTTATATAATATAGTATTAATTAGTTAGAACATAGCCATTCTATTTTTTTTTTTAAACTATGTATTATGACCCAGTCTTAGAGTTGGGTTAGAGTCTATATTGCTTCCCAACAAAAATTAAAATATGAACTTTGAAACAAATAAAAAAGAATAGCGTCAATGACAAATATTAAATAACAAAACAATTCAATAATGTCTTTGCTTCAGCAGTCAGCTCACATAGCTCACCTTTCAAGAGTCGGCATAGATCTGGGTGTGATGGAAACAGTTTAACGGACAATAAATAAACTATTTGCAAAATTACTACCCATACTACCACAGGAAAAATATATTGGACACATCTCTTATTATTACTAAACTTAAACAAGGTTGATAAGAATGCCATACATAATTTTGTTTCTATTTTAACAATCGCGACATCGTCGGCTCAGCCGATCTGATCTCCGTCGTTAGTGTCTGCTGGGTTTAAAAAATGAATAATTCATTATTAAATTAATAGTTTATTAACAGTTAGACTGACAATTTTTGAGGGTTGCACATATCACATTCAGTATAACTATTAACAATATTATGACTGACTACTAGTGTTACGTTTAATAATTTGAAGGGGAAACAAATCTTTTCGCACTCAACTCATCAATTGGCCCTTCTTGGGATATATATAATATATTTATTAATATTTTTTTTTAAAATAATAATATAAATTATTAGAACAATGGTCAAGTTATCATTCTGAAGATGCAAACGTTTATGTTTAAATGTACAGATGGCCAACAACAGCAATTCCACTATTTTGAGTTTAGGTAAAGACACTTTGGTGGGGTATATCGCAGGAGGAACTAACAGAAAATCATCAATGATATGAGACTCAGACTCAGAGAACTATGACTTCGTTCCTTTGTGCCATCTTCGGCCCGGGAAGAAAAAAATGAGTGAATGAAATATTCCGCTGTGGTGGATATCTGCACGGTCGGTGAACTGTAACAATTAATTTGTTGTTTTGTTATATTTGGCATCGCAGTACTCCAGACAAAACGAATAAGTTAATCTCAATCAATTTCAATTGGACAGTTCACCAACACCGGAACGAGAAAGGCCATTGGCCTACTTTTTCCATTTCTATTGTATTGTGGATAGCCTCAAATTCCCTTTGTATTGAATTACTTTATTGGTATGTGATACACATTATCCGCCGAATAACTTTATGTTACGGATAAATGTTCATTACATTTCGCAGCTTAGAAATGAACCTGATTATTCTCATATTACTGTTTCTTGTGGTCTTGTCTCAGTGTCTGTCCTTTATGTGAGGAAAAATCCGGAAAATACCTACAATGAGTAACAATGTAAACATCCTGGCTATACCTATAATGACACTTGTCCCGATGGTAATTTTGGGCTACAGTGCGAACAGACGTGTTCTGATGGCTGTGTCATCATATGGTCAGACTGCACCCTCAAATGTCCGGACAACTGTTTCAACGACACCTGTGAACAGTCAACAGGGAACTGTACATGCAAGGGAACGTTCTACGGGTCAGACTGCACTCTCAAATCTCCGGACAGCTGTTTGAACGAAACCTGTGAACAGTTCATCGGGTCCTGCGACTCGTATGTCGATGATTCCCACGTTAAGAAGAGTCTGCCGACTATAACAAACCCAAGCATATGGATACCTTAATGTGTTTCTGTGCTGGAGATGGTTCATTTTTTGGTGTTTTTCCGTGAAGCCATGGCTCATATCTTGATGTGTTTCTGGGCTAGCCATGGCTCATATCTTAGCTTGTGTGTGTGTGTGTGTGTGTGTTTGTGTGTGTGTGTGCGCGCGCGCTGGCCATGGCTCATATCTTGGTGTGTGTCATGTTAGTCATATCTCATATCTTGGTGTGTCCGTGTTAATTATGTCTCATATCTTTATGTGTGTCTGTGTTTAGTCATATCTCATATCTAAGTGTGTGTCTGTGTTAGTCATGTGTCATATCTTTGTGTGTGCATGTCTGGGTTAGTGTTATCTCATATACTTGTGTGCATGTTTATGTTAGTCATATAGTCATATCTTTTATCCTTGTGTGTACATGGCTATGTTAGTCACATCTCATATCTTTGTGTGTGTATGTCTATGTTAGTCATATCTCATATCTTTGTGTGCATGTCTATGTTAGGCATGTGTCATATCTTTGTGGGTGCATTTCTATGTCAGTCATATCTCATATCTTTATGTGCATGTTTATGTTAGTCATGTGTCATATATCTTGATGTGTGTCGGTGTTAGTCATGCCTTGTTTCGCTGTGTACATGTCAGTGTTAGTCACATCTCACATGTCTGTGTTAGTCACCTCTAGTGACTCGGGCAGATGGTGCTCGTAAACCTGGGAGGGCCGACCATCTAAGGGCATTCTGCCCCTACAGAAAAGACAATCTGTTGCCTTGCAGGAAGATTGGGGACAATCAAAGGCTAAGGAAAGCAAACCTGAATAAAATGCTGGTTGAAATCGGATGCACTGGGCCACTGGCGCAGAACACAGTGCAACGTATTAACGGGTGTTCAGTCAGAGTGTATCTGGCAGACTCTAATTGTGATGTTCTGTCTGTGGGAGCGATCAACACACTTAACCTGTCAGCTAACTTCATGTGAGGGTCTGGAATCCTACTCTGATTGAGTCCTGATCGCAGAGAGAGAGAGAGAATTTGTGGCGAAGCGTGTGTGTGCGCGCTGATGATCAAAGTAACTCGATAGCTCAAACACACCTAATTCGCTCATTCCATGCCTTTGAAAAATGTATGATTAAAGCAACAAATAAACATAAGTACAACATAAGTAGAGTAAAGATTCTCTCCACGCCTTGCTAGGCATATAGGGAATATGATGTTAGTGACTATACCTTTCTATGACCACGACACATTATTTTTGTAATGCTGTCGGTATCACGTCAATATGATGTACCACGTCAGACCGCCTTTACTTCCCAGAAAAATCTGTGGTACCCTTTTTAGCGGCTGACTGAACCCCGGAGCATTGTCAGTCCGAAAAGAAATCCCCAACTTCTGAGGATCGAACACGAACCCTTCTGATCAGGAAGCGAGCACACTAACCACTCAGCCACCGAGGCTGCATAAGGTATAAGGTAATGCTTGTAATAAGTGAATCTCAGTTTGGACTCACAACAAAGGCAAATGACATGCAATACGAATTTATTGCACTAAGAAAGTGAAGCAAAAATAAAGCAACTGAATATAAATAAATAACTTAATACAGCGTTCATTGATCATGAAGAAGTCTTCGTTAATATAAATACACTGTGGAGGATGCTCAATGTGTATTATAGTGTAAATGGATAGCTAGTGAATAACATTAGGGTTAGGTCCTTTAAAATAATGATTTAAACAGTTAGCCACTCTCTCATGACTAGAGCCTACTAAACAGCAATAACGATGAACGTCAGCATCGTATCCATTGTCTCAACAGAGTCTACCAAGAGGACTTTATGAAGGTAAATAGCGAGTAGACAGAATATAAATAATCCTTAATGTTAAATCCATCACAAAGTTATATTGCTAACAACGGAAAGGCGCTAAACCAAGTAAGAGAGTTCAAATACATCATCGAGTGCCATTTCCGCAACGAAAGTTGGCTACTATGGAGCGCCATTCTGCTCTGTCTCTTGCTTTGATGGTGCATGGTTGTCATAGGCTGACTTGACCAACTTTTGATGTTACTCGTCCATGTTCAAAGGCTTCAATTATCTGTTCTGTTTTCTTGTCTAATGTCCATGTTTCTGCATCATATAGGAATGTTGAGAAGATATAACATTTTACTATTCTTAGTTTTAACCCTGGTGTTATTTGTTTTGATGTTAGTATATTTTTTCTGAACTGTCCACTTGTAGGTTTTGAGTATTGTCTTTGTTTATGATCATATTTTTAGTCTTTTTGATATTCATATTTAATCCATATTTTTTTATTGTCATATTTATTTCATTAAGTAATTGTAGACCTTTGGGATTTTCTGCTAGTAGTACAGTATCATCATCATTTCTAATGTTATTGATTATCTTTCCATAACTCTACATAGGAAGTATATTACATAGAATGTATATTTCGTAGGAAGTATATTGCATATGAGGGAGCCGCGATAGCTCAGAGGTTAGTGAACTAGGCTACAAAGAACAAGAGGTAGGGTTTGATACGGCTTTCGGTTCACCCAGCCATTAATGGGTACCGGATTTTTTTCTGGGAAAGTAAAGCGGCACGGGCGTAATACCGACTACATTACCCCAAAAATCATGTGCCGAAGGTCTGTAAAATTTATGGTCACTAACACCATATTCCCTATACACCACTTGGCGTGACGGGGGTACTTTACTTTTTTTTTTTTTTTTAATTGCATATGAACATATGAAGTATATATTACATCATCATCCAGTTATTAAGTTATTTGCGGGTCATCATCATTACACTCCGAACATGTCCATAGGTGTTCAGATCCCCTCCTCATCAATTCCCGCAGTGTCAAGCGACTGACGACTCCAGTTCTATGTTGGTTGATAAGTCTTCTTATACGCTCACTAAGTTTCTCATTTCTGGCTGTGCCCATCTTAACTCCCATTTCCATCATCCGAAGAAGTGACGTGGATCTGTGTTTGTCGAAGTCCTGTGCTCTTCCCACATCTCGGAGGGCATTGATGATGTCCGCCCGATCCATTGGTTGCCCATCCTCAACGACAGCACATCTAGCCAACCTGTCCGCTCTTTCATTTCACCGTACTCCGGCATGTCCAGGGACATAGACAAAGGTGACCTTACGTATTTTGGATTTCTGCAACGAGTCTAACCATTGCATGCGTACAGAGCCTGCCTCCACTTTTTTTAAGCATGCTCATCGAATCACTCAGTATACATGCGTGGGTGTAGTCTTGTGACTCTAACCATTTGAATGCCTTGGTCACTGCCATCACCTCCATTGTCATGCTACTCGTGGTCATGGCGTATGCACCACTGTCTTCTTTGGCTATTCTGCCTGCCGAGCGTGCTGTAAATGCCCATGCACATCATCAAGTACCAAACCTGCTGGCGTAGGTGATCATGTCTCTCCACAATTTCGATCTCGACAGTTATTTATCATTTCTGTTGTTGACCTTCTGCCAAGCCATTCTCTTAAGCTGCCTGGTATCTTTTCTCTTTGCTTCCCTCTATCTCTTTGTCCATCAAATTTCTCATTTGTTACAATGTATATTACATATAAAGTATGTTAGTGATCTTTATGATTATGAACGAACAAAAGTAAATATTAAGGATAACGGGGAGGGACCAGAAATACTATAATATATATATATATATATATTATACAATATACATATACATATACATATTATACAATAATACAATATATATATATATATTGAATGATCTTCTTCTTTTCTTTCCTTCCTCATCTGCCTTTCAGCGTCGAGGGGAGATATAATGTGCGGTCTTTTGCTCTTCTGTTCGCCTCTGCTGCTGTTATGTTTCCTAGTGCTTCTAATATTCCATCGATCCATCTTTTTCGTGGTCGACCCTTGGGTCTGGTGTTCTCACAACGTTTGTTGAAGGCTCGTTGTGTTGTGTTTTGTTCTTTCTGCATTGATACGTGGCAAAACCATTTTATCTGTTGTTTCCTTATATATTCTATGGCGGGGGCTATTCCTAGCTTTTTTTCTCAGTTCTTCATTTCTGATCTTATCTCCCAGGCTGTTTCCTGCTATTCGTCTAACACATTTCATCTCTGCAGATGTTACTTTTCTTATTGTTCTTGCATCTAGGGTCCAGGTCTGGCATTGGTAGCACAACGTTGGGATGAAGATTGTATTGTATAGTGCTCATTGAATGATATCTACAAAATATCGAAATATCGAACCAGACGACCTGCTAAAATCAATATTCATAGACCTACCCAAAAAATATGATGCGATTGAATGCGATAATCATCGCCACAATAAGCCTTATGAGTCACATGACTAAGATATTTCTATATAAGAATCATCATGCGATAAGTACGAAACAAAATCAGTTCAGAAATTAGCGATGAACAGTGTGGTTTTGTTGGAGATAAAGTAACGAACAATGCCATATACATCATAAGATCTTTAGTAGAAAGAGCCACAATGGTGAAAACAGATCTACGCTTCATAGATATACCAAAGCATTTGACAAAGTAAAGCACCAAGAAATAATCAAAATTTTAGAAAGCTTAAACGTTGACATCAAAATCCAAGAATAATAAAGAATATATACTGGCATCAAACAGCGGTCATAAGAGCTGAAAATCAATTGGGAATGTTTCAACAAATTAAACAGGGTGTTAGGCAAGGTTGTGCTGTCACCAGATTTGTTAATTTGTTTAGTGAGATTATTTTAAGATCCATAAGCGGGCATGCCTGGAATAATAATCAGAGGGCGATCCAGACTCAATCCAGAATATCTAAGGTAAGCACAGAATCGCGTTACAGGAAATACTAGACATTATTGTGAAGGAAGGACTAAAACCATGGCTGAAAAGCTCGAGATGAACCAGATTTGACAATTCCCAACTAACTCTATATTGTTGTATAGATTATAGATCTAACACTTGAAAGAATAACTGTTTCTATTGAAAGAGCTTCTCGATCGCATCCTTGCTGGCATTCTAGCCAGAAGTAATTCTCAATATACATACTTGTCGAACCGCAAAAGCAAACAAAAATGGTACACGTGTCCCAACAATAATAATATAATCTTAACATCTAATTCTTTGTTACCAATTCTCCATTGTGATCAGACTCGCGTTAGCTTTTTCAAAGCTCTATCCTAAGAACTCCGTCCCCATAATTACAAATGCTATGGAGGAATTAATTCAATGTTAAATCATTATATTATTTCCCTACTTTCGTAGTACTTCAGAAACCCCAATATCATATCATTCGATAATGATTTTGATCCTCCCCTGCTATCGTCATATGGAGATTGATACACATTATTTGATATATTTATTTATGTTGGCCACTATGGATTATTGAGTATTGAGATAATACAGAAAAATGAAAATTGCCAGATTTTTTAATGGAAAAATTATAAGTGAAGAACTAAGAAACAAGTTAGGGATCCCCGCACTTAGATATATAAGAAAATAACAAATGTAATGGTCTGACCTCGTGATTAGATATAAACAATTAAACATAATCCATACACAAAATGGATAGACAGCATCCTAAAAACACACGGGAACGTGACATTAGAATTGGTGAGCCAAGGAGCAGAAGACCTTAAATTATCTCTTCCCTCGACGACGAAAATCAAATGAGGATGGAGGACGAGGGAGGGAGGAAGAATTAGAAGGAAGAAGAAAATTATCGCACTGAGTTATTTATGAGTTATCATCATTGCACTTCGAACATGTCCTTAGGTCCTCCTCCTCAGCATATCCAGCAGCGTACTTTGACTGACGACTCCAGCTATGTGTTGGTTGATACGTCCTCATTAAGCTACTACTTTCTGGATTTAAAAAAAAAGTACGCAAATTCATCTATTTCATCAGAAAAATTATCGCACCTACAAGGACATAAAGAAAGACGAAGTAGATAGGCCTACTGAACTAGCTATTTGGTATAAATAATGATTATCAGCGCCTTTTTTTATTTTCCAGAAATAAAGGTACCGGTACTCATCGTGAAATAAATCGCATTTTTAAAACGATAAAAATGAGGCTTTACTGCTAGAGAAAAAGCAACATTGCTATTATAAATCACCACAGCCTGGACATAAATGTTTAGGTTTAGAAGTTGAAAGTGAAAAGCAAGATTGCACACAACATGTACTCAAATTGGGATGAAGAAAGATGCCAGATAGTGACGTCCTGTTCGTGTTTGGTAACACTAATCGAACAAGAAACTTCACAATATAACAGTGTTCCCACTCTAGGGGCTAAATAAATGAGAAATAAATCAACAATTTTTTTTTAAATATAATAATGGCACTGGAGGGGAATATGAATGAAGTAAAGCTAGCCTTGAGTAACATTGCACTTTCTTCGGACCCCTAATTGTAGGGTTGAAGGTTAGTTTTATAACAATTTTTTTGACTATTTGAAAACTACTGTAGTTATTGTTATTGGTTATGGAAGGCCTCGGCATCACAGCAAACGAATTAAAATCCATAATTGCTCAACCGCCCGTGCCAGTGGAATCATCCGAATTACCAACTCATCTCCCAAACAAAGAAAGGTAACTGTAGTCCCCATCGTAGCAGTCTCAGCACACGCCAAAAGACATAAGGCGAAAACGCGCAGAAAGTGAACACAGCCAAAAACTACTACTGTAGTTTTGTTGTAAACCCAACTAAGGGGAGATCACTCATTTCGCTTAAATAATTTGCCAGACTAAACTAGAATTTTACCAGCTTCTCAATTCAGACGCTATTATTATTATTATTATTATTATTTTAATTAATTAAGCATGGACATTTAGAAGGTGTAACTTTGTATGTTCCAGTGTGATTCCCTGATGAAATTTGCTCTAGTTTTAGATGCATCATCTGACATATCCAATCGAAACCACTTGCGCCTTTTCATTCGCTTTTTTAAGCACTTTACACTCGCGTTATTTCTCTTTTCTCCACAATAAGGTTGTGTGCTGTCACCAGATTCGTTTAAAATGTATCATCAGCATCATGTACCCTGCCGGTTGGCGTAGACGATCATGTCCCTCCACAATCTTCTATCCACAGTGCATCTTATCAGTTCTGTTGTTGACTGTTTTCCATGCCATGACACCAAGCTATCCAGTATTTTCTCTCTTTGTCGTCCGCGATATCTCTTTCCTTTTATTTTGCCAGTTGTAACAAAGTATTGCAACTTTCCTCTTCTCATGATGTGCCCGAAAAATGTTGATTGCTTCTTTCTGATGTTTTTTAAGAGCTCCCTTTTTGTGTTGGCCTCTTTGAGAACTTCCTCATTGGTCTTTTTATCTGTCCAGGGAACTTTCAACATTCTTCTGAGAAATCCCATCTCTGTGGCCTCTAATCGTCTTTTCATTTGTTTGTCTATTGTCCATGATTCGCTTCCATAGGTCAGAATTGGTTCTATATAGCACCGATGAACTCTCTTTCTCATTTTTATTGACATAGATTTGTTTAAAATGTATAGTGAGATTATTTTAAAATCCAAAAGGGGCATGCCTAGAAAAACAATCAGAGGTCATAATATAAATAATCTAAGGTATGCTGATGATACAGTCTTAATTGCTATGAGTGAAAATGAGTTACAAGAAATGCTAGACATTATATTGAAAGAAAGCAAAAAAATAAATTACTCACCCCTAATAGCAAAAAGACAGAAGTAATGATAACAACAAAGAAAAAGACATCACTTCAGTGCAAAATAAAGACAAGTGGAACAATATTAAAACAGGTAAATGAATTTAGAGGGTTAAGGCATAAAAATGCGAAGCTGCAGTAAAGCTGAATGTGAGGAAAAAAATTTAAAAATAGAAAAAAAATGGTATATAAGAAGCTTTACGTGATAAGTGGACGACACAGACTAAACGACGTTTCGGCCCAATAGGCCGAATTAAATGAATTTAGAATGAGTTTAATTATTAATTATTATACATACTCGCATAATTAGTAGAAATAATTGAAATGAGTAGGACAAGGATGCATCCTATCACCAAGTTTGTTCAATCTATACACTGAGCAAACTTTTAAAAAACACAAGAGAGATACCAGGCCTAAACATTAATGGAGAGATAATCAATAACCTAAGATATGCTGTTGTTACTGTACTACTAGCAGAAAATCATAAAGATCTGCAACAATTACTTAATGTAATAAACATGACAAGCAAAAAATATGGACTAGATATGAATATCTAAGAGACTAAAACTATGATCATAAACAAAGAAAATTCTCAAGAGCAACAAATTAATATCAAAGTTGAAGGAATACAACTGGAGACAGTTCAGAGCCACAACTACCTTGGACATACTATAACCAGTGATGGAAAATGTAAAACTGAAATAAACAAAAGAATAGGCGTGGCAAAAGTAATTTTAATGCCATGAAAAATATACTAACATCAAAACAAATAACACCAGGGCTAAAACTAAGAATAGCAAGATGTTACATCTTCTCAATATTCCTATATGGTGCAGAAACATGGGCATTAGATCAGAAAACAGAACAGAAAGGTGAAGCCTTTAAAATGTGGATTTATAGAAGAATAGGCAGAATTGGACAAAAAGAAAAGAAAACAAACGATGAAGTTTTAAAACAACTAACAATGAAGAGAGAACTACTAACCACAATTAGAACAAGACAAATGAAATTTTTGGTGCATGTTAAAAGACACAACAGCCTAATAAAAGTAATATTGGAAGGGAAAACACAAGGTAAAAGAGGCAGAGACAGACCAAGACTAACATGGACGAGTAACATCAAAAGATGGACAAGTCAACCTATGACAATCTGCACCATCAAAGTAAGAGATAGAGTGGAATGGTGCCCCATGGTAGCCAACCTTCGATGCGGAGACGGCACTCAATGATGATGTTGAAATGAATTTAAATATTTGGGAACGTTGTTAACCTCAGACGGTAGATGTACAACAGAGGTGAAATGCAGAAAGGCTCAGGCAAAAGCAGCTTAAAAAAAAATGAAGATATTATGCAAACCATGTTTGAATAGAAACAAGAAAAAGAGTTGTTAAATGTTATGTAGAGTCAGTTTTAACATATGGATTGAATCATGGACAATAGAACAACAGACAAGAAAATCACTGGAGTCTGTAGAAATGTGGTTTTACAGAAAAATGTTCAGAAAACCATGGACATCTAAGAAGAGTAATGAAGACGTTCTGAAAGAAGCCAAAGCAAAAAGAGAGCTAATTTCCAATATTAGGAAAAAGCAATCATAATTTTTTTGCCACGTAATGAGAAGAAAACAGCTGCAATATATTGTAACAACTGGAAAAATTGTGGGACGAAGAGATAGAAGGAATCAAAGAGAAAAGATACCAGACAGCTTAAGGGAATGGCTTGGCAGAAGGTCAACAACAGAAATGATAAATAACTGTCGAGATCGAAAGTTGTGGAAAGACATGATCATCTACGCCAGCAGGGCCGACACTTGATGATGATGAGTGACAAATTGAGAGCCACCGAATGTGAAGTGCAATGTTCACTAAAGGGGACATTACTCTTCTGAACTCTTTTCTAAAGAAACGCAAAAATGGTGTTCTCACAGTTACGAGACTTGTGACAATGTCTGCCGTCTGCAATCACCGCAGTCTCGGCCAAGTCAACCGTAACGAACGGCACTGCCTCAACCCGAAACAATAGAAAGAATGCATGTCGTTAAAAAAAAACTGTGCAGGCTAGTAATTAAAATACAAGTGACAAATCATAGTCGTACAGGCTGAGCGTTTAGAATTTTAAAGTTCAGCACGAGAATGGGGCAATTTATTTAGAGAAAAACTCAAACTGTGTGGTGTGTGTAGCCACAGTTAGTACGTACGACACGAGTACAGAGAGTACACTAGTACAGTCAATTCATCTTGACTTTGCCTTTGCTGGTTGAAAACTATCGTAATTAGTATACTATAAGTATAATATAAGTCTATAGTCTATAGCATTTGGCTGCCGATTTAGCAAGTTGTAGCCCATAGCGCGGCCATAGCCTTGTAAGGCTTGTTTTCGCTAGTTGGATTGATTAAAGGTGCGAGAATGATTGTTTTACCGTTATATTTTAGGACGGCTCATATCAATATCAAAGTTATTTTCTTTATCCTTTTAATGATTTTAATTATGAGCACAGTTTATATTTGGAAATTCGATCCGTTTTCTTCGTATGGACCAGATCATTGTCTGCTATTAAAGGGTAAGCCGATCTAACCTTGTAGGAGATGAGATAAGTGAGCTTTGTGAAAATATTACTATTTACTGAGATACAATCCATAATTGTTATTTTTAATCTTCGTGTGACAGTTTTGAGTTGGGTGACGATAAGACCAGATAAACTTAAAACTATCATAAACTCAACTTTATTCCAAGCCTCCTTGGTAAATTCACTGAAAACTCATAATTAAAATTAAAGATTATATTATAAGTGAAGTTATTAATTTAAATTAGTATATTATTAACTTAGTGTAAGTAAAAGTCTAAAGTAGTAAAAGTAAAACTTATACTAATATTTAGAAAAATAATAACCATCATGTGCCATCATAGATCTCATGCCGGTTGGCGTAGGGGCGTAGGCGATCATGTCCTTCCACAATCTTCTATCTACAGATCTTAGTGCATCATATAATATTATAATAATACTATAATATAAATACATTTATATTAAAAAAACTATCTTTCTTACTTAACTAAATAACTAATAAATTAATACTAAATACCCATGGAAAGGCAAATAATAAAACATGCTATGCATCAACATCAGTGCATGCAAATTCTGAATTCACAAATATAAATATTTTAAATATTTAATAATAATTAGTGTTTGATTTTTGATGTATTGTAGTGTTAATAGCACTTTGATACAGGATAAACAATTTTAAACAAGCAGTCAGAAGATAAAAGAGGAAGACCCAGGGAGACACTGAGAAGAACATTGATGAGAGAGGCAAGAGCAGGAGGAATCGGCTCCCTCAATGAGATAGAACTGCTTGCACAGAACAGAGACAGATGGCGAGATTTGATAAAATATCTTTAAAAGAAAACTGCTAGAACAAAAAAATTCAGATAGGAGAAGGTGTATCTTGGTCTACGCCCTATGGGCCGGTTATGGCTCGAAAGGTCAATAGATAGATAGATAGTCAGAAGATCAGATTCAAAATTTACTAATTTAATTAATTGTTAATTTAAGTATTATAACAAGATGCATGCAATACTAGACTTTTATTTATATATTTTTTTCTTTCAAAGATTATACTCTCGTTGCAGATAAGGATCCCCGCAATATCACCAGCAGGCAGTGGTGGGAGTGGACATGTCTTATCGAACAGTAAGTAGTAAATTAATACACAGTATCCAGTCAATTATTTGTAGTAACTTTAACTAACATTTCAGCTTAAAATATTTTCATAAGCCTTGGTTTTTAAACACAAATCTTTGTTATAAAGCTTATATTTTGGCATTTGTATTAATCCATCTTTCCATTTTCTATATCACTATGTCTGATTGTCTCATTGACCTGATGATTATTTAATTCATTGTCTTGACTGTTTCACAACCTGCATTCAACTTTGCTCCCTCAATGAGATAGAGTTGCTTGCACAGAACAAAGACAGATGATGAGATTTGATAAAATATCTTTAGAAGGATTCAAAACTGCTAGAATAAAAAATTTAGATAAGAGAAAGAGTATCTGGGTCTATGCCCTATGGGCTGGCTATGGCTTGAAAAGTCCATATATATATTGACTTATACATATATATTTATACGGGCCTGCTGGCGTAGGTGATCATGTCTCTCCACAGCTTTCGATCTTGACAGTTATTTATCCATATACATTTATGGCTAACGCTATTGGGTAACTGCAAAAAAGGTCCAGTGGGTACCCTACACACAGCCCTTGGTTGTTTAAAATCTGAGTGAGCATGTCTGGGAAAAAATTGTTAGAGATAACCTAGATAAGTCTACCCATTTACCTTAGAGATGAAAGTCTACCCAGTTACCTCTCCAATTTTTAGATTTTCACCTGTGCTACAGGTTTTTTGCATCTGAGCTGAAACCATCTTTATTGTTTTTGCTAGTGTGTGATTGTGGTGCTGCAAACTGGGGTGCTAGGGTGGAGATCTGAGCATTATGTAAATGTGCAATGAAGATGGTCTGTTGACTAAACTAAACTTCTATTTCTCTTTGTTCTTTATGTGTCTGTCAAGTTCTTCCAATTGTAGCCATTTTAGATTTATGAAGAATGTGACTGTAGATACATATTTCCATAGCATATGTCAAGGTACTAAGTGCACTTCCTTCCTGTTTTACTTTCTCAAACTCTTTGAATTATTTATACATATTTACATCTGAAGCTAGAAAAGAGAATAGAGAACAAGAAAACAGAACAGAGAATTGAAGCCTTTGAAATGTGGATATATAGAAGAATAGGTAGAATTGGATGGAAGGAAAAGAAAACAAATGGTGAAGTCTTAAAACAACTAAAAATGAAAAGAGAACTGCTAAGCACAAGACAAATGCGATTTTTGGGCCGTGTTAAAAGACACAACAGCCTACTAAAAGTAATCCTGGAGGGGAAAATACAAGGTAAAAGAGGCAGAGCCAGTCCAAGACTAACATGAACGAGTAACATCAAAAGATGGACAAATCAGCCTATGACAACCTGCACCATCAAAGCAAGAGACAGAGCAGAATGGCGCTCCATGGTAGCCAACCTTCGTTGCGGAGATGGCACTCGATGATGATGATGACATCTGAAGCATAGTTGTAGCAAACAAACCTTGTTTAATTTAAATAATGAATCCAATACATTTGATTGCTCCCATACTAGATTTGACTTTATGTAAATTGCCTATAAAACCATAAATTTACATTTAACAAAATATTAGAATAATTTAGTTTCAAATTTTTTTTTTTCAGCTCCCTATAGAGCACAGGTCATCTAAAGATATTTTCCAAGCTGCCTTGTTTTGTATCAATTTCTTAGTGATTCTCTTCCTCATCATTTTCCACCTCTACATCACAAAGTATTTTTTGGTCTTTTTCTTTGTCTCCTAAAATGGGGATTCCAAAAAAAAAAAAAAAAAATGACCTCCTGTGTAATGCTTTGACTGTGTTCTATTCAGCTTATTTCACATTGGATGACAAACACATTAATGTGCAAGAGAATAAGACAATACAGTAAGAGTTTAGGAAGAGAAAATGGTAAATGATAAAACTCTGTCTAAAAAGATTTTATAATCATCTATGCAATTAAATGTATGTATGGCCCTTTTCATCTTGTCAGACGGTCTAGTGGAGGCTATTGTGCATTTTTTTGAGGTTTTGTTTTTGTCGAACAGCTTCTCTCATAGCTAATTCTATCAATGTTTGACAAACACATGCGGTCACATAATGAACAAGTCAGGCTCATTGATCCACAGGGTTTTCCATCCTTTTTCATGAGTCATTTCTCTTCTAAGTTTTGCCTCAGCACAGTCTAAAATGATGTTATACCATTCTTTATACATGCTCTCCTTGGTGTGATTACTTGCCAGATGTTCCCAGTCATTTTCACATATGGAGAAGTCTTTCAGAGATGATTTGCAGATATCTCTATATCGTAGTTTAGGTCTGCCGATTTGTCTTTTTCCGTGTATTAGTTCATCATATAGTATTTGCCTAGGAATGTGCTTTTCTTCCATTCGTTGGACATGCCCCAGCTATCTTAGTCTTCGACATCTGAGCATCGACATGATTGTTGGGATCTTAGCACATTGCAGGACAGTTAAGTTAGTTATTTTGTCCTGCCATTTGATGTGCATTATTTTGCGGAGACATCACATGTGGAAGACATTTAGTCTTTTTTCTTGGTTTGAGTGTGTTGTCCAGGTTTCAGATCCATATAATAGTGTGCTAAGCACACAAGTTTGATATATTAAGAGTTTATTATTGAGTGTTAGTTTCGTGTTGTTCCAGGTCCTTTCTGTGAGTTTGCTGAAAGTCGTAGCTGCCTTACCAATTCGACTGTTTATTTCTTCATCAAATGAGATGGTTTGCGTAATTGTGGATCCAAGATATGTAAATTTCTGAACTGATTCTAGTGGACAATCTTTTAGAGTAATTAATAGAGGTTGGATGTCACCTGGACTTAATATTACTGTCCTCTGAGCATTAATCGACAGTGATAAAAGGTTGCATGCTTTGTCCAGAATGATAAGCAATTGTAGGGTGGCTTCACTATGAGTGACAAGGGCTACATTGTCAGCAAATAAAAGTTCTTTAAGTAGGGCAACATTTGTTTTGGTTTTCGCTCTTAGTCGTTCTAAGTTGAACAGTGATCCATCTGATCTTGTGTGAATGTAAAAATCTCCTGAGCCGTTTTCGAAGGCATAGTTTAGGAGGGCAGCAAAAAATATACCAAAAAGGGTGGGGGCGAGGACACATCCCTGTTTCACTCCATTGTTGACTTCGAAACTCTCTGATGAACTCCCATCAAAGTAGATTTTACCATTCATGTCTTCATGGAAGGACATAATCAGCTTAAGTAATTAAGGTGGGCAGCCTATGATTTTCTAACACCCTGTAGAGCCCATCTCTGTTTACCGAGTCGAAGGCCTTTGTTAAATCCACAAAGGCAATATAGAGCGGCATATTTAGTTCTCGACATTTTTCTTGCGGTTGTCTAAGTGTGAAAATCATGTCTATGGTAGATCTCCTGGCTCTGAAGCCGCATTGAGACTTGGGAAGAACACGTTCTGCAAGTCTATGCAAGTGTTTTAGTATGACTCTAGCAAAAGCCTTGCCGGCTGTGCTAAGGAGAGAAATGTCTCTGTAATTATTGCAATCGCCCCTGACTCCTTTGTTTTTGTACAGTGGTATGATCTTAGCATTTCTCATATCATGAGGTATTTCTCCTTGTCTCCAGCATTTGATTATCAGTTTGTATAGATGTGGAAGTAGTACGTTTAAGTTTTCCTTTAGTACCTCTGTGGGAATGTTGTCATTTCCTGCAGCTTTTCCTCTTGAGAGGGCATTTATGGTGTCAGCAAGTTCGTTCATAGTAGGCTCAACGTCCAGCTCAGACATTGTAGGATATTTAGGTATTGATTGGACTAGAACTGTGCTTGCTGGTCTGTCATCATGGTATAGGTTGTAGTAGTGTTCAACCCATCTTTCCATTTTTTGTCCTGTGTCAGTAATAGGTTCTCCAAACTTGGATTTTAGGGGGGCTAATTTGGTTATTTTTGGTCCAAGGGCCTTTTTTATATTGTCATGCATGGTTTTTGAGATGCCCCTGTCTGAGGCTTTCTGTATTTCAAAGCATAGATTGTTCCAGTATTCATTTGTGCATCTTCTTGCTTCGCGTTGTAGAGTGACTTGTGCATGTTTAAGCTGATCCTTGGTGATTTGATTGGGGTTATTTTTGAAGTTCAGTAGTACCTTTTTCTTATTAGCTATTAGTGGGTCTAGTCTTGCTACATTTTCTTCGACTCAGTCGTTCTTTGAGAATCTTTTTTGGCCATAGGTAGATAGAGCACAATTATAGATGTGTGTTTTCAGAGAGTACCAGTTGTCATCCACACTTGATGAATCTTCTGCTCAAGTTCTTCAAACTTAGATCTTAAAATGTCTTTGGTTGATGAGATTTTAGTCGCTGTGATGTTGATCTTGGCTGCTGGAGGCTCTCTTGATTTGTAAATACGACTACTTCTAGCTTTGATCTTACTGATAACGAGAGCGTAATGCAGTCTGCACTGTGATATGTTCATGTTATTTAAAGACTGCCTACGTGTAAGAACTATGTCTAGTTGGTGCCAGTGACCACTTCCTGCATGACACCATGTTACTTTATGTTTGTTGTTTTACATTAAAGTAGGTATTAGTTACACATAGATGATTATCTGAACAGAATTCTAGGAGTCTCTGGCCATTTTCGTTGATTTTTCCAATGCCATGATGACCTAGGCATATTGGCCAAAATTGTTGATCAGATCCTGTGCGTGCATTGAAATCACAGAGCATATATAATAGCTCTTCTTTTGGAAGTGAGTCAATGATCATTTGAAGTTGTTGGTAGAAATTGTCTTTCTCTTCGTCTGATGCAGCCAACGGTGGTGCATAGTCACTAATGATATTTATTAATCCACTCTTTGTATGCAGCTGAAGTATCATTGAGCGTTTGGACACTTCTTTTGGCGTAGTTATGGAGTTTTTATGTTTGTTATCTACAGCGAAGCCTACTCCATGTAGATGTGGCTTTTTGACACTGAGACCCCGCCAGAAAAAAGTATAATTTAATTTAAATTTAATGCAATTAAATGAAGCATTCAATTTTTAAAAAATGTGGAGAATAAGTACTTCTTAGCATTCACTCTTTGAATGATCTGTAATTCGGTGTGTCGCTAGTTTATGGTAAGCTAGGATATCTGTGCCTTTCGGCTCAACACATCTGTGCCGCATCACGTCAAGTGGCGTATAGGGAATATGGTGTTAGTGACCGTAATTTTTATAGACCTTCAGCACATTATTTTTGGGAGAAATGGGTGAGGGAATAACCTCCAGGAGTTCTGTGGGGGCCCTATCAGAAAACGTGGAGGAGGTTTCCAAAAGAAATTTTAAAAAAGAGAGGATGAAAAGTAGTAGAAATGGTGCGAGTTATGCAACGGCTATGGAACAAGGGGGGCAATGTAATAGGGAGAGAGGAAGAAAGAAAGAGGATAGATGAGGGGAGAGAATGACAAAAGAGAATAGAGGGAAGGAGTTAGGAAAATAAGGGAAGAAGGGTAAGTAACAAATCAGGTAGAGAGAGTGAATGGTGGATGAGAGAAAGGCGTGAAAGTCAAGAGAAAGGGAGAATGTGAAATCAGCTCTGGGGACTAAGTGACTCTCGAGAATTGCGAGAGAGTCACGTGTAACAAGAGGCAGAAGGAAATATAGGATTTAAAATATAATCAGTGTTGATCCAGCGGTGGGCCTGTAGAGAGATCCCGCCCTGGGCCTGTAGAGAGGTCCCGCCGAAAGGTTTCGTTAGCCTCCTTTGGCTAACAACCTTTAAAAGAGTATTGTAAATAGTTGTTTTCTAGTTATGCGAGCCAGTTGGATGTCAGTCCTTGAACGACAAGGTTGTCCATTTTTCAGTTGGGACACCAGTGGGTACCCGAGTATACAGTTGTTTAGTGATAGTGTTAAGCATCCATGGGCCAGAGAAGTTGCCCACTACTGGTGATCAGTGACAGTTGTTAGTGAACTCACTGAGCTTTAAGTCGTGGTGAATAGTCACCAATGTTCTAGTACTGCCGTTTGACTCGGCTAGGAACAAGGCAGGGCGAATGGACACGTTGATTCCTGAAATGGTGAGTATGAGGCTCACTAACTTACAGCAGTTTTAGTTTTTGTGTGCACTGATCAAGTTTTCCAAGTGTGGAGCGTGAAAGAGAAGATAATGTCATTAATAAGTTGGCAGACATAGGGCTGCTGACAAGTAACAGTTTTTGTGTGTGCACTGATCAAGTTTTCCTAGTGTGGAGCGTTAAAGAGAAGATAATGTCATTAATAAGTTGGCAGACATAGGGCTGCTGACAAGTAACAGTTTGTGTGTGCACTGATCAAGTTTTCCAAGTGTGGAGCATGAAAGAGAAGATAATGTCATTAATAAGTTGGCAGACATAGGGCTGCTGACAAGTTTTAGTTTTTGTGTGCACTGATTAAGTTTTCCAAGTGTGGAGCGTGAAAGAGAAGATAATGTCGTTAATAAGTTGGCAGACATAGGGCTGCTGACAAGTAACAGTTTTTGTGTGTGCACTGATCAAGTTTTCCAAGTGTGGAGCATGAAAGAGAAGATAATGTCATTAATAAGTTGGCAGACATAGGGCTGCTGACAAGTAACAGTTTTTGTGTGTGCACTGATCAAGTTTTCCATGTGTGGAGCGTGAAAGAGAAGATGATGTCGTTAATAAGTTGGCAGACACAGGGCTGCTGACAAGTAAGTTTTTGTGTGCACTGATCAAGTTTTCCAAGTGTGGAGCATGAAAGAGAAGATGATGTCATTAATAAGTTGGCAGACATAGGGCTGCTGACAAGTTTTAGTTTTTGTGTGCACTGATCACGTTTTCCATGTGTGGAGCGTGGAAGGAGACATAATGTTGGTAAGAGGTGGCAGACACAGGACTGCTAATGGGTAATAAAGTGTGTGTTCACTTGTTAAATTCTTCCATGAGTGAAGCAGGAGAGAGAGAGAATAAGTCATTGAAAAGCAAGCAGACATAAAGCTGCTGGCGTGGTGAAATGTGTAACTTTGTGATATACAGGTTTGTTCATGATATGAGTATAAATGGACAGTGTATGATTTTATCGAGGTGAGACAATTCTTGCTGGATCACGTGAGTGATTGAGTGGAGATGGTGTGCATCAATAAGTAAAAAAGTAAAGTACCCCAATCACGCCAAGTGGCGTATAGGGAATATGGTGTTAGTGACCATAAATTTTACAGACCTTCAGCACATGATTTCTGGGGTAATGTGGTCGGTATTATGCCTGTGCCGCTTTACTTTCCCGGAAAAAAATCCAGTACCCATTAAAGGCTGTGTGAACCGGAATCCGTCGGTTGGGATCGAAACCTACCTCTTGTCCTTTGTAGTCCAGTTTACTAACCACTGAGCTATCGCGGCTCCCTGTGCCATTATTTTACACAGTACTGGTCTTGTTATGTATTGACAGCGAGGTAATCGCCACAGAGTTGCGACGAACGAACAAGGGTTGTATGCGGGATTCACAGCACAAAGTACGATTACGACACAAGGCAGACAGCTAGGCCGGCTGTGGTGTGGTCACTGTGGCTGATCAAGCTGACGGGTCAGCCTGTCATTCATAATAGGAGGCCTGTAGCAGCGGGGGTGTGCAGCTGGGGAAGATTGACCCAGTAATCCAGGCAGCCGTGGTTACAGAATAAAGTTTAGACGGTCATTCATTCATTCAAGTGAAAACAACGGAACTGGGTTACAAAGACATGTGTAGCTGGAGAGTTAGGTATGGTAGGTTTTATATTTTTATTAATGAAACCAAAGAAAGAAATGACCTGTATCTGTGTATGACTATTAATTGAATACATTAATCAGTTCTTTTTAATATTAACATCACCCTGAGAATAATAAAGTGCTGTATATGTTAACAATGTATGATACAGAAACATAGACACTGGAAAAGAAAATTGACGAAAAAAATGAAGATTTATTAAGAATGAGAATAATTGGGTTGACAGTGTTGGAAATGATATTTTGAGACAGATGAAAATGAAGAAAAAAGCTGTTTAAGACAATTTTGACAAAATAAATGTAATTTTGTTAGGACATTTAAAGAGACATAATAACCTAATGAAAACTATCCTGGAAGGAAAATTATAAAATGAATGAAGCAAAAGCTAAAGTGGACTGACAACATCAAGAGATAGACAGGAAAACTTGTAACAGCATGCACCATCCAGGCAAGAAACATGGTGAAATGGTACTCCATGATTGTCAACCTTTGATGTAGAAATGGCACAAAAGAATAATGATGTTGTAACATTATTAATTTAAAATAAATAATATTTTCAGAATATAGAAGAAAGAAGGAGCTCTGTCACACCACATAGTGACATACAGGGAATAGTGTTAGTGCCCATATTGTCTATAGACCTTCGGCACATCACATTTGGGTAAAGTGGCTGATTTTGCACCAGCGTAATCATTTCTTAATCAGAAAAACCATTACCCATTTAAGGCTGGTTGAACTTGTTAGTTGTTGATGAGGATTGTTTCTCTTGTCCTTAGTAGTCCAGTTCACCACACTAACAACTTAAATACCGCTTTTTCCTTTCAGAAAATGTCATCTTTTGTTTCTTTTTCTTACAGCGAGTTGAGTGAGAATCTTTCCATATTTCTCTCTGGCTTTCTCTCAATGACACCTAACGAAATGGATAGTTCTCTTCATCATCTGTCCTTAAAAGAATGTTTAGTTGGCATAGATGTGATGCATGTGGTTTATTTGCACCTTTGGCCCAACACATCTGACTTAAGCATGGCTTTTTTGACTACCTTCCCCTTCCCTTTTTGATCCCTACTCGCTTGGCCAGACTAGACTGGTTAGTCTATTACTAGAGGCATTGTGAGTGGTGGAGTAGGGTTTGGATGGTTCTGGTTCACCTTTCCTGGCATAAGCTATCAGCTATGTGTCGCTGGCAACTACCAGGCCTGTTACTGTCATGCACATTGCCTCCAAGGGAGAATCTGTTATGAGTAAATAATGCTTTATATACTTTATTGTTTCAGGGAATTCAACAAAGGTCTGGAATATAACTGTAGAGATCGGAGAAAAATTGGCAACTACTACATTTGCTTTGATGAGCCCTACACACCAAAACCCCCCTGTCTAGTGTATTCCTTTGGGTGAGTGGAATGTTATTTAGGTAAATTAATAGTATTGGGGTGGCTGAAACAATAATTAAGGACTGAGAGAGAAGAAAAAGCAGACAAAGGAAGAGATGGAAAAATAACATAAATGAATGGACAGGTCTTTGATTTGTCAAATAGACACAAAATTGTATTGAGCAGCTAAACTAGTAGTGAGACAAAACAAACTACATTTCAGAAAAAAGGTTCATCAAGTACAAAACAAAAATATACAAAGATCAACACGATAGGCAAATACTATTCTAAAACAAAAAAATAAACATGAAATTCAAACGCTAATCTGACTATTGCAGATAGTGAATAAAAGCGGTGGCCAGGATTTGCATACCTGTTGATTAAATGATTAATGGATAATATAGCAGGTAGGATCTCAATGACCCAAAAAGAGCCAAATAGTGAAAAATTAGAAAGTGTCTCACGTGCATGAACGAAAGAAAGAACGGAGTCCCATAGGGTAAGATGAAAGAGAAAAAAAAAAAATACGATAGAAGACGGGTGACAAGAGGGAAGAAGAGCAGGGGAGGTAATAAATACAAAGCAGGGAGAAATAAAGATGGGACACCAGCGATTAAAGATTTGTCAACTCCTACAGCTGCTATCCATTATCAAAGAACATTACTAATACAAAGTAGAAACAAGACCATCCCATACATAATAAGGTGGATGGATTTTACAACTTTCCAGGAGAGACAATGGTCACAACTAATGAGACACTACCTTTACTTTAAGTTCTAGGTAGAGACCACTGGCCTGTACCACTGCACTAGTAAACATGAAAGTGAAACACATCCCACAAGACTCTCTCTAGTGCACAGGCTTGAGAAAACATGGCCCATATATATCACCTACTTTAAAGGAGTAACTGTAGTGGAAATGAAATAATAAAACAGACAACAGACTTCATAAGATAATAAGGAATCCCAGTCTGAATGAGTCATAATCAGCAGCAGAAGAGGAAGACAGCCTAAAAGACAAAGGGGTGGAGATTGCTGACTGTCAACATCCATGCCCTATCAACCCTTAATAGTTAGAGATGGGAAACAGTTTTAACTTATTTGGTTTGACATAACAAAAAACTAAAATAATGATTTATGAGAACAGTAACATAGTATGCTTTCAGTTTTTTTTTAAATATGGAGCTCAGTGCTAGAAAACAACAGAAAAGAAACACAAGGACTGTCAACTTGTCATACACCATGCAGGATAAAAATTCTCAGAATGCTATCTTATGTTGAGTTAGGATCAACATCACGGCACTCTGTACACATCCATTGGTGCATTCTTCTCCTCATAAAGTTCATTAGCACACAGTGACTATTTGTGCTAGTTTGGTAATGGTTAACAAATCCTCTCCTTCGTCTAGAATATCACTCTTTTCTTGCTACAACCAGTCCTAGTTCACTCATTCTAGATAGCCATGTATTTGTGCTCCTGTCAAAGTCCTTTGTTGTACCAATATCTTGTATATTGTTAATTATATTTGCCCAATCCATTGTCTGTTCATCAGCTAATATTGTTGAACCAACCAGTCTGTCTGCTCAGCAATTGCCCTCAAGACCAGAATACTTTGGTCAAACAAAATAAGCAGCCAAGAACTGCTCAAGCGGCTCTGTTAAAAAGAAATAAAATGCACAAATTGAGAACAGGCAGACGCTGAGGCTAGGTAAATCATAAGTCATATGTTCAGAAGAGATTAAGAAATAATCACGTAACTGCCATACAATGGACCCTGGATGGAATGTGAAAGAGAGGCAGACCAAGGGTACACTGATATTAAATAGTGGAAACAGAAATAAACAGTCTGGGTCTGAGTTGGGAACTCTGCAAAAAATGGTCACAGCCCATCAGTGATGGAAAAATTTTGTTATTGTTACCTTTTACTGTTGTATGGTTTTTATCATCATCACTTACCATGTATTGTCTACAGATATAGGTGATCATGATCTCAACTTTCTATTTGTAGGTTATTTATAAATAAATATTCTTTTGAACAGTCTGGTGTTGGTGGGATTTACTGATATAGAAGAGCTAGTATTGCTGTACCTCTAAGCAGGACAAATTCAAACTTCTCCAGTAAAAACCAGGAATTCAA
Organism: Megaustenia siamemsis; assembly: GCA_032433765.1. Classification (NCBI taxonomy): domain Eukaryota; kingdom Metazoa; phylum Mollusca; class Gastropoda; order Stylommatophora; family Ariophantidae; genus Megaustenia; species Megaustenia siamemsis. Next base: position 74,766,846 of record JAVIAB010000092.1, on the reverse strand, counting down.
AACAGCCATTCCTACCCACCAATACCATCTTGGATTCAAGAGTTCATGCTTGTAACAACCATGGCACTTAACAACAACATTGTATATAAAATATAACAAGTCTGCTATATTTTATCCCTGTTTCCTTATTTTCCTTCAAATTTGTCAGTTATCAAGATATGTCTCTGCTGTCTCCTTGTCATTACATGACAAAAGAATATTTGTTTCTTTTTGATGGCAGTAATATTCTTTAATTTTGTCTCAATCTCTGTTAGAACATCCTTGTTATATTTTTCTAGGCATCCATGGTATTCTGAACATTCTTCAATTAAACATAATTCTGTGGCCTTAAGAGATATTCTTGTTTATTGCTTGATTATCTAGGATTTATATTCATAAATCTCTTATGAACACTGGATCTACTAACTTCATGATAATTAATCACTGCAAAAATTCATCATCATCATCAAGTGCCTTCTCCGCAACGGTTGGCTACCATGGATCACCATTCTACTCTGTTTCTTGCTTGATGGTGCAGGCTGTCATAGATTGACTTGTCCATCTTTTGATGTTACTCGTCCATGTTAGTCTTGGTCTGCCTCTGCCTCTTTTGCCTTGTATTTTTCCTTCCAATATTACTTTTAGTAGGCTGTTGTGTCTTTTAACATGCCCCAAAAATTTCATTTGTCTTGTCTTAATTGTATTTAGTAGTTCTCTTTTTATTTTCAGTTGTTTTAAAACTTCATCATTTGTTATCTTTTGTTTCCATCCAGTTCTACCTATTCTTCTATAAATCCACATTTCAAAGGCTTCAATTTTCTGTTCTGTTTTCTTGTCTAATGTCCATGTTTCTGCACCATACAGGAATATTGAGAAGATGTAACATTTTGCCATTCTTAGTTTCAGCCCTGTTGATATTTGTTTTGTTGTTAGTATATTTTTCATGGCATTAAAATTACTTTTTGCCATACCTATTCTTTTGTTTATTTCAATTTTGCATTTTCCATCATTGGTTATAGTATGTCCCAGGTAGTTGTAGCTCTGGACAGTCTCCAGATGTATTCCCTCAACTGTGATATTTAATTGTAGGTCTTGAGAATTTTCTTTGTTTATGATCATAATTTTAGTCTTTTTGATATTCATTTCTAGTCCATATTTTTTGCTTGTTATGTTTATCACATTAAGCAATTGTTGTAGGTCTTTAGGATTTTCTGCTAGTAGAACAGTATCATCAGCATATCTCAGGTTATTGATTATCTTTCCATTAATGTTTAGGCCTGGCATCTCAGTGATGTTTTTAAAGATTTGCTCTGTGTATAGATTGAACAAGCTTGGTGATAGGATGCATCCTTGTCTTACTCCTCTTTTTATGTCCATGGGTGTAGAGTTCTCCTTGTTATATCTTATTATTGCCTGTTTGCTCCCAGTACAAATTACATATTAGTCAAATTTTGTACAGCAAAAATTAATCACTGCAAAAATCATCATTTTACAACCACATACATTCCCTTTGGACACATTTTCTGTAAATAAAGCTGCCTCAGTGATTAAGAAAAATATCATCATCATCGTGTGCCCTCTCCGCAACGAAGGTTGACTACCATGGATCGCCATTCTACTCTGTTTCTTGCTTTGATGGTGCAGGCTGACATAGATTGACTTGTCCATCTTTTGATGTTACTCGTCCATGTTAGTCTTGGTCTGCCTCTGCCTCTTTTGCCTTGTATTTTTCCTTCCAAAATTACTTTTAGTAGGCTGTTGTGTCTTTTAACATGCCCCAAAAATTTCATTTGTCTTGTCTTAATTGTGTTCAGCAGTTCTCTTTTTATTTTCAGTTGTTTTAAAACTTCATCGTTTGTTATCTTTTGTTTCCATCCAATTCTACCTATTCTTCTATAAATCCACATTTCAAAGGCTTCAATTTTCTGTTCTGTTTTCTTGTCTAATGTCCATGTTTCTGCACCATACAGGAATATTGAGAAGATGCAACATTTTGCCATTCTTAGTTTCAGCCCTGTTGATATTTGTTTTGTTGTTAGTATATTTTTCATGGCATTAAAATTACTTTTTGCCAATACCTATTCTTTTGTTTATTTCAGTTTTGCATTTTCCATCATTGGTTATAGTATGTCCTAGGTAGTTGTAACTCTTGACTGTCTCCAGATGTGTTCCCTCAACTGTGATATTTAATTGTAGGTCTTGAGAATTTTCTTTGTTTATGATCATAGTTTTAGTCTTTTTGATATTCATTTCTAGTCCATATTTTTTGCTTGTTGTGTTTATCACATTAAGCAATTGTTGTAGGTCTTTAGGATTTTCTGCTAGTAGAACAGTATCATCAGCATATCTCAGGTTATTGATTATCTTTCCATTAATGTTTAGACCTGGTATCTCTGAGATGTTTTTAAAGATTTGCTCAGTGTATAGATTGAACAAGCTTGGTGATAGGATGCATCCTTGTCTTACTCCTCTTTTTATGTCCATGGGTGTAGAGTTCTCCTTGTTATATCTTATTATTGCTGTTTGCTCCCAATACAAATCACATATTAGTCGTATGTCTGTGTAGTCTAGATTTATATCCTTTAGGCAGTCTATAAGTTGGTTATGGTGTATTCTATCGAAAGCTTTGGTGTAGTCTATAAAGCAGGCATATATTGGTTTGTTTACTTCTGTGTACTTTTCAATCAATGTTCTCATGCTGAATATGGCTTCTTTTGTCCCACTGTTTTTCTTGAATCCAAATTGTTGCTCCTCTAATTCAGTATTGATTTTATTCTGAATCCTTCCCTGTATAACTTTTAGTAAAATTTTTGTTACCTGGCTCATTAGGCTTATTGTTCTGAAGTCACTGCATTCAACTGCACCATTCTTTTTAGGCAATGCAATGAAAGTTGATGTTTTTAGATCGTTTGGTATGTATCCTGTATGGTATATGTCATTGCATATGTCTGTGATCACTTCGACGCCAAACTCTTCTAGAGCCTGTATCATCTCTATCATGTCAGGCCCTGCTGCTTTTCCCTTTTTCATTGTTTTTATGGCTTTTTCTGCTTCAGATTTCAGGATTTTATAGTTGTATGTACATTTTATGTCTGGCTTTTTGTCCCTTTCGTCATGAAATAATTCTGTTATATATTCTTGCCATCTATCTATTATATCTTTGTTGTCTGATAGCATTCTTCCCTCTTTGTTTGCTATACATCCGATTCCTGCAGCTTTTTTGTCTTTATTCGTCATTCTCTTTATTTCTGTGTGCATCTTTCTTAGGTTTTGTTTACTTTCCATAGTTTCGATTTCTAGACATCTTTGGTTGAGTCGTCTTCTTTTGCCTTTTTGCACATTCTCCGTATTTCATTGTCTATATCCTTGTATCTGGCAGTGTTTTTCACTTGTCTTCTTTCTTCCATTTTTTCTAATATTTTGTCTGTTATCCATTTTTGATTTTTGTTACTTTCCTTTTTGGGCAAGGTGTTGCAGGATTCTTGCATGCTGTTTTTTATGCATTGCCATTTTGTTTTGACTTTTTCCTTAGGATTTTCTCTTCTATACTGCTCAAAGTACAGTACAGTAGCTTCTGATATGTGTTCTTTACTTGTACAGTATAAGTTTCTTGTACATCTTTCTGGTTTAACGCTGTTATATCTATTGGTGTTGCTGCATTAGTTTTTTGTTTGTTTCTCTTTAATTTGATTTTCATTTTTATCATTACAGGATTGTGGTCTGAATTTATATCTGCTCCTGGGTAGGTTTTGGCTTTCTTGACGCTGTTCCTGAATCTGTCTTTTATCATTATGTAATCTATTTGATTTCTCTTCTTGTCTCCAGGGCTTTTCCATGTGTATAATTTCCTTTTCTCTTGCTCAAAGAAGGTGTTGCATATTATCAGTCTGTTTTCTTCGCAAAATTGTATTAATCTTTCTCCTCTGTTATTTCTTTTTCCTAGACCATGATTTCCTATTATGGTCTTATATTTACCTTTTCCTACTTTAGTGTTCATATCACCCATTATAATCAAGATGTCTGATGATTTCACTTGCTTCATAACTGTGTTTAGATCTTCATAGTATGCCTCTATTTGTTCGTCTATATAGTCTTGAGTAGGTACGTATGTCTGTAATATTGCTATGTCGAATGGTTTTGCCTTCATTCTTATTAGTATATTCCTATCATTATATGTCAATTGAGTATTTATATATTTTTGTAGTTCTCGTTTTATTAGAATGCCTACTCCTCTTTGATGTTCTTTTGTGTTTCCTGAATATATAAATGTATATTTATCGTCTTGTATGTATCCACTTTCCTTCCATCTTGTTTCCGAGATTCCTAAGATATCTATGTTTAGTCGTTCTGCTTCTACCATAAGATTTTCTAGTTTTCCTTGTTGGTATAAGGTCCTAACATTCCATGTAGCTATTTTTAATTTGTTCTTAATACAGTAGTTAGAATTTCTCTCCATGGCTTTCTTTGGATTGTTACGTGATGAGGCTCAATTCTCTTTCACGGTGGTCTGCCATTTTCGCCTTTTGTGTTCTGAAAATGCCTCATGTGTACCACACACTTTGCTGTTTTCGCTTTCTGGGCCGTTGATTATTTCAATTAATTCTTCTGCCCCATCCCTCGTCGCAGACATTTCACATACGGGTTGAACACACCCGACTATCGACGCCATTGTTGTCGAACCATGTGCTTGCCTATCGAACCGCGAACACACGACACAAAGAAAGAATAAATCCACTTAAATATCGATAAAGTTCGCAGTCCATCCTCCAGTCAGAAGTAAAACATTGCACGAAGTGGAGAATAGCAACACATAAATTCACAACTAGACTGTCGCGTAAATCATTTAAATATCTCAGCAAGAGCCGAATTATAAAAACGACAACACGTAGTCGCCATGACACCGGAAGAGAAATATATGTATATATAAAAGGGGATAAGCTGTCTTGACAAAATATTCACTTTAAGGATAACACTAGAAAAATAGAAAAGCAACAATCTTTAATCTGCACTTTCATTGATTTTAAAAAAAAAAGCATTTGACAGCATACATAAATTGTCCTTGTAGAATATCTTGAAACATTACGCAATATCACCAAAAACTCATAAAAGACTTATATAATGACCATATTTGCACTTGAAATTACCATCGATTACATAATGAGTAAATGTTGTAAAGACAATAATGACATTAAATGGTACAACAAGAATTATGGAACATCTAGATTTGCAGATGATATAGTGCTCCTAAGTGACAATAGCAACAAGAAGCAAAACATCATAAATATCCTATCATCCATGTGGGAAAACATAGGACTTGAAATCTGCAGGGATAAAACAAAAATAAGGAAAAATAAAAATATACCGGAAGGCAACATGTATCTAAGTCATCAGACATTGGAAAGAGTAGACCTATATATATAGTATTCTTTTACCTGTGCATGTGAAAACTGGTAAACAGCAAAGAGATTGAGAGAATACTAAATGCTAAGAAGAATACTATGTGTTCAATGGAGCAACTTCAAGACTAGTGTATAAAGATAAGAGAAATGGCCATGCAATCAACAATTTTATCTACAATTAGTATATATTGTCAGACATGTCTTGATAAAGCAGGTTCTTCTTTGGGAAACATCAGGATACAGAAAAAAAAAAGGAAGACCTAGAGAGACACTAAAAAGAACACTTATATGGGAAGCAAAGTTGGCAGGCATAGACTCGTTAGATAAGATCAAACATCTCGCCAAGAATAGAGATGGATGGCGAAAATACAAGCCCTACGCAATGTCTAGCAGCGCTGGAAGGGTCAATATATATCTGTATAAAATATAATGAAGTACTATTTATCTTGAGTGGTATACATTTAGCTTTAGATAGATTTTGAAAAATTCAAATTGGAGGGAAAACCACTACAGTAATCTGTGGACATAACATGACAATAAGAACCTTGAGAAAAATGTCAAATGCTGCAAGAGAAATTGCAGTATAACAAAATAAAAGTTGTATCTTGTATCATCCTTTGGGTAAAGTGCCAAATGAATTTTAAAATTAACCATAGATTACAATACCTATGTGGAAAACATGTTTTTACAATACCATAGTAAAAATTACTATCCAATTGTAACATTTTATCTTTTAAAATAGTATTTCCATTGAAATTGGACTAGAATGCTGTGGGTATGTGTTTACCTAAGAAGAAACACAGGACACTGATGCTGTAACCATTTCCTGGCTTAGATTCATTTTACAGCTAAAAATTCGAACACATCGTGCTGTGTCTACAGGAAATATTACCATGTCTATTAACACTGCTGCCAGCAGTTAAAAAAGCCAGCACAATGTTTGGGATCCGCAGAGCGTCGCTCACTTGTCTATCCTGTGTTTCAAAGGTTTCATTTGTGCTGAAGTCGGATGTGTTGGGTCGAAAGGCACAAATATCACAGTTATACAGCAACCCACAACACAATGCAAACATGGCCATTTAACATCCTTTTAAGGATGGACAAGGAAGAGGTGTACTCCTTTAGTCATTGGACAAATGCAAGCAAGCAGCAAGCAAAGGTTTCTTTAAGGTCAAACTGACAGATAGGGAAATTTCCCCAGTCATAACAGAAAAAGCTGGAGAAGAAATGACTTTCTTAACAATTTGACAAATTTTATATGAAAAAAGGGGCCGCCTTTTATGATAGCCTATTAATTTTTGCCTCGCGCAATGAAAAAAAAATCCAATGTGAAAATAAACAAATCTAACATTCAGGGAGTCACCGGAAGTAGTAATTAGGAAGGTACACAGAGGGGTGTGATGTTGAACCAAGGCAAACTATCAAATTTTGAAGAATTTGTATTTTGATGCGGTGATTTTTACAATGGTAGAGTAATCAAGGGTTAAATGTGAAAATGACATTAAAATAATGTGTAAGTAAAATTAAATTTATTTCTTTGCAATCAGAATTGACAACGATTTTCGTTTTGATGATAAAATGGCTGAGGTGGGATGTGAAGTCTTTTCATTTGACCCGAGGTATGTTTTATTTGTAACATTTGAAAATGTGATTATAGATACAGTCAGTATTTTTTTTTTTTAGAAATTAATAAAACAAAGTACTGGTACTAACCATAAAGTTGTTATTACAACTCTTGTGCTTTCAACATATTGTTTTATCTTGTTTCATATTTTTTGTTGGTAGACTGCTTCCTGCTTAAGCATCATTTGCAGAATGACATCTTTGTAGCGACCACCATTCCAGATATTTGGTGAGGTTAGTTTGTGTAAAAGGAGGCTCTACTATCCTGATGAACATACAGAAGTTGTCTGTATTAACAGAGATGATCTTGAGGATGTTGCTCCTCATCTAAGAGAACCCCCTCTCACATTGACTGGCATGTATTGTAATTGTGTTTAAAGTGAGCTTTAGAACAAATAATTTGTTCAGAACTTCATTTTCTTCAAGATTTTCTACGAAGCAACTGATTGTTTCCCTTTGATTTAAACAACACTTGTCTACTACTAGATAATTCCAGTTTTACCAAACATCAATTGCATTTCTAGATTTTCTGAACAATTTTTGAAATCTAAACCTTGGCACATTCAAACAAATCAATTGTGATCACCTTCAAGCAGACTCTTTCCAACAGTTTCTTTCAGATATTTATAGATGAAATTATTGTAGGGCTGTGTTTTAATTGTTGTAGAGCTCAGTCCTCTTTTGAACTTCAAACACTTCTAGCTGCAAATAAAAACTGTCAAATGAACAAGAGTTTTCAAATCCTTCTTTAACCCCTTCCCTCCCAACAACGAGTGTACTTGTGCATATGATCAGGTAGCATAATACCAAAGGTAGTTCACTCACTCATCATGCATCTAGACCATTATTGTTCATTTATTAAGGGATCTTCTTCTATCCTTCCTCTGTTGCCGTTGGCGTCATCCCTTTATTAAGGGATGTAACCACTTATTGCCATGACTTTTCTCGATTATATCCCTTCTTTCGGTATTATTCTTTGAGTTTTTCTGGTTGTTTTGGGGACAATGTAGTAAATAGTGATTTTGAGGGCCTGACTGGCATTTTAAAAAATTCACTGCAGGTGGAAATCGATCGTTATTTTTTGTTGGTGAATGTTGTAAAATAAATGGAAATAAAGACACTTTAAAAAAAATTCTGATAGTGACTGATGACTGTTTTAACATTTCAGACAGTGATTATGCAGCCAGTAGGCCTAAGCGTGTTACTACTGTTTCGTCAAGTCTACAGCCATAATAGTGCCTGTTAGTGTCAGCTGTTCTGTTGATGTAAAACCCAGCACCTCTACACATGGAACTACTGTTGGGTCTACACAGTCTACTAGTTCTGAAATAATTCCTTCGCCAGGTCGTGTTAGACGATGTCTTTGTAGAGTTCGATCACGAGGTGGAAGGGGGCACGGCTGAGAAACGCATGTACCTTCTTGAATGAGTGAATGGGGTTTTATAAGATTTTGTTGTTAAAAAAATAAAGCAGTAATTAAAGTTTCTTATTAAATTGTTTAATTTGTTAAATATATTTTGTCTTTGTTGTGACTTTTTTAGACATAAGTAGCAGACATAAGAATGAAAATAAAAATGTAATTTTTGGAGAGTGGAGGATAGATGCATGTTTAGATCTCTGTAAATTTATTTCATCTTCATAGTTCTTAAATGCATAATTTATTTTCACAACTTGTAATTGGTTCAGAAACACTTTTTTTGCTACATTTTATTACAAGCAAGAGTGTTTAGGAAGAATTTATCTAACTTTTCAATTTAAATTTTTGAGTCTCTGATTTTGTTTTTGAGCTGATATGAGCTCCACTTTCATAAATGTTTTCTCTTAAAGTAAAGACATTTATTATTTGCAGATTTCTTCAAAATGACTGTTTTAATCATTTTTCCACTTTAAGAATCTTTTATTTATATTATTATATTTTATATAGTATATTCTTTATTTGTCTGTATTTTTTATGGCAAATTTGTATGCATCATGGTGCATTCTACATCCCAACATTTTATTTGTGATGTATAACCACTCATTTCCTCAACAAAAGTAATTGATTTAGAATAATGTACTTAAGCCAATCAGTGCCAGAATACTTTCTCTTGATCGTGTGTATTTTTGGTATCCTTTTCATGATCCTTTGTTTTTTTTTTCACATGTATTAATTGTAATGTCTTTGTTAATTTTTATGTTTCTAAGAATTACAGTAGTTATTACTCAGTTTCTGCAAATTCAGCTTTCCATATTTTATATAGTGGCATAAAGTAACAGCATATTTTATTCATTTTGAGCAAAAATTATTGCCGTGACTTAACTTTGATCATTTCAGAAGTCTCACATAGACTCACCAAGTGCCAAGCAGATCTAAAATTTACATTAATTTTAAAGTAACAAAAGTTGTTGTTTTTTTCTAAAAGTGCCCACCAAATCTTGTGATGTTTGAGTAAACAGTGAGTATCTGTGTTTTCCAATGCACATTTATCAATGGATTCATGTGTGTATAGTGCCACATTGACATATTCCCTACTACCAAGAGGTTTAACACAATATGGCCGCTGCGTTTTTCTGAAGTAAAATAAAATTTGAAATAACAGCAATAAAATTAATTAAAATTGAACTAAAACATGAATTTTGTTGGGATAATTTATTTGCAAAGTCAGAAAAGCATGTAATAAGAGAATTATAAGGTTTTAGCAGAAATATTTGTGAGAACATCTATAAATTAAAAGCTGAAAAATTGCAGCTTTTGGGCTTGGTGTACGAGCTGTGTAAGCAATGATTTCTGGCTTGCTGTGTGGAATGTGATAAACCAACTGACTGTTCCTGAGGAAAGTATTGGCTCCCATTTTCAGAGGCTGAGTGCACCCTCAAAGCTATGATAGTTCTCAGATAAATCACCACTGGGAACTGAATCCAAATCCACCTGAACACTATATAAGTACACTAACCATTTTTACTTGGCTTCCATTTCAGAAGTAAAGTAATCTATTTTTGATTGATCACCAGCTTATGAAAACATAATTGCAAGGAGTTTAAATAGTAGCAACATATGAATACTTAAGGCAGGAAATTTATTTCATAAGCACAATGTTATCTACTGCATTGTTTACAATACATTTTTTTTGCCATCAATAACTAACAAATCTGGAAAAAAATACAAATATAAAGTGCCATTACAGTATTTCACTGTCTATTAATAGGGAGAAAAAGCACTGGATAGAGATACAGTTTCATGTATTAAAAAAAAACCAGGGTTTATTGTAGATGCAGTGTATAAGCATGTAGTACCAAATGATTCAGTTGAATCCAAGTTCATAAAAACAATTCGCTGGGCTTTTGAACAAAAACAAGCAAACATGAAAGTCAAAATTAGTTACTGTAAGTTACTCATGATCTAGCCTATAATATTTTATATTGACTGACCTTAACTACTCTGATATGTTTTCTTGCTGTAGGCATATTTTTACTCTCATAAAAATGTGTCCAAAAGTGGAATATGTTGTTTGTTACTGCAAGGATTGAAAAAAAGGCTATTGCAGTTTTTGTACAGTTAAATATCTGGAAAGCCAAATGATTGTACTTTGATTGTTTAGTTGAAATGTCAGATCAGTCCTATTTTATGAATCAAGAACATGGACAAATCAATGAGGATACAAGGAAACTGCAAATATCTGTTAATACCTGCTTTAGGAGGACACTTCAGATCAATGAGTCAGACACCATTAGGAATGATGAACTTTGAGGATGGCAAATAATTCACAGTTTAGGAAATAAGAAATAATAAAAGAAAGATGGTTAGAACAGACTTAAAAATGATCAACTACAAGTATTAGTATTACCAGACAAGCTCTCATCTGGAATCCACAAGAAAAGAGGAACAGGGATGACTTAGAAACAGATGGAGACAGAAAACCTTGAAACAAAGATAGATCTGAGTGTTGGAAAATAACAAAAGAAAACATCAAAACAGTCCTCATTTCATCAAACTACTTTAAACAAATTGTCTGGATATTTTGACCAACTAAATTCCACAAATCTTGAACTGCTCAAACCAAGATGAAAAGCACATGGTGATTGCAAGGCGATCAATAACTAGATATGTCACTAAAATATATCCAAAATCAGTGTAAGAACTGCCATGCGTTTGGGCCCTGGAGAGAAAGTGAGAGACAAGCAGACTAAAGGCAACTCGGTTAAGAACCATGAAAACAAAAATGCTCAGTATGAGCCATACTTGAGTGTACCCTGTGATGGATGGCCTTCAACAGGACAAGTTGGAGACATTTATTCTTGCCCTTCAAGATGCCTCTGTTATTCATCATCATCATCGAGTGCCGTCTCTGCAAAGAAGGTTGGCTACCATGGACCGCCATTCCACTCTGTTTCTTGCTTTGATGGTGCAGGTTGTCATAGATTGACTTGTCCATCTTTTGATGTTACTCGTCCATGTTAGTCTTGGTCTGCCTCTGCCTCTTATACCTTGTATTTTCCCTTCCAATATTACTTTTAGTAGGCTGTTGTCTTTTAACGTGCCCCAAAAATTTCATTTGAACTATTTTTAATTCGTTCTTAAAACAATAGTTAGAATTTCTCTCCATGGCTTTCTTTGGGGTGTTATGTGATGAGGCTCCAATCTCTTTCACGGTGGTCTGCCATATTCGTCTTTCGTGTTCTGAATATGCTTCATGTGTACCACACACTTTGCTGTTTTCACTTTCTGGGCCGTTGATCATTTCTGATTCTTTCGCCCCATTCACCGTCACAGACTTTTCACATACAGGTTGAACATACTCGGCTGGCGCCATTTTTGTCGAACCATGTGCTTGCCTATCGAACCGCGAATACACGACACAAAGAAGAATAAATCATATTCCACTTAAATATCAGTAAAGTTCACATTTCATCCACACGTCAGAAGTAAAACATACACCTAACGGGGAATAGCAACACATAATTTCACAACTAGACTGTCGTGTAAATCATTTAAATATAATTAGCAAGAGCCGATTTATAAAGATGACTACACATAGCGATTATTCACTGAAATTTTAAAAGAAACAGACATGGCAACTTTGTCCATAGTCAAATATAATAAGAAAACAAATAAGAACACAGCGTACACAGAATTCACATACCTTTTATATGGTATGGAATAGCTGTGACTTTTTAAAAATTTTCTTAAATGTAAGCTAATCAATGAAATCATACCAGCCTTTTTTTGAACCACTATAAATATCACACTCCCCACCCATTGTCCACACAAGAGGGGGCCATTTTTGTTGTATATCTCTGCTAAGAAAAGTAAAGTAAAGTGGTGAAATTCCACAAGTCAGTGACAAATCAACTATTGTATTATTATAAATTAACACTTTTATGTGCACATTTTTTTCCTCCATCTGTACAGATTTTTTTCCATGGGTCCGGTTTAGAGGTTCGCCTCTAAAAAATATGGAGAAACTGATTTTGCATAAGTTGATATTTAGCTTTATGCCCAGTATTTCTGATTATGTGTATTTATTTCCAGCATGGGTGTTCAAGATCACAACAGGTCTGTGAGAGTGCATTTTTTCAATATTGGCATTGCAGCAGAAAATAATGACAACTTTGTTCCTTTAGAAGATGGCTATACACGAGGTGTTGACATGGTTTGGAAAATCAGAACCCTATCATCCCTGAAAAAGATGTTGGGACATGAAAATGTATGTATAGAAATTGTGCTACTTTCTCTAGAAATGTTGTCTGTGTCTATTATATTTTCTTGAATACCTTCTCTTTATTATGTAAAAACTTGTCAGCTGTTCCAAAATGGAGGTTGGTGCAGTTGTGAATGCCTTAGCAATCTAGCATGATGAGTACTCTATTGCTAAAAAACAAGAATGAAAATAAATAGATTTTCCTTAACCTCTGGATATATTTTATGATTATAAAGAAACGAGAGCTGCTGTATTGCTTGATCAGAGCAGTGTAGCAAATGAAGGGAAAACAGTGTAGGAAGTAAACAAGTAACTGGTTTTTGTGGTAGTTTGGAGGCAAGCACCTGACAACATATGTGTCAAAATGTAGGAAGTAAACAAGTAACTGGTTTTTGTGGTAGTTTGGAGGCAAGCACCTGACAACATATGTGTCAAAATGTAGGAAGTAAACAAGTAACTGGTTTTTGGTGTAGTTTGGAGGCAAGCACCTGACAACATATGTGTCAAAATGTAGGAAGTAAACAAGTAACTGGTTTTTGGTGTAGTTTGGAGGCAAGGCACCTGACAACAAATGTGTCAAAATGTAGGAAGTAAACAAGTAACTGGTTCTTGTGGTAGTTTGGACTTGGAGGCAAGCACCTGACAACATATGTGTCAAAATGTAGGAAGTAAACAAGTAACTGGTTTTTGTAGTAGTTAGGAGGCAAGGCACCTGACAACAATAAAGCTCGAAGCTGTCAGTGACTCATAACTGATGGTTTGTCTGAGGGCAGGTGAAAGAAAACCACCAGGACCATAGTGTACCCCTTCACTGTCTCCAGTAGCAGACTAACTAGTCTAGTCTGATCAGGTGAATAGGATTTGAAAAAAAGAAGGCTACTCAGGAGTAAATAAATTCAGAGGACGAGGTATGTTTACAGCACTTGGAAAATTAACAAATAATCAACAACAGAAAAAAATATGAACCATGGCAGGATCGAACCCGCACTCAGTGGCACAACCCGCACTCAGTGGCACAGCGCCTTGCCACAAAAAGCCAAACGCTAGGGAACACTGCCACTCAGCTAACTAAAAAAATTAGCTTCGTAGGCAATGTCTTTTTGCGCAAGTGTACTCATGACTATAGCATAGGGCCGCGATCACAGCTCGGAAATATATAGTGTATCTGTATTTTTTCCGGTTAAGCATAGAATCTCCCAGATATGGTAGAGCTGAATAATTGCGTTTGCAGACAAACATTCAGGACGAAACAGCACGAATAGTAGTTTACAGTGGTTTAGGCTGGAGACAAATAATAATAAATGAATATTATTATAGAGGGAAACTTCCGAGGTGATAATCAGCGAATCAATTCAGATTTTTCCAAGTGTAAACATACCTCTTCCTCTGAATTGATTCGCTTATTATCGTCTCGGAAGTTTCCCTCTATAATAATATTCATTTATTTTTATTTGTCTCCAGCCTAAACTACTATTCGTGCTGTTTCGTCCTAAATGTTTGTCTGCAACGCAAGTATTCAGCCCTACCCTATCCGGGAGATATTTGTCTTAACAGGAAAAAATACAGATACACTATGTATTTCTGAGCTGTGATCGCGGCCTTATGCTATAGTCATGAGAACACCTGCGCAAAAAGACATTGCCTACAAAGCTAATTTTTTAGTTAGCTGAGTGGCAGTGTTCTCTAGCGTTTGGCTTTTCATGGCAAGACGCTTGCCACTGAGTACGGGTTCAATCCTGCCATGGTCCATATTTTTTTCTGTTGTTGATTTTTTGTCAATTTTTCAGAGTGCTGTAAACATACTTCTTCCTCTGAACTGATTCGCTGATTATCGCCTCGGAAGTTTCCCTCTATAATAATATTCATTTATTATTATTTGTCTCCTGCTCAAAAGTACCATGCTGAAGTTGGATGTGTTGGGCCAAAAAGGCACAAATAAACTATAACACAGCGCATCTAAGCCTAACTTTTTTTTTTTAAAGGAAAAATTACAGTAATATTAGCCCACAGCCTATAGTGTTTTTGACAGATGCAAGATCAGTACTCCAGGCACTACAATCCAGAAAGTTGCCACATCTGCAGATCTTATTGACTGAACTCTACTAGCACCACAGGGTTGCCCTGCAGTGGATCCCATCTCACAGTGGAATACCAGGAAATGAGAAAGCAGATCAGTTGGCAAAGGAAGGTTCAACAGGCACACAACCAGATGCACCAGTTACATACCATCACAAGAAACAGATAAGCAAATCAATCAGAGGACCACAAGTCCCAAATCAGGATGCCTTTCATAATATGAGTAGATGTGAACAAGTTATCATTATATGCCTCAGAACAGGGCACAATCGACTCCACAGTCACATGTATACAAAATTCAAGATCGGCACCTCAACTACATGTACATGTGGACAGGCATCCCAGACTGATGAACACATACTTCAAGACTGCGCTGAATATACTGAGGAAAATCCATCGGCCCATAGATACAACACTACAGACAAAACTTTATGGACCTTGATAATGTCCTTCCACACCCTTCTATCCATCTTGCATTATATCAACTCTGTTGTTGAATGTTTTCCATGCTGTAACACCAAGATATCTAGTATTTTCTCTCTTTGTCGTCCACGATCTCTCTTTTCCTGTATTTTGACAGTTGTAACCAAGTATTCCAACTTCCTTCATCTCATGATGTGCCCAAAACATGTTGATTGTTTCTTTCTGATGTTTCTTAGGATCTCCATTTTTGTGTTGGCCTCTTTGAGAATTTCTTCATTGGCCTTTTTTGCTATCCAGGGAACTTTCAACATTCTTCTGAGAAATCCCATTTCTTTGGCCTTTTATCATCTTTTCATCTGCTTGGTTACTGTCCATGATTCGCTTCCATAGGTCAGAATTGGCTCTAAATAGCACCGATAAACTCTCTTTCTCACTTCCATTGACATAGATTTATTGCATAAGATAATTTTCATATTCTGAAATGCTTTTTTGGCCTGAGCTATTCTGTTTTTTTATTTCTGTGGTGCATCTTCCATCTGATGTTATTATGCCCAAGTATTTGACATGTTGCACTTGTTTCAGATTTGTCCTATTTATTTTTATGTTGCATGCTGGTGATGATTGTTTCTTTGATATGACAGTTACTTCTGTTTTCTTACTATTCAGACTGAGACCTTTCTTGTTGCTTTCTTGTACTATTATGTCTATCATTTCTTGTAGTTCATTCTCTGTCTATGCTATTAATACTGTGTCATCCACATATGACAAATTGTTTATGTTGTAACTGTTGACTTCAATTCCT
This sequence comes from Megaustenia siamemsis, assembly GCA_032433765.1. Classification (NCBI taxonomy): domain Eukaryota; kingdom Metazoa; phylum Mollusca; class Gastropoda; order Stylommatophora; family Ariophantidae; genus Megaustenia; species Megaustenia siamemsis. Next base: position 74,750,866 of record JAVIAB010000092.1, on the reverse strand, counting down.
TTTATATCTATTATTGATCTCATAATATTTTCGCTGTAAAGTGAAAACAAATCCGGCGACAGAACACTTATTGCCCTTAAGAATACATCTTGTCAATATCATTATAAAATTACATTAAATTTATGTAATGCTACAGGTAAATATCTTGAATTACATGTTGTTTATTTTTCTACACCTGCAATATCATTGGCACGCTTGCTAAAGCATCAATAAATATGTATATTGTTAGCCAATTTAGTCAGTATTTAAATTTATTTGTTTCTTGCTTTAACACAGAGAACTCTGGACATCTTGAAAATGGATGTGGAGACATATGAGTGGGCAATAATGAAACAGCTTCTTAAAGATGACAGCCTAAGCTTTGTGAAACAGATGACATTAGAGTGGCATATTTTTGGCAATCAGCCACCTCACTCTGAGCATCCTGATATGTTTCTAACATTGATGGACTTAAAGATAGCAGGCTTCCTACAATTTTATGTTAACAATTACAGTCATTACCATAACGATCGCAACTTTAACTCACAGACGGACAATTCGTTAGTGAATACCATGTTCTACCAGTTAAAAAATAAAATGCTGTGACATGATAGTTATTGAATTCACATGCAGATGAAGTTTGTCATAGAATTATTTACTTCTTGTTTCTTTTTAAAAAATATTACATTCCGAAGTTTGTGCAAATTTATTAAACACTGCAAATGTTACTTTATCTTCCATTTTTCAGTTTTAAAGTTCATTTCACAAGATGAATGATACAAGTAGTTTCAAAGTGTAAAACATTTTAATGATATGAGAGCATTTTAATCACATTATTTTGCCTCAGCAATTTTTGTTTATCATGAATTCTTTTTCTCTATTTTCAATACTTTTATATTTTTTGTAAGTCAGGCACCCATTTTTAAGGTTCGATCCTACTACGGACTGTTTATTGTTCTTTATTTTTCTGTTGTTGATTATTTGTGATTTTTTTCCTGAGCGTTGTAAACATACCTCTTCCCATGTAATGATTTGCTGATCTTTTGCCTCAGAAATGTTCCTCCATAATAATATTCAATTATTATTATTTGTCTCCATCCATTTGAGTTTTATTTTTTACTGGGTGGAGTGTCTCTAAAAAGAAAAGCCTGTGTACTCCCACTCACAGTTTTACAAATGGAGTGTATCAAATATATATTTTGTTCTGCACCTCTAAGTTTTACCCATAATGCTATGGATGCTTTCTGGTTCTCATTTCTTGTACTTTGAAATTTCCACTCTTTTTTCACTTTTAGAAGTTACATAGAAACATATGTGTTGTATTATTTATTTATTATCTAATATGTAAAATGTTTTATCTGCTCAACATTCCTAATTGGTGCAGAAACATGAACATAAAAAAAGAAAACAGAACAGTATATTGAAGTCTTTGAAATAGGGAGAATTGGGTGAAAGAAAAAGTAGACAAATGGCGAAGTTATGAATTGTTGAATATTTAAATAAAACTACTTAACACAATTCGAACAAGACAACTGAAATTTTGTAGACTTGTGAAGAGACAAAATACTATACTAAAAGTCATCTTGGAGGAGAAAGTAAAGGGAAATGAGGATCAGGCAGACCAAGACTAAAATGGACTGATAAGATCTAAAGGTGGACAAGTGAACCTATGACAACGTACACTACTGAGGCAAGAGATAGAATAATAAGGCTCTCCATGGAGCCAACCTTTGATGTGGAGACAGCACCCAATTCAAGAATAAGTTTCTGAATTTTGTTTGTCTATTATAAAAATATGTTGATTTATGAGTTCCTTTCCTTTCATTTGCATTTGTTAACTTAGTGTGTGAATAAGAAGACATATTTGTGTCGGTTGATGTGTTGCATTGTTGTTGTAAATGTAACCATGTTCCATTTCTAGGAACCCATCTATAGGACAGCTTTTGTACTTGGGTTGAATAGTTTCATATTGTTTCTAGGAAGAAAATATAAAAGTCCATTGTTTTGTCATCCTTTTAATCCTTTAGTAACATCAATTGAGAAACAAGTACATATTAAATTATTTATCTGCTGTCGACCTGTCACATTAAAGATTTATTTGATCTGTATCGAGACAGCCCAGTGATGCTCTCTCCGTTTCTGCAGATGATGGGGATTATGTATATAGATGATTCAGTAGCTCTCTGGTTACAAACATCTCCCCACATTCTTCCCTACTTCTGCTTTCTTCTTCTACCTTTCAGATCCCTGTGAAACTTAAGTCTTCAGCACTTTCCAATCCATCCTGTTTGGTACAATTCTCTTAAGATCATTCCATGTCTTTTCCATTTTCTTTATCTCTGCCAATCTGTCTTTTTCATGTATATTTTTACCTTCCTCTTTGTCTCCTCATGCAGAAATTCCAAAAAAGGGCCTGTATTGTACTAGTCTCACTTGGCATTTACAGTATCCTATCCAGTGCTAACCTCTTTGGTTCCCATATTTTTGCTCTTCGTATCCTATTTTGGTTTCATTCTCTGCTCTTCCTTCTGTGTCTATATTCGTTTTATGGTATCCACCTGATGATTACTAAAGGAATGAATAGTCTTCTTCATCTATCACCCTTATAAAAGACAGTAAGTGTGTGTATAAACTATGCCTGTCTGCTGCTGGGGCCCTAAAGGGGAGTAAAGAATTGTAGCGCTGTTCCCTACAAGGCGTGTTCATAAGAGGCAACTAAGGAGGGTTGGGAATGGGACTGGCATCCTATAATGTAAAAAAAAATAAGTCACAGAAACATCACATACATAGACATGTCAAGAAACATTTGGAAATCCAATGAAATTAGGTTAAATACAAAAATGAACATTTTCAACTCCAATGTCAGACCTATTATATGGCCGTGAAATATGGAGAACAACAAAAATTACAATCATGAAGAACCTTCATTATGGATGCTTGCACAGAATAAAAGGATGGAAATGGCAGGACAAATCACTAACATAGAATTATGGAAAAGTACAAGTAAAATGCCAGTGGATAAAGAGATATGATGATGACACTGGATAGGACACACACTGTGGAAGCCTACTGAGGGTATCACATGACAGGTCCTTTTTTGGAATCCCCAGGGAAAAAGACAGAGGAGGACCAAAATATTCTTGGAGAAGACAGATGAAAGCAGAGATGAAATGATGGGGAAGACATGGAATGATCCTAAAAGAATGGCAAGAAACAGAACAGCTTGGAAAGTGTTTGTTAAAGACATACGCTCCATAGGGAGTTGAAAGGTAGAAGATAAACATTATTTTGTGATTTGCAGCATGGCTGTGATATTTTTGTCTTCAGCCCAGCACATCCAACTTCAGTATAGTATTTTTTAATACCGGGTTGCCTTCTCTTTGATCTTTGCTCATTTAACCGGATTGATCTGTTCCCACGAGCACCACATGGAGGTGGATTGGTTGTCTATTGTTTGATGTTCCTGATGCACTTAGTCAGCTTTACTTTGTTTACATTACTACCTACATATAAGTAAGATTCTACATCTGGGAGAGGTATTTCTACTAAGAACAAACTTATTGTAAAATAAAATGACTTCCATTGACATTTTGAAAATTGCTAAGAAGGCTTTACATTAAGATGAGGTGTTGTCTTTAAGTTCATAGTTAGCAGAAGAATATCATAACTGCTCCATTGTTTGTTTGGTATGCTGTAGTTAAGTAGTCTAGAAGATCATCATCACTGCACATTAAACAACTCTTTAAGAATTCAAATCCCCTCTTCATCATGCAGTGACCGAAAATCCTAATTCTGTTTTGGTTTATCGGTCCTTTTTGGCTCCCTGAATAGCACTCTTGTCTAGCACTACTTGTTTTGATTTGTACCCTAATCAAGGTTGTGGATTCACATGTATTGCTTGAATAATTTACATGTCCTGTCTCCTTGAAAGCATTTTGATTATCAGCCTGCTCCATTTCTTGTCCACTCTCCAAAACAGCCATGCCATCATTCATTTTCTGTTAAACTCACGTTTCCTGGCACAAAAATGTACATTTTTGTTGACATTGACCTTTTACAGACACTCAAACCACTGCCTTCGAGTCCAACTCATTTCTGTCTTCCCGAGTATACTCATTGAATCATTTTAGATAACATCAGTGTCTCTAACCTAGTTATTGGTTCAGTTGCTGCCGTGACCTTTGTTGTCAAATTATTTATGTCTTGACTTTATGTGTTTTATATCTGTTTATTGTGTTCTTGACTTTTAATCATTCTTGTTCTTGAATTTTAATTCACATTTCACTATCCTTTATATACACAAATGACACTTGCATTTAAATTTGAAGCAAAGTGAAACAAAGCAAAACAACTCTATGTATACCTATAAAAAAGTATGTATACACTTATAAAAAGTAAAGAGCCCCTGTCACGCCAAGTGGTGTATAGGGAATATGGTGTTAGTGACCATAAATTTTACAGACCTTCAGCACATGATTTTTGGGGTAATGGGGTCGGTATTATGCCCATGCTGCTTTACTTTCCCAGAAAAAAACCTGTACCCATTTAAGGCTGGGTGAACCTGGAAGCCGTCGGTTGGGATCGAACCCTACTTCTTGTCCTTTGTAGTCCAGTTCACTAACCACTGAGTTATGTATGGGTATACCATATTCTAATTTCCAATCTTATTAATTTAGAACAACTGTGAAAGACTTGCACCTTTGTACAATAGATTGTAAAGAGCATCAGTTCACAGTTGAAAGAATCTGAGTGAAATCACAACTGTTCCACCTTCAATGAAGCCTAAAGTTATTTTAAAATTGCTAAAAACATTCCCAAGAGTAAATTTATTTGCCCCTTTATGTATTATTCATTTTATTGTTCATATGTACTGTGATTCGACGTCTCTTACGATGTACAATTTGAGCGGTTTAGAATTTGTGACTACATAATTTTGTAATTAAGATATATTATAAGTTTGTGTATGCTTATATTAGTTTCTCTGTTGGTTGTTATTGTTTTTTATGAAGTTCCAACTAGTAATACATTTATTACTTTTATTTTAAACTGCATTTTTTAAATTAATGTACCCACAAGACTTCAGTTGCTCTAATCTTCATTTCTACCATTTTTCATCTGATTCTTCTAGCTTTTTGCACTTTCTAAGAGAAATAGACATAAAAATACTCATAAATATATGAAATCAATCAGGTTTGAAGTAAAGCTGGTGTTAATTAAGGGGATAAAGTGACACTTAATTGTACATCTTTAACTGAAAATTAAAGAATCATGCAAAAAAATCTAATGATGACCACTCATGGGCATGGCTTTTCAACCCTATACTGACCAATCTGTTCTAAATTGCTTCTCATCCTAGTTTCCTTATGTGATTTCATGTTGTTCTTGTATTTGTCCTATATTGAAGACTATGGGGTGAAACATTGCTGTATAGTCCTGTTTGTTTTTTCCATAAAGCTATAACATACACTATAAATATATATTTTCCCCTCATTTCTTTTTCTTCGTTCACCTCTAGACATCAGTATTTTTATGGTAGAAAAAAGTATTGGTCAGCTCAAGACTGGTGACTTCACCATACAGCTTGCTTTGGTATGGTACCGGTTATGGCCGCAAGAGCCTTCTCTGTTCATCATATGTTGGGCATGATTGTAACAGATGTTCAGCAATTATTTTGCCTATGCTACAATCACCAGATGTTCCTATACTTAGTCTGCTGAAAAGGTGATCAATCTTTTATGGCCTCTCGGAGTTTTAAAATTTTTGCTTTTTTTTTCTTTTGAGCTGGTATTATTTTATGTGAAGAATAGATATACTATCTATCTATTGACCTTTTGAGCCGTAGCCGGTCCATAGGGCATAGACCCAGATACTCTTCCTCTTATCTAAATTTTTTATTCTAGCAGTTTTCAATCCTTATAAAGATATTTTATCAAATCTCGCCATTTGTCTCTATTCTGTGCAGGCAATTCTATCTCATTGAGGAAGCCGACTGCTGCTCTTGCCTCTCTCATCAATGTTCTTCTCAGTGTCTCTCTGGGTTGGCCTCTTTTCCTCATACCTGTTTCCCACATAAGGGCTTGCTTTGTTATTCTGTTATTATCTCTCCACATCACGTGTCCAACATATGACCATCATCTTTTCTTGATTCATCATCGAGTGCCTTCTCCGCAGCGAATGTTGGCTACCATGGAGCGCCATTCTGCTGTCTCTTGCTTTGATGGTGCAGGTTGTCATAGGCTGATTTGTCCATCTCTTGATGTTACTCGTCCATGTTAATCTTGGTCTGCCTCTGCCTCTTTTACCTTGTATTTTCCCCTCCAGGATTACTTTTAGTAGGCTGTTGTGTCTTTTAACATGGCCCGAAAATCGCATTTGTCTTGTTTGAATTGTGCTTAGTAGTTCTCTTTTAATTTTTAGTTGTTTTAAGACTTCATCGTTTGTTTTCTTTTCCTTGCATCCAATTCTACCTATTCTTCTATATATCCATGTTTCTGCACAATATAGGAATATTGAGATGTAGCATTTTGCTATTCTTAGTTTTAGCCCTGGTGTTATTTGTTTTGATGTTAGTATGTTCCTCATGACATTAAATTACTTGTTGCCATTCGTATTCTTTTGTTTATTTCAGTTGTACATTTTCCATCACTGGTTATAGTATGTCCAAGGTAGTTGTAGTTCTGAAATGTCTCCAGGTCTATTCCTTCTATTTTGATATCCACTTGTGGGTTTTGAATATCTTCTTTGTTTATGATCATAGTTTTAGTCTTTTTGATTTTCATATCTAGTCCATATTTTTTGCTTATGTTTATTTCATTAAGTAAGTTACGTTTCTTGATTACTGAATATATTAGTGGTTGATTGGCGATTTCTCTAATTTCTTGGTTTATTTTGAATTTGTTACACCCTATACCTAGTATTTTCCTTAGACATTTATTTTCGAATGTGTTCAACTTTGTTTCTATGTCTCTTGTTGTTTTCTAGCTCTCACATGCAAATGTAAGGGTAGATAGTACGTTTGATTTGAGTAGTGTAAGTTTTGTGTTTGTGCTGATGAGTTTTGATTTCCACAACTTTGATTTCAAGGCTTCTGAAAGACATTGATGTTTTAGCTATTCTGAAGCAGCAATGTCTTTCAGAAGCCTTGAAAAGTTGTAGAAATCAAAACTCATCAGTACAAACACAAAACTTAGATTATAGAAGAATAGATATTAGAAAATTCTTAATTGTCATTAAACACTGTGGTTATATTTTGGGGCTTTCAATCCACAATATGGAGCCTATCCACATTTGCACAGTGAAAATATTATTTTGTTAGCATATTATTTATATATATATATTTTTTTATGCTGGGAGTAAAATTCTTTTTGTTTAGAGTGGATATTTGTCTTCTTTTCAATCGGGATAGACCTATCAATGGGATAGGTCGTTGTTTTCACTGTTGCACAGATGAATGTCTATTTCCAACAGCGTCTTTCCTGTCCAGTTCACTCACTGCCTTGTCAGAAGTCTTGGGAAAGTTCGAAGGCTATGGAGTCAACCCAAACAGAAAATCTGGAAGGAGAGACTCTAATATTCAAACTCAGTTTTGGTTCTGAACATAAGGACCTCATCCCTCCTTTCGAATGCTTCAAAAAGGGGATAATGGATTTTGGAAAAGTACTATTTCCATATTATTGGGGGTTAAGGCAAAGAAATGCAAATGAATGCATAAAAATGCGAAGCTGCAGGAAAGCTAAATGTGAGGGAAAATTGAAAAAAAAAAAAATAGAAAAAATGGTATGGTAAAAGCTTTACGTGATTAGTAGACGGCACAGATTTGAACGACGTTTCGACTAGTTAGCTATGTAGGATTCGTTTTATTTACTTACTTATCTGTGTGTGCGTGTTGTTTTTTTGTTCCTCCTGAAGGCCTATTGAGCTGAAATGTCATTCAAATCTGTGTCGTCTACTAATCACGTAAAGCTTTTACCATACCATTTTTTCTATTTTTTTTTAAATTTTCCCTCCATATTATTGGCCCAGGCATAGCAAGCAAACAGATATGTCAGTTGAACTCTCGTTAGGACACACTCGATCATCTTGGTAACACTTAGGAGTTGTTGACTAAAATGGCTGGGTGTTGTAAGAAGAATGACAAACACTTGTATGCCCAAACAAATATTGTATGGCAAACTTAAGGACAGAAAGAGACCAAAGGGCAGACCAGTGCTGAGATATAAGGATGTTTGCAGGGCTTCCTGGAAGGAATTCTCTATCAGTGAAAGAAACTGGGAAAATCTGGCTGCAGATTGTTGCACATGGAGAACAAAAATAAAAATGGCACAGCAACTTTCAATGCAGTGCTGATATCAAATTCATAAGACAAAAGGCGCAAGAGAAAGGAAACGAGGCTAGGCATCACGAATACACCTTCTTCTTTCAGTGGATGGATCAGTCTGTCCAGTATTGGCAGATTCATCCACGAGAGAAGCTTTTCAGCAAAGCAGCATCCAGCATAAGACACTAATTTTACTTTTTACCAAACTACTGACTTGTCATAATTGCTTGCTACCAACCGTCTGTCAAGATGCCAAAGGCCATATATTATTTTTATTAGTTCAGACACCGTAGATATATTTCCCTAATGAAAACAAAGTTCTCACACACCTAAATAAAGCACATTTATCACCCTTTTTTCAATTTCCATGAATGGTAAGATGTTTTAAAAAAAACATAACAAGAGGCAGTCACTTATGTTAACTTTGATCGCATTTGTGTGTTCTCTTTTTTATAGTTTGCGTTAATCACTTAAGAAAATAGATCTGTTCTTTATTGTTTGGTTTTACATTTTCCTAACTTAATCTTACTTCGACATTGTGTAATTACCCAAGACAAATAATATGGAAGTACCTAGTTTTTTCCCCTATGATTAGTAAGTTTGTTGTCATTTATTTTTAACATTTTTTATGGCAGTATTATTAATACTTTTAGTTATAATGGCAGTTATATTATGTTATATATTTTTTTAATTGTTGAGTTTGGTGTCTAGCTATATTTTTAAATGGTTAAAGCTGCTTTTTGAATTATAGATTTAATTAAGTTTATCATATATTTAATTAATTGCACTTTTAATGTTAAAAGCATCATCTAATGTCTTTCAATGATATTTATAATTTGTCAAAGAACAATATAAAATATACTGAAGATAATAATAAATTATCATGATAGATGATAAATGATCCATTGTGTTGAGGGAAGATCACCACAGATATTAACCACCAATGAACTGACTGGTGATATCAAAGGTAAAGCAAGGCATATTAAGAGATTGACAAATTATAAATTGTTAGAGTATATCAAACTAGAGAGAGTCAGAAAATGTAAGTGTTATATATTTGCTATCAGAAAAGACAGAGCTAGTCCTACAGTGGATACCACCACATTGTGGCATCCCAGGAACTGAAAAAGCAGATGAACTCGCAAAAGCAGGTGAAAGTTTTCTACAGTCCAACCAACCCCCACAGCCTCAAAGAAATAAAAACAATCCTGCAGCAAGCTAGGAAAACAGAATGGAGGTGAGTTGCATGGAAAACATGAGCCAGAACATGACAGCCTAAAATAAACTTAGCAGACATAAGCAGACCAAGATATTTAGGCTCAGAACAGGTCATTGTGGCCTCAGAACATCTACACAAGATAGGACTCCGTGACGTTTCAACATGTGACTTCGGAGCAGCCAAACTCCAGAGCATACACTACAGGACTGCAGCACTCTAAATGCTCTAAGAATACAAATATGGCTCACAGAAACAACCCTATATGACAAGCTATCGGGAGCCGGTGATGACCTCAAATGCACCATAATGTTCGTGACCCAAGCTGTTCTAAATACTTAGCAATAGCTGAAGAGGATGTATATGTAACAAAGCCAGTCTTAGAGGATGTAGAAAAGGCACTTCTACAAATAATTACCTGAATCACATTAAAGATTTTTTTTTGAACAGACATAATAATCTTATTGAACACTTGAACATTCAGTGATTGTTCAATCCAGAATGATAAATAACATCTTGTCTAAGCTCATTGCTTAGTAATGTTAGAAAAATACTTCACTCTCTTATTTTGATCATTAACTAGAATATGACTGTTTCTTGTGTCAAAAATTATGATCTCAAAATACAAATTCTTATAATTCAACAGTTTGCTGTGCATGAGTGTTCTTTCCATCATGTACCTTCCTAATTGTTCTCATGATCTGTGATGTGTCATTGTGATCAGGCTGTTTTTTTTTTTTTTATACAACAGGGGCAGTTTTTTAATCTAGGGTTGATACAATAAAAGAAGGTAAAAAAATAGTAAAGAGCCCCATCTCACCAAGTGGCATATAGGGAATATGGTGTTAGTGACCATAATTTTTACAGACCTTCGGCACATGATTTTTGGGGTAATGCAGTTGGTATTACACCCTTGCTGCTTTACTTTCCCAGAAAAAATCCGGTACCCATTGATATAGAGTTGACTTGTTCTTTGCTATATTATATCTTTATCTTTCTTTAATGGTCACTGCACATCACAACATTGAGGTAACATGTAAGATCATGACAGAGTCTTTCTTTTCACAATTAATGATAATCAGTTTATTTCTTTTGGCTCGTGATACACGATTGTAGATGCACTTATATTAAATTAATCATTCATTAATTCGGGACATGTCGGAGGCAGCCGCCGGTCTTTATGACAATGTCCCAAGTGCTAAATTGGCATATAACTTATTCATCAGACATCATTCAGTTGTCTACTTACGACTTGTCGAACATACACATATAACACAATTCTTGGACACTTGTAAAAGCAACTTGCACAGCACTAATGTTCATAGTCTACTAAATTCTACTTGATGATAATAATAATATATCAACTGACTTGTAGTCAACTGTAACTTGAAGATTCCTACTGACTTGCTAACTCAATAAAAACTTATTAACTAAACTTCTAACTGTTCTGACTCTAAATAGCTAACTGCCCTTAGCAGTTCGGCCGAAGCCGTTCTACTGACTTAGTCTACATTCTAACTTCTCTTCTGACTTCTTGACTCTTCTTTTGTTGTGCAGGACCTTAAGTACTCAATAACTCTCTACGTCTTGAGGATCAGCAGCCAATCAGCTGCTGCCGATTGACCACTTGCTGGTCACATGCATTAGTGTCGAGGTGTCCACTATTCTGTGACTCATACCTGAACTTACCCAATTTGATGACAAACACCCTGTTTTCGCAAGCCATCTTCCCATGACCTAATTCATCCTGGTAGCTGGATGACCACTTGACCGTTCCATGACTTTGACAATAACAACTTATTTATCAGTCGGCCAAAGTCATGGGTTCCACATGCTAACTGCGTGGTGGTCACTCACAATAACAACGAACTTGCATGGACATTCGTGGAGATTTTACAACAACATCACGAGGTCGATGCGTGTTATCTATGTGTTGGTCACTCTCACAACAACTGGGCGAGTGGAGATTCATGGAAAATCCCCTCAACTATTATGTCCAGGCCAAGTCATGACCCTCTCTAACTAGTTCGGTGGGTGACATTGTTATGCGTGAGGATACTATCCCCACAGACACTGCGTCATCTTCCACTGCATGGAAAATTCCATGTAACTAAACTTTCATCCTGTCGTCCAATCATTCTACCTCTCTCCTTCAGTGGGTGTCCACTACCCACTCTCTACAACTCGTGACTAACTTGTATTCTGGAAAATCTGGTTAGCAACTCAGTTAACTGCCCCCATGCTTACATTAGCTTACTCTGTTACACCATTTAGGGCTGAGTGAACCCAGTAGCCGTCGATCAGGATTGAACCTGGCCTCTTGTCCTTTGTAGTCCATTTCACTAACCACTAAGCTGTTGCAGCTCTTAAAATAGAAGGCGGCATTAAGAAATTACCTTATCTTATAATCATCTTTTTATAACCAGGAGTTGTTGACATACAGTGTTGTCCATCAGTGAGTAACTTTCAGAATTAATAGCTGGAATGTTCCAGCATCTGGCAAATTCTCTAATTTCTCAAGATAAATGGCTAAATAAATAATATTGATGTATTGAGCAATAGCTTGGGGTATCAGGGAACAAAGATTAAAGGGTGCTGAAGGTGTTGAAAATATTTTCAATCTTTTACATCATCTATAAAATATGATTTAATTATGGGTATCATCAATTATTGTTCAACTAGATGCATTATGAAATTATTTAGTAACATACGATGTATGTTTCTTTAGTGCTGCTACTATTTATTGTAAATATGGTCATTATTGTAAAAATTATTGTTGTTCCTTATTTTAGCCATTGCATTTGACTTCCATTATTTTTTGCATGAATAGTTCTGTTTTATTTGCATTGTTGGTGACAAAGTTCTCTTTTTGTTTCAGTCATTTTCACACTGATTTTATTAATTATTTTTTTCATTATATCATTCAGATATTTTATTCTTCAACAATTAAATGTATTTTGTTTATGTATTTCTGTAGCAGTGATTAGAGAGTGGAAGACAAGAGGGAAGTGTGTGGTAGAAGTTGAGGAAAATGTGTGAAAGGTAAACTAAAAATGGAACTATCGGGTCCACGGGGAGAAGTGATTAGTAGTGAAAACAACTTAGAGACATCGTGTTGCACGGGGAGTATGAGACGCAATTAGGGGGTGTAGGAAATGTAAAACGGGAGATAATTGGTTGGAGGGAGAAAAGTTGGAATAAAGAATAAATTAGAAGGTCAGTCGAGTTAGAACGAGTGATGAGTGCGGGCAGTTGATTTCTGACAGCTGATACCGTGAGCAGGATGGGTAGTCAACATCAGGATGATAGAAGTGTAAAGGTAAAGTACGAGACTTGAACTGGCGTCTTAGCACGCGAGTTTACACCCATATGCGCTCGGCCACCTATCCAGAAATGTTAGGATATTTCTGTATAGTGTAGCCTCAAGCATCGAAACTCAGATGCGAAGCGACATTCCTTACCCTCCCAGGGTAATACCTAGTACCCATTTCTGCCAATGGCTGGGTCGACTGTGGGGGTATTTTTTTTTCCAACCTCGAGTACAATTCATACTGCTTCCAGCGGGAATCGAACACGGGTTGTCCGAACATCGGTAGTCCAGTCGGGTGGTTTTCCCAACTAGGCTACTGAGGCCCGCAAATAGAATAAAATAAATGATAGAAGTGTTTGTGTCAGTAGTGGCAAGAATCATCCTCATTCTGGGAGTAGTACTAAGTAAGTTACTAGTAGAGTAGGTTACATCAGAGTTGTGCAGTACAGCAGCAACGAACAGTTAGAGACAGTGAGCTACACATTGTTCATGCTTGAGGATGAGCATGCTGTTAATTTAGAGTGTTGCATTGTAGCAGCAAAATTAGAGTTGTGCAGTGTAGCAGCAACAAACAGAGACAGTGAGCCGGGTAGTGGGCTCAGATTCGTGCCCAATTGTAGCTTGAGACGAAAGGGCAGGATGCAGTTCAACTGCACTACCATGTGAATTGACGGTGTGTGAGACAGAATCACAGCGTCAGGTTCACCCCACAGTATGAGATATGACTCAAAAATGCAACAGCGTTGAAAAGTTGGAGTGAAATAGTTATCGCCATGTAGGGCGCAACAAGGTGGAAATTCTACTGACTCAGTGGGGAAATTCAGAGACAGTAGGCGTTCAGGGGAAGGTAGGCAAGACAACATTGCCTCCTTCAAGACTCAATACCAGTGGTGCCATTCTTGGCACAAACAACCAACACGTAGAGGAGCCGTGCAGTTGCACACTTCCGCTACTAGACAGCACGGAAGGAAGGCCTGGTGAGCCACAGGCAAGGGTGTATTAGCAATAACTGTCCTAATGTCATTGTGGAGAAGGTTGACATCAATCATTAAACCTCAAAGTGTGTTTTTTTTTACCTTGCTGTTCCTTGAATGCTTCCTAGAAAAGAACCAGTGTTTGTCTGTGGCTAATGACGAACGAGACCTGGGGAGGGCGACTTGACCCGGCCCTTGAAACAGAAGCAGTCATTACGTCAAACAACGGGAAGCTGAAGTACCAGAGTATACAACCACATCGGTCGGGGGGGGGGGGGGGGGGGGGGGGGGGGGCTAACAGCAGTCCATCCCTTAGCCGAGCTACAGGTGGCAGTACGAAGCGGAGACCGGCCGATATCAAGTGAGCTGACTTGGGAATCAAGGTAAGCTGTCCAGGGCAAGACGCCATCAACAATCGACATGCCTGTGATGCAACGCAACACCAGGCATTGAGGTCAAAGCCGTTCAGTCAATAAGTGTGTCAAGTGTCAGTAATTCTTGGGGTCACTGGGTTCAACATGAAGCATGTGATTTAAGAGCTTTCTGTGTAGGAGTAAGAGGAGATCGGCTATATTACTTGCTATATTTCTATACTTTTAATTAAAAATAAATCACCACAATGCACAATAAAGACAAGTAGAACAGTATTAAAAAGGGTAAATGAATTTAAATATCTGGGAACAATGTTAACCTCAGATGGCAGATGTAAACAGAGGTGAGATGCAGAATGGCTCAGGCAAAAGCAGCATTCCAAAAAATGAGGATGATTCTGAGCAATCCATTTTTGACAATAGAAACAAGAAAAAGAATTCTTAAATGGTATGTAGAACCAGTCTTAACATATGGATGTGAATTATGGACAATAGGACAACAGACAAGAAAATCACTGTAAGTTGTTGAAATGTGGTTTTACAGAAGAATGTTGAGAGTACCATGGACAGCTATGAAGATGTTCTGAGAGAGGTCAAAACAAAAAGAGAGCTAATTTCCAATATTAGGAAGAAACAATCGTCATTTTTTGGCCATGTAATGAGAAGAGAACAACTGGAGTAGATTGTAACAACTGGAAAAATTGAGGGACGAAGAGATAGAGGGAAGCAAAGAGAAAAAAAATAACAGACATCTTAAGAGAATGACTTGGCAGAAGGTCAACAACAGAAATGATAAATAACTGTAGAGATTGAAAGTTGTGAAAAGACTGATCACCTACGCCAGCAGGCACGATACGTGATGATGATACTTTTAATTGTATGTAACATTCCACTTAAACTTGTGATCTGGTTATTTGTTGGGAAATATGAGTTTCTGATGAATGATCAGAGGGTTTCTCTTTCTTCACTTCCTTTTGTATCTGTTTGGGTGTCAAGAGAGATACAAAGTCCAGGTTATTGTCCTTTTGGTGACTTCACTCATTTTCAATTGTTATTGTTGTATTGCTTCTCTGATGTTGTCTGTCTATCTTACTCTTCTCCTATTTTAATGGATGCTTTGTATGGTAAGGAATCAAATGGTATTCATTCTAGATGGGTAAACCAGTTTATTTGTTGTTTCTGTATGTAGCCTAGGATTGGTCCAGTGCCTACACTTTCTCTTATATTATTTATGATTCTGTCTTTTCTCAGACATCTCTGTGGTAACAAGCCTTCTTTTATACTTAGTCATAAGTGACCTTGTTTGGCATGGTTTGCACAATGTTGGAATGTATATACTCTGTATTAGATATTGCTTTATGTTGAGGTACAGGGATAGCCGTCCCAAATTTGGTTTGCTTTGTTGCATCATATGTCTATTTCTTTATAAATTTTACAATCTTCGGATAATGTTGTTCCCTGATATTTAAATTTTGTTATTAGTTGTATAACTTGATGTTCTGTAGCTACATTTAATGTCTTCTTTTGCCTTCCTATTGATATAACTTCTGTTTTTTCAGGGCTTATTTTCGTGTTATTCTTTTTACATTCTTTATTCAAACTGTAGATGTTCTTGAAGTAGTTCAGCTTCTTCAAAAGCTCTTAGGACCTGGTCATCAGATAATATTAGTTCATTTATATCTTCATCACAGAGGGTGCTGAATGGGAAAAAAAAAAAGAATGACCACCTGTATAATTGACAAGATGTAACATTAGTGTCTTGATATTGAAATACACAATGTCCTGATAATCTGGAGATAGCAGTAAACTGATTAACTGCACACTTTTGCTGAGACCTTTTTTATTCTATTCTATTCATGGAATCAGTTTCATTGCAGGCAGGGTATCCCAAAAATCACTCAACCGCCCATCGAAGCATTTCTCTGAGTGTGCAGACTGTTTGTTCCTGTTAGGTGTTGATTGTAGATACATATACTTTTCACACTTAGCACTTCAGATCAACCAGACCTGAAGCAGTATTATAAGATGGAGTACAAAGGGGAAGAACAAAGAAATTTACTATGGATGGTTTATTATATATAGGAGACAAGTTCGAAGTACAACCAAGAGTCTGCATCCCACAAGTGTACAGGGAACAGGTGTTAACAATGTACCATGAGAAAAATGGACATATGGGAAGAGACAAGATGTTAGCCGCGTTAAAGATAAAATATTATTTGTCAGGGTTATATAAAACAGTAGATAAAGTGAATGAGAGAGTAGAACGAGGGTGGTACGGGTTAGTTATTAGGATAGGTAAATAACTAAGAGGAGATAGGAGGCAATGAAGCAGTGATTATAAGGTGGAGGACAAGTGGGAGAAATAATGAGAGATATACAAAGGGGAAGAACAAAGAAATGGAAGAAATTCACTATGGATGTAAATGATGGACGGTTGTTATATATAGGAGACAAGGACAAGGTACAACCAAGAGTCTGTATCCCACAAGTGTACAGTGAACAGGTGTTAACAATGTACCATGAGCAAAATGCACATATGGGAAGAGACAAGATGTTATACGCGTTAAAGATAAAATATTATTGGTCAGGGTTATATAAAACAGTAGATGAACATACGAAAAAGTGCAGGGTATGTAAGACAAGAAATTTGATAGAGAAAGCAGGACCATTGATGGCTATGGAAAAACAATATTTTGTGATGCAAAAGATCAGCATGGACATCATAGGTCCATACCCCACTACGATATCGAGGAATTGATACATACTACATATAACAGATTGTTACAGTAGGTGGCCGGAAAGTATACCGATACCTAATAAGACCACAGATACTGTGATAGAGATATATTGTTGAATGAGTTTATTCCAAGGTACAGCTGCCCACAAAGTATACTAACAGACAATGGGGGTGAATTTACAAGTGAAAAGTTTGTGCAAACGTTGAAGAAGTTAAATATTAAGCATATTAGAACGTCTGTATACCCATCCCATGTCCTTGAAGACAGCATAGGACATTGAATGATATTATATCAAAATTAACGAGAGGGCAAGAAGCGGAATGGGATATAAAATTAAATCATGCGTTGGCCGCAGTCAGGATAAATAAGAACGAGAGCACAAAATTTTCACCATTCTTTTTGTTGTATGGGAGGCACTTCATGTTGCCATTAGATAATGTATTACAGCCAAGGAGAAGATATATGGGAGAAGAAATACATGAGATAATCATTCAACAGATGCACGAGACACAAAGAATGGTGTGGAAGAATTTAAAACGGGCAGAAAAGAGGAATCATCAGAAAAATAAGGATAAAGAAGTAATAGAGGATAGAATTGGGGACAAAGTATATTATAAAAATTAAACAGCCACGTCAAAAATTAGTCCTAGATGGAAGGAAGGATATACAGTCGAACCTGGTCTTAGGACCACCTGTTTAAAGCGTTTCCCTGGTTATAGGACCGGGTCTACAATTTCCCCGAGTTTTTTACTATATGCTAACACTGATTACGGCGCTCACCGTATGACGCGACCAGAGACCAGGCTAATTAACCGCCGCCAATGTTATTTATCCCGTTTACGACACGCGGGTAATAGACCGAGATAACGATACACTGACCAGCCAGTCCTCCTCCGCCTCGCTGGGAGCCATAAACGATCGACACAGGTGTCTACAGGTGTCGAAGTTTTCCCGTATTTAGTGAGTCCCAGATTACAGTGGGACGTGTTACGTTTATCAGTCAATACTGGTGTGAGAAACACGGCAGACGCAGATCTATGATTCGTGAAGTGACATCACTTCGCGGTTCCGTCTAGACCAGAGTAGACCATTGCGTGGCCCGTATAAATTACAGGAATTAACTAAAGAATTAGTCATTGCCCGCTTAGAGTGTATTCACGTACATGTACAGTATCTCAGTGAATTATTTTTGTGGATTTTAAAAGTGTTACACACAATATAGGAAATGGCCAGTGTCAAAAGTGTAAAACCAAAAGCATTAACGCTGGAAGAACGAATATCAGTGATTCGACAAAATATTTTTGTGTGTTTAACTATCGTGTTTTATGAAAAGTGTCCAACCAGTGGCTATTGTAGACCGACATGTGCACTATGTTCTACTCATGGATTACGCTGATTTGCAGGTTAGTTTTCATAGTGCTTAGGATAAAATTTTTTTTATCGCTCTATTTATTATGTGAAACCTGTGAGGCAGGACCACCTGTCCTATGGGACCAGTTTTTGAAAGTCCCGTGAATGGTCGCCTTAGACAGGTTCGACTGTATAATAATAAAGAAAACAGGAGAAGCAAATTACGTAATTAAACATCGTCAGAAGAGGAAGATATGCCAATACCGGAAAGATGAGTTAGGTTAGAGCACAGAGTACAGAATGCAAGGCAACCGGAGAGAGCAGAGGAGTTGGAAATGGGAGAAAATACAGATATGGAAATACAAGGAAAAGATAGGAGTATGATCAGGAAAAGACAGAAGTGGTCCTCATGAGAATCACCGGAGGAGAAGAAAAATAAGGAGCAGGATAGTGAACACTGGGAGAGTGAGGAGAGTCACGAAACATCAGAACACGGAGAAGAGAAAAGTCAAGAAATAGGGGAGGTAGAGTAGAAGAAATAATAATAAATAAAATAGAGGAACGGCCTCCAGGAGTTCTGTAGGGGCCCTATCAGAAGTTGTGGAGGAGGTTCCAGATAGAAGTTAAGGGAAGGGACAGATAAAGTTGATGTAATAGAATGACACAAAGGGTAGAGAAAGTGACAGTGAGCGAGACAGTCTTACAGCGTTCATGCTCAGTAAGAAATAGGTTATTGTAATGTAGTTGTGCAAGTTAGACGCAACGAACAATCTAAGTGACAGTGAGCGAGACAGTCTTACAGCGTTCATGCTCAGTATGAAATAGGTTATTGTAATGTAGTTGTGCCAGTTAGACGCAATGAACAATTTGGGTGACAAGGGGCGAGACATGCTCAACAACGAGTATGCTCTACCAAGGAGTTATGAATCTCAGAAACGACGAACAGGGTAGGTAAGATTGAGCGAGTCAGATATAACCAACTTATGTCCTCAGCCTGACCCACCCAAGGTTTCCCTCTCTTTAACCTGCTCCCTTTTTGACCCATGATCTCACTGTGCAGTGGATGTTGTGTGTTGGCACAGATTCGAAAGTATGCACCTTTTCAATAAATTGTTGTTTGTTTTTCATGGTGGGAAAATGGAGGTAAATCATAGCTCTGCACTGTACATCTTTTGTACAATCAAGCATGCTGTGCATAGCTTTTTTCTGTATGCTTTCCAGTGTCTTTGTTTGCATATGAGATAGTGAGCAACATCACTTTGTTCTGCTATATCAGAGACTGATCCTTTCTGTGACACCGAGTATACTTTAGCTATAATGAATCTTAACCACATGCGAACTAACCCTGAACTGAAATAACAGGGTAACAATACTTAGGTTGATCAGTGCACAAATGTATTTAACTAAAGTGCATATTATCTCACCAAAGAAGATTTAAAAAACATGATTAAACTGACCATTGTACAGATGCAATCATTCAGACAATTGAAACTATCCAATTCATGTAATTTTAAAAATTGATAAAGAAGTTTACTTTCATATTTGTATTAAATGTAACATTTCTAAAAGTTTAAGTTTGGTAGAATGTTTTGGTCAGTGTTAATCAATTAAAAAATATTTTTTTAGAATTACTAATTTCTAAAGCATTTATCTCTTTTTCTGGATTCTGCCGAAAGGTATTTGTGGGGGTTTAAGAATAAAAGGCACATGCCCTAGTGCAGTCACCACATGATGTACAAGTCAGAGACTTTACTTCACCATAGATTTTAAAAACTCTTTCGCACCCTCCAAGAACTGAACCCACATCCACCAGATTGGAAAAACAACAGGTTCAATCCACTTGGTCATCTGTTCTGTTAAAATTGTTAACTTACAAACTGAACATCATCATAATTAAATTAGACTATATTCATTTCAAAGTTCTCATGTCGCAGATATTGGTTTCTGTAACAAAAATATATCCAGATATCTGTATTGTTGAGATGCCTGAACAGATGCAAATATTTGTGAAAACAATAGCTATCATGTAGATCAATACAGCCATCAATTTGAAGTTGTCTAAGTTGAGTTGTTGCTGTTTATCTTGCAGCCAGTGCCAAGTCTAGGGATCTGTATGCTCACATTGATGAACAAAGAGTAAACAGACTCAAAGGATTTCTGTTACTGACAAAAATAATCTCTTTCTTCCCTTCATCTGTTTTCCCTGAAGAAATAGAATCAAAAAGAATTTAGCACACCATTGTTTTTATCCTTTAACCCAGTAAGCAACAGTATATTAATGTACTAGGGGAAAAAAAAAAAAATATATATATATAAGCACAACACAAGGTGAGTTCAATGGAAGACCAGATTTTTTTGTTTACAGAGTATTATTGCAGCTGAAATAATTATATTATCACTGTTCAACATCCCCTTTCTAGTTCAATGCACTTTAATGCTTGACAAACACTTAGAAACTGAGTTAAAAATTTTGTCAGATGTGTGTACAATCACTCATGCACTGTCGACCAAACCTCATTATTATCTCGGAACTTCACTCCACTTAGCGCATCCTTAAGTTGATTGAAGATGGGAAATCTAACGGCATAGGTTGGGTGTGTATGGAGGATATGGGATGCACTCAAACTACAGCTCCTCAATAGCTGATACTTTTGCTCTAGCTGTTTGTGACTTTGCACTGTCATAGAGGAGACACACTCCCATCAGCAAACAGTACATGTGATTTCTGGCAACCAGCTGATTCCTGATGGTTGAGTAGGTGGCACTGATAGAGGTGTTTCTTGTGGGCAAAAAAGCTCTAAGATTCGCCCTTATAATCACAGAAAGTCAACATGACTTTACCCAACAGATTGCTGAATCCACAACTTCAGTTTTTGGAGCAAGCTATGTCTTTTCATTTGACTCATAGAAGTTAACCAAGATCTCATCCACTGTGATGACATGCTGCAGAAATACTTCACCATCAGTCTCATATCTATGCAGGAGTTCCAGTCAAGCTTAGATGCATATCTCTTTTATTTCAGGTGTCAATTGCTTGGCAAAAAGAAAATAATAATCAAATATCAATAAAAGCTTGAAATTGATAAAGTCTTGTGCATATTATCCAGAAATGGCAGAACACATTCTACGGTGAAGTCAAAGAAAAGATGCCTATTAAGACAGTGCTTGTTTTAAAATATTCTAGAACATTTTCCAGTAAATTTTTCCAGACTTTAAAGGTCCTGAGACACATTCTTTAAAAATAATTGGAAGCTGGAATTGCCATCAGTTGTTACGGTCATTGACAATGAAGATATAAATGTAAGTACACCAGAGCTACAGTATCATTGTGCAGTACAACTTTTTTTTTTTTTTTTGGGTTCACCAGCATTGACCTCTGGCGAAGTCCCTAGAGAGTAGGAACTGAATTTTGCGTGTTAATCTGTTTTTCCCTGGCAGCTGTGTGAACAAGGGTCCCTCGCCGCACAGGCAGATAACTCCGTCTTCGGAGGTACTCATATTTTTTCCGTCGATGAGTAATTGAAGTTTCAAGCCGGGCCTCGCTGCTGAGACCAGGGGTGGTTGCTGCAGAGAAAAATCACAAATAAATATCCCAACTGGTGCAGCCGGGATTTTAACCCACAACCTCTCTGTCTCGAGGCCAGCGTCTTGCCTCAAGACCAACCAGTCCCTCATGCATTACAATATTTTTTTATAGGCTTCTGAATAGCGCATAAAATTAACATAATATTAAAGTCAATTATTTTTTTTTTATAATAAAACTCACCATAAACATTTTGGATCCAGTTGCGTTCTATGAAATAATCAATATTGCTAAGAGCTTCTTTTTCAGAATATTCTGGAACTAGGATTGGTACAAAGGGATCCAGTGCTTCAAAGCCCTAAAATTTAAATGAAATATATTTTATCATGATGTGTTAATTACTAAAAAAATAAAAGTTATATAGAATCTATAAACTTAAAGTTAAATCTACTAATAAAAATAAATTTAAAAAAAAAGAAAAACAATAAATAAATAATGACAATTATGATAACGAAATTGTTTAAAGTTGGTATTTAGTTTTACTACATTTCAAACAGATGAGCAGCTTAAGAAAAATAAAAAACAAATCAATACAAACCTCTTTTCCAAGCAACTGTATTGGTGTGTAGTTTCCTAATTCTGACAAATTTTTGGGGGGCACATTTACAGAGCAAACAACAACCCCATGTGTCTGTAGGAGTATTAATAAAGTAAAAAAAAATAAGAGGTTAAATTATAAAACTCAACTAGTAATGTGCTTTATATCATCATCATCATGTGCCATACCGGTTGGTGTAGGCGATCATGTCCTTCCACAATCTTTATCTACAGTGCATCGTATCAGTTCTGTTGTTGACTGTTTTCCATGCCATAACACCAAACTATCCATATTTTCTCTCTTTGTCGTCCGCGATATCTCTTTCCTTTTATTTTGCCAGTTGTAACCAAGATTCCAACTTTATAAATGTGCTTTATAAAGTAGTAAATAATATATCCTTTAGCATTTCTTCTTGTCCTTGGCCACAGACCATCAATGCAGTCAGTGGGCTGATACACCTTGTGACATTTTGTATGGCAAGATGCAGGTAAGAAAGTTTTTCTCCAATTTGTACAGTCTGTAGCCATCCTTCATAGGGTGCCCCTGTCTGCTCCATAATATTCACTTGTTTCCACTGTTCTCAGCAAGCCTCGCTTTCACTTTCTCTCTGAAGTCTAATGCATGGCAGTTAACAGTTTGAGTAACACACAGTGTAAAAGTACGCATATATTTGAACACTGCATAAATAATGAGGATGGTTACTGATCTAGCAGCCCATAGACCTGTTCCATTCTGCTCAATATACCACATCGTATACATTTTCTCTGGAATTTTTACTCGCCCATATCTAGTATCAGAAAATGAGCTGTCATAAGGTGTGAGAAATAAGAAAGGAGTTAGGTTCTGCTCCAAGAAATTATAGCAAAGGCAGTGTTCACTAATTCCCCACTCCAGGTATATAGGCTTAACCATACAAGAGTCAGTAAAAAGTACATGAATCCTTCAGGACACTGTGTAAAAGATAAATTGAAGATTTAATTACTGAACTGGAGATGTGGTTCGTGGTCCAGTTTTGATGAGTTCTACAAATAGTGCATCTGGAAGGTGATGAAAATGGAAGAAGTGCATTGACTTGAATGATAAATACATAAAGAAGGACTAGTGTTTACACAAGTTTTCAGGTACTTGCCTCGATTTCTTCAACCTAAAGTGCAAACCTTTTGTAAAAGAGCGCATAGTTACCTCCTATACAACTCTCTCCAAACGGTGTCTTCCATCCTTTCTCTCAATTGCTTAGACTTCACGAGGCAATGATTTCTTACATCAAGCCCATCTGATGTGGATGTCTTTTGCTGATGGCTCTATCTGGGATCGCTCCTTTAAACTGTCTGGTGGGGCAGAAAGCCATGGAGAAACTAGGTTTAAAGAAAAGAATTCCAACCTCTGTGGTGAGGTTTGAATCTGGGACCTTTTTGTCCTAAGGCCATCTTAACCTTAGACCATGAAGTCCCCCTCCCAGTGAGTTCATAATTATAGCATTGATATGGATTAAACAATCATATTACTTACCCAAGTTGGACTTAACATTTTCTTGAAATTATGGATCAGAGATATTTCACTTGGGAGTAGCTGAAATAGATTTAAGTGTAAATATGCATTATGTCAGGTCAGGTAATTTTACCTGCTACTGTATGCAGTAAACAGTACAACCTGTGGCTGCCTAAGCAAAATAAAGATAAAACAAGCTCTAAAGATAGGTACTAGGAATGTGAGAACACTCATACATAAGGGGAAAATGGAAAACATCATACAAGAAATGAAAAGAATGGGTTTACATTTACTGGGACTTTGTGAAATGAGATACACCGGATCAGGGGAGATGTATTCTGATAAACATAAAATAATCTATTCTGGAGGTACTGAACACCAAAGAGGAATAGGTATCATCTCGGATGCAGAAAGAGCAAGAACAGTAAAAGGCTTTTACCCAATATCTGACAGAGTCCTTTTAGTGAAATTGAATGGAAAGGCAATAGACATAAATCTTATACAAGTTTATGTACCAACAGCAGACAGTCTAAAGGTAGCAATTGATAAATTTTACGAGTTAAATGAGGCACTTCATGAATGCAAACCACATGAAAACACCATAGTTCTAGGGGATTTTAACACAAAAGTAGGAAAAGAAAGAGTTGAGGAAATAGTTGGTCATTTTGGCTTAGGCAAGAGGAATGAAAGAGGTGAGAAACTTATTGACTGGGCAAAAACACACAACATGATGATAGGAAACACCTGGTTTAAGCAACATCCAAGACGTCTGTGGACATGGAAAAGCTCAGGAGACAACGCACGTAATCAAATTGATTACATAATTATAAGCAATAGATTTAGAAACAATCTAGTGTGTGTGAAAACTAGACCAGGGCAGATTGCAATAGCGATCATGTATAAGTTGTGGGAAAGCTTCGAGTAAAATTAAAAACAACAAAACGAACCTCAATTAACATCAAGTTAAATTTAGCTTTACTCAAATCAGATGAGAAGCTGCAAGACAAATATAAAATCACAATTCAGAACCGGTACAATGCAATAAAGAAGATACAAAGCATTGATGAACAGTGGGAAATGCTAAAAGAATCAATGCAACAAACATCAAAAGAGCTCATACCACCAGTGAGGTCAAATTCAAGAAAGAAATGGATGACAGATGACATTTTGCAGGTAATGGATACAATAAGAAGAAATAAAGATGAGTATAAGAGATTAAATAAAGAAATTGTAGTAAAATGCAATGAAGCAAAAGAAGCATGGCTAAAAGAGAGATGCAAAGAGATTGAAATGCAACAAAAAGGAGATGCTAAAGCTATATACAAACAAATTGAGGAATTAACAGGAAGAAAAACGCAATCAAAAAATGGATGTCTAAGATCAAAGGAAGAGAACTGTTGATTGATCAAGAAAACACGAGGGAACGATGGACAGAATACATTAAAGATCTTATAATGATGAACGAACGGAAGTAAATATTAAGGATAATAGAGAAGGACCAGAAATACTCAGATAAGAAGTGGAAGACGCCTTGCACAATATGAAAGCAGGCAAAGCTCCTGGTGATTTTGTTAGAGATAAAGGAACAAGCAATGTCATTTATATCATAAGATCTTTAGTAGAAAGAGCCATAGAGGTGAAAACAGATCTATACCTATGTTTCATAGATCACACCAAGGCATTTGACAAAGTAAAGCACCAAGAAATAATCAAAATTTTAGAAAGCATAAACATAGACAGCAAAGATCTAAGAATAATAAAGAACATGTACTGGCAACAAACAGCGGCCATAAGAACTGGAAATCAACTGGGAATGTTTCAACAAATAAAACAGGGTGTTAGACAAGGTTGTGTGCTGTCACCAGATTTGTTTAATATTTATAGTGAGATTATTTTAAGAGGCATGCCTGGAATAACAATTGGAGGTCATAATATAAATAATCTAAGGTATGCTGATGATACAGTCTTAATCGCTAAGAGTGAAAATGAGTTACAAGAAATGTTGGACATTATAGTGAAAGAAAGCAAAAATAAAGGACTCAGCCTTAATAGCAAAAAGACAGAAGTAATGGTAACACCAAAGAAAAAGACATCGCCTCAGTGCAGAATAAAGACAAGTGGAACAATATTAAAACAGGTAAATGAATTTAAATATTTGGGAATTTTGTTAACCTCAGACGGAAGATGTACAAAAGAGGTGAGTTGCAGAATGGCTCAGGCAAAAGCAGCTTTCCAGAAAATGAGGAAGATACTATGCAATCTATTTTTGACAACAGAAACAAGAAAAAGAGTTCTTAAATGTTATGTAGAGCCAGTCTTAACATGTGGATGTGAATCATGGACAATAGGACAACAGACAAGAAAATCACTGGAGTCTGTAGAAATGTGGTTTTACAGAAGAATGTTGAGAATACCATGGACAGCTAAGAAGAGTAATGAAAATGTTTTGAAAGAGGTCAAAGCAAAAAGAGAGCTAATTTCCAATATTTGGAAGAAACAATCATCATTTTTTGGCCATGTAATGAGAAGAGAACAACTGGACTATATAGTAACAACTGGAAAAATCAAGGGACGAAGAGATAGAGGGAAGCAAAGGGAGAAAATACCAGACAGCTTAAGAGAATGGCTTGGCAGAAAGTCAACAACAGAAATGATAAAGAACTGTCGAGATCAAAAGTTGTGGAGAGACATGATCACCCACGCCAGTAGGCCCGATACTTGATGATGATGATGTAAATACGCAAAAAACCTAATTTGTTTTGTCTTAATGTATTATTGAAATGAATAATAAGCTATGTTAGAATTAACAACCTGAGACGTCCAATGATTTTTCTATCCCTATCAAATAGAAGCTAGAAGAACGTTATCTCACTGGGTAAGCAAGCAAGTACTTCTATGTTGTATTCTGATTATTAAAAGCAAGAAAGTAAGTTCTATTGTTATATGGTAAGGGTTTTCTATGCAGGATTCTGAGACAAAATAGAAACTAAAAAAAAACAAAGTTCTATCCCTGGTAAAGACCCTGGGCATAGACCCAGATACTATTTCTCTTTTTCAAAATTTTCTTTCTAGCAGTCTCAATCCTTGCAAAAAACATTCATCAATTCCCGCTATTTGTCTCTGTTCTATACAAGCATCTCTATCTCATTGAGGGGACCGTTTCCTGCTGTCTTTGCCTCTCTGATCAATGTTCTTCTCAATGTCTCTCTGGGTCGGGTAACCTTACTGCTCCCTCTTAAATAGGCCTATAATGGTTATGGTTTATGGTTATGGAACCATAATAGGCCTATAATATGTCTGGACATATTATAATTAATATGTCTGAACCATAATTATAATAATAATAATAATAATATGGAACCATAAAAGGCCTACAATATGTCTGGACATATCCCAAACATTAATGTACCAGTTTAATTATTATGGTGTCTTGATCCTTCAAGCACTACTGGATGTCACATAGCGCCCCTAGTGTTTTTCACCATCCATCTTTAAGGTGTACTCATTCAGATATGTTGTGTTCAGTCTGAGAGTTCACATTCCAATTTATTGGTGTTGTTATGCTTGGTGTTGTAGCTACGATTTACAAAACAAATTGCTGTATACACTATCTCTACAAGAATACTTCATCCCTGACTTTGGTGGGTCTTCTTCTTCTACCTTTCAGCTCCCTGTGGAGCATAGGTCTTCAACAAACACTTTCAGCTCCCTGTGGAGCATAGGTCTTCAGCAAACACTTTCAGCTCCCTGTGGAGCATAGGTCTTCAGCAAACACTTTCCAAGTCGTTCTGTTTCTTGCCATTCTTTTAAGACCATTCCATGTCTTCCCCATCATCTTCATCTCTGCTTCTATCTGTCTTCTCCAAGAATTCATTGGTCTTCCTCTTTGTCTTTTCCCCTGGGGATTTCAAAAAAGGGCCTGTTGTGTAATACTCTCAGTTGGCTTCCACAGTGTGTGTCCTATCCAGCGCCATCGTTTTTGCTGTAAATTTTTATCTACTGGTATTTGACTGGTACATTTGACTTTGGTGGGTACTTCACACGCTAAACAACCAACTAAACTGATAAACTTAAATTAATAATATTAAACTACAAGTCAATCATATATTATAAACATACATAGCTATTGAATTTGCATTCTAAAAAGAATAACTGCAAAAGACTTTTGAGAATAATAGATAACCAAGATCAGAAAATAGGCCTGTATTCTTTAGCATAGCTTCTCGCTGCCATATCAAGTTGCAATGAACTAAGAGTAGAAGGTCAGTCCAAGCCTTATTATCATGTTTGTCTAGTGGAAAATTACTTCCAACAATGGATAAGTGCTTGATTTCTCAGTCCTGCTTCTTACTCATGTACTACTATTTGATTTATCTGTTGGTGCAAATTTTCTATCCTAATTCATTATGTAAGTAAAGTAAAGAGTACTTGTGAACCCATTATGAGGAATATGGTAGAGAAGGCCATAGCTTTCCATGACTTTTGGAATATTTATAACCTGGTTAGTATCATGACCACATCACCATCATCACCACCCCACTTTTCCAGGGAAAATGGCTGGTACTCATTTTCATAGGCTGAGTGAAGCCCAAAGCTGTGCCCATCTAAAACAAGTTTGACAATTAGGAATTGAACTCAGACCCATTTGGTCAGTATAAAAGCATATAAGCTACTTTGCCACTGCTGATTCAATTATGTGCATTTCTATTATCAAAATTTGACCCATGTGGGCAAATGCTATTAGTGAAGTAAACAAAAAAGAATAACTATGGTAATAATGTGAAATTACTTTACGTAAACATAAAAAAATTAAAATGCCAAACAAAAGAAACAATTATGCTATCTTATCTTAATTAATTTACCAATTTTTTTTCAGAGTTTCTCAATGAGTTCTTATACTTCTGCTGGACAAAGAATGAATTCACTGATGCAACAGCAACAAGCACTTTAAACCTGTGAAGGTAAATTTGTTATACAGATATTTCATGAATAGAAACTGTCAGATATAAGAAGCAGAAGAAACTGTGAAAACAAATTCAGATAAAATTGGATCAAATGTAATAAAATACTTCAAGTGTTCAAATGTCACAGTGAAACTTTAAACAAAGTGAAAAAAAATAAATCTATCCTTATAATCTTAGTTTTCTCTGCATTTATTTTCAGTCCTACTTTGTTAGTAATCTGATCTATTCTGTTTTCTCTCGTTTAGTGACAGTTGGCATGCATTTCAACATTGTCTGTAAAGTCAGTACCTTTAAGACATCCAGTAAGACCCCATGTGATTCCTTTTGGTCTGTGGCCAATAACATTCACATGATTCAGTCCAATTTCAATAAAATAATAACAAAACCCCCATGTTCTGTATTTTATATTATTATGTTTTAGTTCCTGACAAACCTGTTGAAAAGCTCAGTTATCTAGATAGTATAGGTTACCACCTTCTTTTGTCAACTTGTCAGCTTCATCATTTCCAAGAATGCATCAGGCTGAGGAAATCCACTAAATCACAGTTTTTTTGCATCACTAGCAGAGCTTGATGACTACTGCTCTTAAATCACTCAGGTTTATATTTCATATTGAATATAAATTATGCTGGCTTATCCACTGTAAACCATGTTTGATGGCTTTTCATAATAAAGTGACTTTAAAAGGATACAAATAATATTTTTTTACGAGAAAACTTGTTAAATAAAACAAAGGAGCAACATACCCTTTACTCTGTGCCTGCTGTCTAAGCTCTTTAAGAACAGCACCAACACAATCTGAGGAGAACTTCATGCGAGTAAGTCCCTGCAAGAACAAGTCATTTCTGATAATGGTGCAATGCAAATAAAGTATAATAATGGATGTCAAATTTTATAAAATTAACATTTCACACACACAAAAATCAGTACATTAATATGATCAAGAGCACAGTTCTAACCCAAATGGAGATTAAATGGACACGTTAAGTAAACCTGACTCCAGCATTGCAAGACAGTACTGTCATGGAATCTTTTGGAAAAGACAAAATGAAAGGCCCAGTAAAACACAGAGAAGAGAAGTCACTGAAGCAGTTAAATAACATTCATAGGTCTTGACTGGATGAAGGTAGCGAGAATGTCCAAGAATGTAGATTGGTGGAGTGACTTTGTCTGAGGCTGCTACTAAAAAAGGCTTGAAGGGTTTTGATTAATAATTCTAGGCCAACATACTTTCCCAAAGAATATCTCTGGTAATATATTTAGAGGCTGAATGAGTCTTAAATCTGTGACGATCGAAAGAAAAAGTCATAGTTAAGAGTCATTCCACCCCTACTAAGTCAGCTGACAATTTCACAATACACTTTGTTATCACAGCCATATCAGAGATAGCCAGAGAAATAATAATATTATTAAAATATATACAATTTAATGTTAACTATTACTTTCATTATTAATGTTATGACACATAATTTTCTTTTCATAAGCTCTTTTTAAGTTGGAGGGTAATTCAAATTAAAACATTAACATGGTAATACAAATTAAAATACACACCGTTATACTATAAGTTGGCAGTATTACTATCACTGTCATAGACAAAGATTTACAGGTTACACAAGTGCAAAGAAAACAACGCAGCAGCTGTGTGAAGACAGCCATACTGTTTGAAACATTAGTCAAAGAGAAAAAGTAATTCATAATTTATGTTTTGAGTAGTGAAAGAGTAAAACCTATTGTAATTCATTTCAACAGTGAGCTAGCTGCTCTTTACAGTTCTTCACCTTTTATACAAAGGTGTATATCTTCCTCAGTTGTTCTGCTAGTGAGAATTGTTTCAGCAAGTGATGACTGAGTGTGTTGAAGAAACTGGCATCACTTGTCAATTACTTGTAGATAAGGCAGCATGTAACAGAAGATCCACAATTTCCAAATGGTGTTTGCTAGTGCCTGTAGTTTGGTTCATATAAGAGTCTAAGTAATTGTAACAACTGACAAGGATTGTCTTGTTCTCAGTTGAAAGATAGACTTTTTTAGTTTTCTGACCTGGTTTGGTTTTTTACATGAACAATCAATTTTGGTAGTGACAGACTAGTTCGGCCAATCTTGTCAGTAGTTATTTCTTCTTACAATAATGATCATAATGATAGATATTATTTGAGCACAGTTGACAATAAGAGTATAAAAACAATTTATCAAATAGAGTAGTGCTATTTTTTTAAAAAGTGACATTTATGCACAATTATTATCATTGTCACTTTGACATAGTTTAAAAACTTTGATTTAAAAAATAAATATATGCTCTATCAATATAAATATCCAACAATTACTTCACTTTGTCGTCTACCCTTAAAAGATTGTCGAGTAAACTCAGATGCTTTGTGTTGTATTTTACAACACATTTCCCTTTTCAACAGAATCTGTACCTTTTAACCCAACACATTTGACTTCCACATGGCATTTTTGGGTACCAGGTTGCTTTCCCACTCGATACATATTCATTTAACCAGATTGATTAGTTTGTTTTCAGAGCCACCAAAAGGTTGAGTAGGATCTTGATCAACTGTTGCTTAATGATCCTGACACAAGCAATCAGCTATGAGTCGCTGATTACTTTTAGCTCAGGTACTGTCTGACATCTTAGTCCCAAATATGATTTTAAAAACTCTGTACACAAAAGTGAAAACTTACAAAGTTTATGATTTCCTCCAGTGGTGTCCCTATGGCTGCCTTCTCACGTTTAGTCCATACGTACTCAGATGTTGTCTGAAAACATAGAATCATATTCATATTATTTTGCAATGTTTCTGCAGATACAAAAAGAGGGCCAGCACGGAAATATAAATTTGAGTATATATATTATGATTTTAACAACAGTTAATTTCCTGCAAATAGTTTTAACAAAAAGAAAATTCGGCGACAGACTATACCTAAAGACAGAAGAAAATCTAAAATAAATGGGGTAATTAAACAACTAAAATGATTGTCGTACCTTCAAATCTTTTAATTTTCCTTGATTCTGAGTAAGAAAGTGAGTGAGCCATGCTGCACCATCAGTAGGAAGGTCATAACGGCCTGGCTTGTATGTGGACTCTGTGAGCTCTTTCTTATATCCCCAAGTCCATTGGCCACCTGGAAGACAAGCAATGACTTTTAAACTTGAAGAGAAACACCATAGCTCGTTAAAATTTTTAAAATTATTTGTAACCATGATACTGTGATGTTGATAGTGCAAAGCTATATGCTGACTAGGTGATTAAGTTATCAAGGGTTCAAATGCAACTTATCTCTCTCTAGCTGATCAAGGAATGGAACCTGGGCTCAGTAAGCTGGAGAAACATATGACGGGAGGGCTTCTTACTTCTAATGCTGTGGGCTAGTACAGTTAATTATTTCACATCTCAAGACATTTGTCATAGAACATTACTACTTCTGTATCCATCCATTCGCCTTTTGAGCCAAAAACAGCACAAAAGGCAGAAATTTTAGATTCTCCAAGTCTGATGATCCTTGCTATAAAGTGTCAGATCTTGCACAGGACTGACATTGTATTTTGCTAGGTATCCGTGTTTTGAGCACGCCTCTCAACCTCAGCATGGGAGTCATACCTGTTGTTGTTGCTTCTCACCTCTGTTTCATATTACATACTTATTAGTAAACAGACTCAAGATACAGTAAAGTATGCCAGGTTATCTACTGATCAAATGTCACCATTGTTAACCAACAATTAAATTACAATATACGCAAAAAGAGCAGTCTTCAATACAATCCTCACCCCAACCTTATGTGAAACTAGTGCATGCGGTACTCATTTGTAATGCCTAAGTATTTCAAAGTTATATGTAGTCATGGCTGGAAAAGGGACAGGTTGTGAGCTCACCAAATGGAACATGAACAATAATCCAATTATCCCTGTGGCAGGCGTGCATGGTGTGGTTCAGTATGCATTTCTTGCCAGCTCCTAACCGCCCATCTTTCTTTCGCTAAGGAATTTATTGCGTCAATTACACACAATTATACACTGTTTAATGACAGTCCCAAGTGGCGCAAACAAGTTGGTGCTACTGATAGATTTCATGCTTCATAAACTATTAAAAAATCATGTGAGCTTCAAAAAATTGAAATACAAATTAAAGAGCAAAGGATTAAAGCAGAACATTTATAAATGCTTTGAAGTCAAAATTTAAAAAGATAACAAATGTTATCAATGCTGGGAGTAATGTTGAATATCAGAGAAATATTCAATATCAATATTCCATTTTTATGACATGTTCTTGCTCCTAGTCAAGGATTAATTCTGATTTCTCAAATCCTTCAGTATGGGAGGTAATTATTTATAAAGGTCAATTTTTTGTTTATCAGACATAATGGGCTTTCACAGCTGAGGCCTGAAATACCTTTAAGGAAGACTGCTGTTTTTTCACCATGACTATAAGTAGTTTAACTATGAAAGTTATGACAGTAACTAAAGTTATAATTCAGTTGGAAACATAGACCTTAACACAGGCTTACTTTCTCCATGACTTAATGATTATGCCCAGGAAAATGTTAGCGGGCTGGGCTCAAAGCATACCGGAGTCTCTGATCAGAGCTGACAAAAAATGTGTTTAAATTTCATGCTACTGCATGTGGGAATAAAAGGTAATAAATGTTCTGACTGGCTTGCACATCCATCCATACACCCACCCATGCTGCTGAGACCAGGAGTGGTTGCCACAGAGAGAAATCACAACTAAAAAAATAGCATGTAACTGATGCATCTGATTGTTTGCCAGCTGGTCTGCTTTGGAATTAGTCCTTCATTGGATTTCTCAGCATGCATGAGAATTTTTCTGCCTGTATCAGCACTTTGTGTCACTGCATTCTCTCAATGCTGATATCATCTACAATCTCTCCATCTCTAGTATATGTGTTGATTTCATTGCTCCTAAGTGCCTGGTTTGTTGTTATCCAACCAGAGGGTGAAAAGTATTGTACTTCACTTGTCTGTATTGATGCTGATACACCACATCCGTCTTCTAAATAAGTAGATTTGCTTAACAATTTTGTCCAGGAACTGGCCATTTTGGAGCAGTGATAGCTCAGTGGTTAGTGAACTGGACTACAAAGGACAAGAGGTCAGGTTCAATCCTGATCGACTGCTTCCAAGTTCATCCAACCTTAAATAGGTACCGGATTTTTTCTGCGAAAGTAAAGCGGCACGGTGGTAATACCGATCACATTACCCCCAAAATCATGTCCCGAAGGTCTATAAAATTTATGGTCCCTAACACCATATTCCCTATATGCCACTTGGTGTGATGGGGCTCTTTACTTTACTAGTGGCCATTTTGGAATGGTCATTTTAACGTTTAACTGACAGGGGTTCTTTCATCTGTGATGAGTGCAAACAGGGCCTCCTGTGTTTCACCATTACCCTAGAGGGCAAGACAGAAGAAATCACTACTAGAGATCAGAGGTGAATAAAACCACAAAGAAACTACAAATTTGAAGTGAAAATTTTCCACCCACCTGTGGCGAGATTCAAACTCAGAATCTTCTTGTTCAGAGACTTGACGTCTTACCTCTAGACAACACAGTCCTCTTTTGGTGATGTAAAAGGGTGAAATAGCTATAAATGATTGTAAAACATGTGGTTTCTGACAACAAAAGCCCAAACTAGGGCTTTCTCTGGTTTGTAAGTCATGTACATTCACATCAACTTTCTCATTATCAAAATAAGAAAAAAGAAAAAAAATGCTGTCAGGCTCTGTTGCATGTAAAATGTGGTTTTCTTTTTCTTCTTTCCTTTCTCATTTGCCTTTCAGTGTCAAGGAGAGATATAATTTGCAGTCCCTTGTTCTTCTTTTGACCTCTACTGCTGCTATGTTTAATCAATCCATCTTTTTTCATGTTTGGCCTGGTCTAGTGTTCTCGCAACGTTTATGAAAGGCTCGTTTATGTTTTGATCTTTCTGTCTTACTATGTGGCCCAACCATTCTATTGGTTGTTTCATAAATGTTTAATGATTGTTAAAATCAGATTAATCAGAACTATTAAAGCACAATGTAAAACTCTAGCATAAATTTTACTATCACTTTTACTATTAAAAAGAACCCAAATAAAGATGACCATTAAAACAAAAAAGGATACACAATATAAATCTTTGTACAGGATGACTCAAGTTGATATTTTTTATATATCCATTCAATTCCAGAGAAGGCTGCCTTATCATAAAGCAGGTTTCATTGAATGTCTTCATCTAAGTTTCACAGACACAAAATATGGCATTAGTTATATGCTGTAATATGTCAATTAAATTCTGTGGTCTCAATTCTAGTAAACTGTTCTTAACTCAACTAGTTTTATGCAACAAAATAACCTATAAAAACATTTTTATTTCTTAGTAATTTTTCTTTTAAAAAAAAAAAAACTGTGTAAAGTATGATAATTCTTCACTGGCAGTGCATTACCTCAGGGTAGTTGGTTAATCAATGAACCATGAGTCTCATACAAAAATCTCTCTATCTTTCTCTATTTTAAAAAAAATATATTAATGCATCAAATGTATTAACATTTAGAGAATTTGACACATTTTTAGAATGACACACTGGCATGGCTTAAGACCTGCAATAAATGAAAACTTAAATCCTTCAGAAAATTTAAGAAAACAGAAAGCAAAAATGAAATGGAAGGTGTCATCGATCAAAGTAGAAACTTATTAC
Source organism: Megaustenia siamemsis (assembly GCA_032433765.1). NCBI lineage: Eukaryota > Metazoa > Mollusca > Gastropoda > Stylommatophora > Ariophantidae > Megaustenia > Megaustenia siamemsis. The sequence continues at coordinate 74,715,340 of JAVIAB010000092.1, read as the reverse complement.
CTTAACACTTTAAATTAGAAGAGGAGCAACTAAAAAAGAATAATTTTTTTTTAAAAAGATACTATTAAGAACAATGCTTGCTTGCGTTCGCCCAATGACTAAAGGAATACACCTCATCATCATTATCAGAGGCGAAGGCACGCCTCCCAGCACCAGAGCTGGAAGTTGCCAGCGACCCACAGCTGATGGCTTGCACCAGGATCGGTGAACCAAAACCATCCAGACCCTGTTCCACATCTCCGCGGTGCCTCCAGCAACAGACTAACTTGTCTAGTCTGGCCAAGCAAGCAGGGATCGAAGAGGGAAGACAACCCAGTACTCAAAAATGTTGTGCTGAAGTTGGATGTGTTGGGCCGAAAGGCGCAAATATAACAGTTATACTGCAAACCACAACACAACGCAGACACGCCCACTTAACGTCCTTTTAAGGACGGATGACAAAGAGGAATTCTACAGTCTACGAATACTCTAGAATACTTTAGTCATTGGGTGAACGCAAGCAAGAAATCATCATCATCCGTCTTTAAAAGGATGTTAAGTGGGCATGTCTGCGTTGTGTTGTGGTTTGCAGTATAACTGTTATATTTGCATCTTTCAGCCAACATATCCGACTTCAGCACAGCATTTTTGAGTACCAGGTTGTCTTCCCTCTTCGATCCTTACTCACTTGGCCAGACTAAATAGGTTAGTCTGTTTCTAGAGGCACTACGAAGAGGTGGAGCTGGGTTTGGATGGTTCCGGTTCACTGATCCTGGTACAAGCCATCAACTCTGGGTCGTTGACAACTTCCAGCTCTGCTGCTGAGAGGCGCACCTCGCCTCCATTAAGAACAATGATCTTAAATCTAATATATTTAGTCACTGAGCAACTATTAAGACACAAACTATCACAACAGCAGAAATGGTAGATTGCGAGTTTGTGATATAAAGGCATACCAGTCGCAAGTGCATTGGTTGGATGCACTCTTTAAAAAGAGAATTTGCTTCATCTTCTGAAACTGTGTAATACAATCCCTCATGGTCAGGTGTGTGCTGCCTCTGAAAGAGTGTAATAAATAAAAATTAAGATCATAATAATTCATACAATAAGATGGTGGATATGGCTGAAACTAATAACAACATAAAGGAGTGTTAAGGGCTGCATGCTTTAGAAGATGTTTTAGTGCTGGATTAATCTATTATGTGGACTAAGAACAAAAGAAACAAGGACGCTAATGTAGTTCATTAAAAAAAATGGTAAAGATAATAGTGTAAAATAGTGTGAAGCAATGTATTTTTATATGAATTGATAATACTATAGACTCAAATATGATTTATTTCCCAATAAATGAAATACTATTTGCAGACGACCAAGTTCTGATACATGAAACAATTGAGGACCTACAAGAACATATCAACAGGCTAAACAACACTTGTAAACAATACAACATGAAGATCAACATAAGCAAAACCGAAGTAATGGCAATAGCGAGAAAGAAAGAAAAACTAAACATCATAATAGATAATACATCTCTGAAGCAAGTTGACAATTTTAAATATCTGGGTAGCACGCTAACACAAGACAATAACCAAGAGACCGAGATAGATATAAGGTGTAACAAAGCAAGCCAAGTTATAGGCCAAGTATCAACACTATTGCAAAACAAAGCAATAACGGAACCAAAAAGGGCAATATACAAATCAATTTTTCTACCAACGCTGTGCTATCAGTGCCAGAATTGGACGCTGGACTCTAGAACAATAAGAAAGATAACGACCACAGAAAAGAAATGTGTCAGAAGAATGACAGGATACAGCTTAAGGGACAGAGTAAGAAACACTGACCTGAGGAAGAAACTCGAAATTGAACCAGCCATCGAATACATAAAGAAACAACAGATAAATTGGTTTGGCCACATAACAAGACAGAAAGAAGTAACACTGAATCAAAGAGCCATAAACAAATGCTACGAAAACGCCAGATTAAGAGGAAGACCGAGAAAGAGATGGATAAAGGGAATACTAGAGTCACTAGGAGGAATAACATCAGAAGAGGCCAACAGAAGAGCAAAGAATCGCAGATTGTTTCTCCCCTCGACGCCAACGGCAACAGAGGAAGGATAGAAGAAGAAACAAAAAATAGACTCAAAATTTTTTGTAATGCTATGTGTTCATGCTAACATTATCTTGTTGCCATAGCAGTCAAAACAAATAGCCGCCACATTGGAAATCTAAGAACTCATTTTAATGCACTCTTACAAATAATAACAATACAATTTATTAATATATTTGTGCACAATGAATATATTATTCTTCTGCAGTCATAGCTCATTCACACTGGGATTCCAGGCTCTCTTATGAAGGCAGCTGCAGTTTCATTGGGACATTCGGGTGTCCCATAGAGTTTCTCTTCCAGGCAGGTGGGCATGGGTAATCCTGCAGTTTGTAGTTGAATGAATGTACTATAACATGAATCTGTCATAAATATGTCACACCGATTTTATTTACTTTTGCTGGTGTGGTTCAGATATAACTCCCTGAACTAGGGGTAATTAATAAGGAATTAATATTCTGCTCATATTGCACTATTCCCATTAACATCATCTTCAAAGCGTTACAGAAGACATTGGATGATAGATTAGTTCACATACATACAAGATTATGAGCAGACAATATAACATACACAATAATCTCCAAATTATAAAAGTTTACATGCCTAAATAATGGATAGGTTATTTAACCCTTGATTATGATACCTATCCACGAGACACATTTTTACGATACCTCATAAAAATTATGATCACTTAATTTTTGGAGTTCAGAAAAAAAAAGATTTAAAAAAAATTTTACTACATGTGTGTTTACTCTAGCAGAGACATGAGAATCAGACGTTGCAATAATTTCCTGGTTTACATCCAATTTCTGGTCTGAAATTGAACTGCATGGTGCTGTGGCAACTGGAGGTATTATGTTATCTATTCACACAGTGGTTGTAAGCCATATGTTTGGCTTCCTCTTAGCCACCCACTGGCTATCCCAAGCTACAAAGGTTCATTTGATGTCTGCGTTGACAGCCAAGGGAATATCCCCCCCTCCTCCCCCCGTGTTTTGACACGTGGATCATCCTCATTTTGCTTGTCATCATCATGTGAGAGATGTTCTTTTAAAGCCCTTGTAACGTTTAATGTGTCAAATTTTAAGGTTTCCTACACAAAGGTAGTAGTGATAGTTTTTTCGGCCCTAAAACAACAACAAAAATAGGATTCTGGAATGTGCGAACAATGGCCGCTCCGACGAAACATGCACAGGTCGCGAGCGAGATGGACAGATACGATCTAGATATTTTAGGATTAAGCGAAATGCGCTGGCCTGGAACAGGCAGGAGATCTATTGATAATAAAATAGTAGTTTTTTCTGGAAGGGAAGATGGAAAACACCGTGAAGGAGTAGGCATAATGATGACAGACAAAGCTGCAAGAAGTTTATTAGAATGGGAACCGGTAAACAGCCGTCTGATACGAACACGATACAAAACAAAACATGGAAGACTTTCAATTATTCAATGTTATGCGCCTACTAACGAAGCTGATGATGAAGTTAAGGATGATTTTTATAACCAACTGCAACAACTTATAAACAAAATACCAAAACACGATCTTTTAATTGTAATGGGAGACTTCAACGCCAAAGTAGGGCAAGATAACGCAGGAGTGGAACATGTGATGGGAGAGAAGGCTGTAATACAACAAGTCAGAATGGAGAAAGATTAATAGAATTATGTTTAATAGAAATTTAGTTATAGGTGGGACATTATTTCCACACAAAAATATTCACAAAACAACATGGATATCTCCTGATGATAGAACATCAAATCAAATTGACCACCTATGTATTAAACAACAATTCAGATCGTCATTAATAGATGTAAGAGCATACAGAGGTGCTGATGTTAATAGTGACCACAACCTGTGCATTGGGAAAATAAGATTAAAATTTAGAAACCAACAGAAGAGGTCAATTACACATAAAATTGATAGTCATAAACTGAAAGATGAAGCCATAAAGGAAAAGTTTAACATAGAGCTAAGTAATTGTTATTCAGCACTTGGTGAAATAGACTTAGATATCAATGAAATGTGGGACTCACAGAGCAAAATACTAATGACAGCAGCAGAAGCAAGTGCTGGACTGAAGAAAATGGAAAAACGAGCTTGGATCTCAGACACCACGTGGAAATACATCAAAGAAAGAAGAGAAGCGAAGAGAGCCATGACTAATGTAAAGACAGATCTTGGAAAGGTTCTGGCAAAAGCAACATACAAAGAATTAGACAACAAAGTGAAAAGTTCGGCAAGAAGAGATACAAGGGCTTATATAGACAACTTGGCAGAGAAAGCAGAGACAGCTGCAATTACAGGAGACAGCAGAACTCTCTATACTGTACAAAAGATGCTGACAAACACCTATACATCCAGTGGAACACCAATTCTAGACAAATCTGGATTAATGCTAACAACAAGCGCAGACATAAAAGCCCGTTTGGCGGAACACTTCAAAGAAATTCTTAACCGTCCACTACCTCACAGTTTAATAGATTTTGAAGCTGAAACACCAGCAGCAGAATTAGATGTAAATTTAGATGACTTCACCTTGAGTGAAATAGAAACCACCTTAAAGCTAATGACCAATAACAAGGCTGCTGGAGAGGATAAGTTAACAGCTGAGATCCTCAAGGCAATTGATAGCCATAATTTAATACATCTCCAAAAAATGTTCAACATCATTTGGAAAACAGAGAAGACGCCTCATAAATGGAAAAAAGGAATCATTGTTAAGATCCCAAAAAAGGGCAATCTTAGAGATTGTAACAACTGGAGAGGCGTGACACTTTTGTCAGTTGCCTCAAAGTTATTCTGTAAAATCATCCTAAATAGAATAAAGGATTCAATAGATACAGTAATGCGTGAAGAACAGGCTGGGTTTAGAAAAGGGAGAAGCTGTCTTGACCACAATTTCACTCTACGACTTATATTGGAGGAACACATTGAAAAGCAAAAACCTTTTGTACTTAACTTCATCGACTTCAAAAAAGCATTTGATAGTATTCATAGAGATTCTTTGTGGAAAATTCTGAAGCAATATGGCTTACCATCAAAAATCATAAATATTATCAAAGACATGTATGATGGTTACACATGTGCAGTTCGAACAGAGGAAGGACTGAGCGAATGTTTCCCAATAGAAACTGGGGTTAAACAAGGATGTATTTTATCGCCCTTGTTATTTGGAATTGTTATGGACTTCATAATGAAGAAATGCTGCACTGGTAATAAAGGCATCGAATGGATACAAGGAGACCATTTGGAGGACCTGGACTTTGCTGATGACATAGTTCTCATCAGCAATCAGATAAAAACGATGCAGGAAAACACAAATGAACTATCATCAATAGCCAGCAAAATTGGGCTTGAGGTCAATCATGAAAAGACTAAAGTCATGAAAAGTTTAATTCCAACAAGTGACAAAATATACATGGAAAACAAACCAGTAGAAGAGATCGATCACTTCATCTATCTTGGAAGTCACATTGATCGAGAAGGGGATACGAGCAAAGAAATTAGAATCAGACTGGCTAAAGCAGCAATGTCTTTCAGAAGCCTTGAAAAGTTGTGGAAATCAAAACTCATTAGCACAAACACAAAACTTAGGCTATTCAAATCAAATGTACTATCAACCCTTACGTATGCGTGTGAAAGCTGGAAAACAACAAGAGATATAGAAACAAAGTTGAACGCATTCGAAAATAAATGTCTAAGGAAAATACTTGGTATAGAATGGAACGAATTCAAAACAAACGAGGAAATTAGAGAAATCGCCAATCAACCACTAATATCTTCAGTAATAAAGAAAAGACGATGGTCATACGTTGGACATGTGATGAGAAGAGATAATAATCGAATAGCAAAGCAAGCCCTCATATGGGAAGCAACAGGTAAAAGAAAAAGAGGAAGACCCAGGGAGACACTGAGAAGAACATTGATGAGAGAGGCAAGAGCAGCAGGAATCGGCTCCCTCAATGAGATAGAACTGCTTGCACAGAACAGAGACAGATGGCGAGATTTGATAAAATATCTTTAAAAGAAAACTGCTAGAACAAAAATTCATATAGGAGAAGGTGTATCTTGGTCTACGCCCTATGGGCCGGTTACGGCTCGAAAGGTCAATAGATAGATAGATAGACACAGGAAAGCCCATTGCAGACACAGCAAACCAGTCGGCCATTTCATTGCCACGAACTCCCACGTGTCTGGGACATATATATATATATATATATATATATATATATATATATATATATATATATATATAGGAGGCAATCTGATTATAAGAAGTGAATAAATTCAAGATGGGAAATGTCAAATGCAGGATATAACAATTTCAATTATTCAATTATAGGAAATTCTTAACACATAGTTTTGCAAAAGTAGGTACTTTGATCGTCAGAAGTGACAAGCACCATCTTCCCCCTCCCCAAAAAGAACAAATGTAGTGATTCAGTCTTTAAAAAAAAAATGTAATGATCTAATTACAGGATCATCCAAGCTTGTTTTAAAGACACGTCGTAAATCTGATGTTTGTGACGGAGTAGCTGATGATATGGCTCTTGCTGGCAACTGATAGGCACCTGAATCAAAAATAATATTTTTTTATTATACATTTAACATTTGGAACATATGCGGTGGGGGGATTGCATTCCATTTCCCCCAGCCATATTCATTTAAATATGCATGCAAACAGTAACAATGTCAGCATAATTGTAGAAAAAATGTACTTAAATTAAAATTAATATTGGTCTCCCGCCTTCTCTGGGTAAAAATTAATATATTATGTTTTTTTTTAATTGTAAATATTAATATTCAAGATATATTCAATATTCAAAAGACTCAACTATATTTTTTTTAAAAAATAGAATACAAAAATAATAGAATTAGCTCTACCCCTGTCATTTCTACGAGACTAACAATTTAACATTTTTTTTAAATAGTAAAAGCATAGCTGGTTAGTGTTAATTGTCATCTTCTTGGCATGACTTAATCTATTCAACCTCAGACTATGCCAATTTAGTATTACATTGTAGTTTACACTGTCTTTAAATTTCATTTGTCTATGTCAAGCAATTTAGGCAACACAATGATGAGTCAATAAATCAGTAGTAAACTGGGACAAACATCTTTCTGTATCTTAAAGTAACAAATGGTACACATTTTCACCCTCACTGGGTTTGAAAACAAATATGTTATGTATATTTGCTATTTAGTCGAACAAAATTATATTTAATTATATTTTAACTTTTCTTTTTTATTTTGTTTTATTGTGCATTTTTTTTGTTTATGAAATTCAAAGTGATCATACCTGAACCAGCTTAGATTTTGAAATAAGGAAACATTATGACTATCCTCCATTAAAATAACATTACTACATTATTATTTACCTTATGCCATAGCCCATCATATCCCTTTTGAGGAGGTTGACCTAGTTTTTTTTAATTTATTTATTTTTTTTTTGTTACAGAGAGTCAAACTGCTGGCAACACCTCACTAAAGATAACAGTTTTCATTCTTGCCACAAATAATTCACTTAAAAATAGATTATGTTCAATTTTCGAATCAAAGCAAGTTCTTCAGTTGAGTTATACTTAGTGTCTCTTTATACTTTACTTGGACTTGACCTTTTTATAGTTACTATACAAACACACAATTTGAATACATGATATTCTATGTTCTACTATCTGATTCACACAGATTCCTGAGAGTGAGATGATAGTAGTTTAAGAATATTAAGTGACAGTATATATAAAGTACATAATTAATTATTATTATATCAATATTTGGTAATTTACAAGTTGTGTACCAAATTATTTCTGCTAAACGAGTGAGCTCCCCTCACTGACAAGACAAGACATATTTGAATTATCAACTGGGTAATTTATGAATTTAGCATGTTAGCATCCCAAATTATTCTGCTCAGAGTAACAATAGTAACATTTACTTGGACTTTATTCAGTCGCTCTCGAATCTGTTATTAGAAGACCCATGGGCTAGGCTTAGGGTTTTAAATAGCCTACAAACAACTAACTCTAAAAATTGTTTTAAAAATACAATTAAATGCACAAAAACTATTTATTTATAATTTAAGTATGTGCGATCATAGGTAATTCAAGTATGTCCAAGTGAGGGGAGATCACTCTAACAGAAATAATTCTGGATGCTAAACTACTAGTGATAGTGTTACTCCCAGCAGAAATAATTTAAATTTGGGACACTGACTGCACTAAATGACTAATACTAATCTAACTCTAGGGATCTTCTAATGACAGATTCGAGGATGACCGAATAAAGTGCAAGTACATTTCTCCAAGCAGAATTAATTTGGGACACTAAACTTGTAAATTACCCAATATTTATTTTATACTGTAGTGCTTAAGTTAAGTGTTTGTCATAGACTTGAGTGAGACAAAATAGAAAAGTAGATAGTAGATAGTCAGTATCAGTAGTCACACTGACTTCACTGAGTCACAGTTGAGTGAGTTGAGCGAGTTATTACTACAATACTACAATTATTACACTTACAGTAGAAACTTGCAAATTTAACAGTTAAATTATTCTAAATTAATCGATGTTTTGTTTGACTTTGAACAGCTTGTTCCTATCTGATTTTTGCAACTTCTTTACCGTTAAAGGCGCATCTGAGAACGGAATGTGACCTTGTGTAGTACACCGTTCGACAGAACTTCAATAACATGCCTGCCTCCATAATGGAATAGAACAAGTAGGGGACACTACTCTTATTTTGAAGCATAAAATGTCGTGATGGTCACCTGCAATTGTTCTCACAGAAATCTATACGCACGTAATATTAGAAAATTATTTTTTTGGTATGAGTATTGATTTTTTCATACTGGGTATAGTGGTTGGAAGTTACTTTTCCTCTTTGTTAAGACTTTTCTCGTGGAATCATAAGTTATTTCTTCTTTCAGTTGTTTGTTCAATTATTTCAGCTCATTTGCTTGTACGGAGCAACTACTACAATTATGGATTCATCATCATCATGTGCCGTATCGGTTGGCGTTGGCGATCATGTCCTTCCACAATCTTCTATCCACAGTGCATCCATCGTATGAGTTCTGTTGTTGGCTGTTTTCCATGCCATGACACCAAGCTATCCGGTATTTTCTCTCTTTGTCGTCCGCGATCTCTCTTTCCTTTTATTTTGCCAGTTGTAATCAACTTTCCTCTTCTCATGATATGCCCAAAAAATGTTGATTGCTTCTTTCTGATGTTTTTTTAAGAGCTCCCTTTTTGTGTTGGCCTCTTTGAGAACTTTATCATTGGTCTTTTAGCTGTCCAGGGAACTTTCAACATTCTTCTGAGAAATCCCATCTCTCTGTCCTCTAATCGTCTTTTCATTTGTGTTTCCATTGTCCATGATTCGCTTCCATATGGCAGAATTGGTTCTATATAGCATCGATGAACTCTCTTTCTTATTTCTATTGACATAGATTTGTTGCATAAGATATTTTTCATTTTCTGAAATGCTATTTTGGCCTGAGCTATTCCGCTTTTTATTTCTATGTTGCAACTTCCATCTGATGTTATCACTGTGCCCAAGTATTTCAAACGTTGCACTTGTTTCAGATTTGTCTTGTTTATTTTTATGCTGCATGATGGTGATGATTGTTTTTTTTCGATATAACCATTACTTCTGTTTTCTTACTATTCAGACTGAGACCTTTCTTGTTTCTTTCTTTTACTATTATGTCTATCATTTCTTGTAGCTCATCCTCTGTCTATGCTATTAAGACTGTGTCATCCGCATATCGTAAATTATTCATGTTGTGACCGTTGACATCTATTCCTTTTTTGTCTACTATTGATCTCATAATATTTTCGCTGTAAAGTGAAAACAAATCCGGCGACAGAACACATCCTTGTCTGACTTCTTGTTTTATAAATTGAAATTGTCCTGTTTGGTTGTTAATTCGTATAGCTTCTGTTTGTTGCCAGTACATGTTTTTTTTTTTTTTTTATGATTCGCAGATCCTTGCCATCAATGTTTAATTTCTCCAGCATATTTATTATTTCCACATGCTTTACTTTGTCAAATGCTTTCGTGTAGTCTATAAAGCACATATATAGATCTTTCTTTACCTCTATAGATCTTTCTATCAATGTTCTTAAGATGTATATTGCATTATTGGTGCCCTTTCCTTCCACAAATCCACATTGTTCCTCACTTATTTCTCGTTTTATTTTGTTCCTTTCACGTCTCATGATGATTTTTAGTAATATTTTAGTCATATGGCTCATGAGACTAATAGTGCGATGGTCTTCACAATCAGTGGCGCCTGACTTCTTCGGTATGGCTACAAGATAGATTATGGATTAGCCGTTCCTAATCTTAATTATTTATTTATATTTTCATAACATTTAACAACTAATGTAAATATTAAGTTGCTTTTTTGTTGTAATAGCCGCATGGGAAATAGAGTGTGTCTTGTTATTTCTTTTTACAGCAAGAAACAGTATCATATGTTTCTTCCCTAGATGAGTGCCATCGTCAGGTAGCTATACTAGTTTGATTTAAATAATGTCGTTGCATAAAGACCAGACACAACATTATGTAAAAGAAAATGACATGACATCATTTGCATAATATATTTTTATAATACAAATATATAAATATGATACAAAAGTTTAACAAGAAGATATGTAATATATATTATTCATGAGAATTTCAAAGAATTTACTCTTTTCTCCATCATGGTCCATATTTATTATAGTGTGCTTTCTGCATCACTAAAAACACTACTATGGTGTCTGCTTTCATTGTATTTCTTGCAAACATTAAAACATGATAAAAATAGCATCCTTTTTTACCCTTATATTATACACAAAGTATTTTTTTTTTATTTAAGCTGAAAATGCGGTTTTTCTTTTGTATAAAGCGCCCCCACCCAACGATTTTACACTACAATGAAATCAAAAACTGGCCACCACGATACTGAATGAAAAACAACATATTGGAAAAATGAAAGGCGATATCCTGTATGTAGTTGACTACGTTTTAAATGTAGACATAAACGTACAAGGCGCTGCCACTTTCATGAAGAGAATATTTTGTTCTGCCATCTAACGGAAATATATAATTTGCAAAAAGAAAGATTGAATTATTCATCCACACACACATTAAAAATTATGCTACAGATTTATCTTCTATCAAAGAAACAGTAGGGAAAAAAAACAAAGCCCAAAAGACCGGGGGGGGGGGGAGTGTTGGCAGGGCTGTTAAATTATGCATCTCAACAGGTGGTTAGAAGCAGGTTGCTATTGATTGCTGGTAGTAGCTGACACTGCTGTTTTGTCGAGCATTTTGCTCACTTATACTGTTCGATTTTCGCTTATGGTTAATTCTGCTTATATTTTTATTATAAGTTCGAGTGCGGACATAACAGAAACATTTATGTCGTGAGTTCTAATAACTTTTTTTTTTTTATGCGTCATTTCTGTTATAACTTTAACCTATTTATTCATAAATGTAGTATCAGTCCTTTCTCATTAACTAATTGTGAAATATCTCATTGTTGCATTGCAGATCTTTGCATTTTTAGTTTGTGCCGTTTTGTTTGTACTCAAATGTCATTTTCCTTCTTTGACTTCTCTATACTCCCATATAGCAAAATGGTATAGTATCTCAACATTCCTGTATGGTACAGAACATGGACCTTAAACAAGAAACAGAACAGACAATTGAAGTCTTTGGATGTGATTTATAGAAAAATATGAAAAATTGGATGAAAAGAAAGAAACAACGATGAAGTCTTAAAACACTAAAATGAAAAGAGAACTTCCTCTTCTGTGATCATGGCTCATTCAGAGTAGGATTCGAACTTTCTTATTCCGGACTTTCTGTCGAAAAGAGAACATTATACACAAAACAAATCAGATTTTTTCGGGCATGTTAAAAGACACAGCAGCTACTAAAAGTAATCTTGGAAGGGAAAATACAAGTAAAGAGGCAGACCAAGTCTAAAAGAGACGTGTAACATCAAAAGATGGATAAGTCGCCTATGACAACCTGCACTATCAAAAAAGATAAGCGGAATAATGCTCCATGGCAGCCAATTTTCGATGTGGAACGGCAACTGAGTGATGATGATGATGATGATACCACAATATTTGTTTCGAGACGTTGTTGTCCATTCTTCAACATATTCAACCACATTCGTCTTTGACTCCTGATTGTTGCCATAATGGATTGAATTAACACTTCATGTCGTCTGAGTTAGTTAATTTGTTGTTAATTTCCTGTTTGTAATTTGCGAAGAGTATTAGCATGATAATTATTTTCAGGATGGTTTAATGTGAACACAGTATTTTATTTAATTGACTTGTGCTGCTAAAGCATGTTGACATGATGTATTGTGATGTTAACTGTTGTTAAATGTTTATAACAATGATGGACATAAGGAGTTGTTCGTACAATACAACACTATTGAAGCAAAAAAAAAGAGAAATGTTATCTGGACATAAAAGATAGCTGCACGGAGAACTGCATTCATTATGGCCAGTGTTTGCTAAAATTAATGTTCATTCACTAATTTCTTTTTTTTCAGACTCTTCAGAACAACGGTACAGCATGCCGTACCAAAATCTTTTTTTTTTCATACACCGCTCATTTTTTGTTCAAAACTACACCTTTGTCGCCGATGTATACAATTTTGTGGTGAGTACCAGAAAGCATGGGGTGTGTACCAGAACTTTTTATTTTCATAGGAAAAATGCCCACAATAAGTTGAATCATTATTGCTTCATTTACTCTATGATACTACGAGAGAGCACCACAAAACGATATAGAGTGATCGGAAATGGGATTTCAGACTAAGTGAAGTGAGATAAAGAATTCGGTTACTCTTTCTGTGTGGCGTATAAGGGATATCATGCTGTGTTGGTGCATACACTTTATATGTAAATACCATTTTTTTTTTTTGGTGTTGATACCAATCAAAGTGCCGTTAGAACATCGGAAGGTCTGTCAGAATGGTTTCAGGTTTACAACAGGTGTAAGACAAGGATGTGTCCTCTCACCACTTCTCTTCATCATATATCTATCTATCTATCTATCTATTGACCTTTCGAGCCGTAACCGGCCCATAGGGCGTAGACCAAGATACACCTTCTCCTATATGAATTTTTGTTCTAACAGTTTTCTTTTAAGATATTTTATCAAATCTCGCCATCTGTCTCTGTTCTGTGCAAGCAGTTCTATCTCATTGAGGAGCCGATTCCTGCTGCTCTTGCCTCTCTCATCAATGTTCTTCTCAGTGTCTCCCTGGGTCTTCCTCTTTTTCTTTTACCTGTTGTTTCCCATATGAGGGCTTGCTTTGCTATTCGATTATTATCTCTTCTCATCACATGTCCAACGTATGACCATCGTCTTTTCTTTATTACTGAAGATATTAGTGGTTGATTGGCGATTTCTCTAATTTCCTCGTTTGTTTTGAATTCGTTCCATTCTATACCAAGTATTTTCCTTAGACATTTATTTTCGAATGCGTTCAACTTTGTTTCTATATCTCTTGTTGTTTTCCAGCTTTCACACGCATACGTAAGGTTGATAGTACATTTGATTTGAATAGCCTAAGTTTTGTGTTTGTGCTAATGAGTTTTGATTTCCACAACTTTTCAAGGCTTCTGAAAGACATTGCTGCTTTAGCCAGTCTGATTCTAATTTCTTTGCTCGTATCCCCTTCTCGATCAATGTGACTTCCAAGATAGATGAAGTGATCGATCTCTTCTACTGGTTTGTTTTCCATGTATATTTTGTCACTTGTTGGAATTAAACTTTTCATGACTTTAGTCTTTTCATGATTGACCTCAAGCCCAATTTTGCTGGCTATTGATGATAGTTCATTTGTGTTTTCCTGCATCGTTTTTATCTGATTGCTGATGAGAACTATGTCATCAGCAAAGTCCAGGTCCTCCAAATGGTCTCCTTGTATCCATTCGATGCCTTTATTACCAGTGCAGCATTTCTTCATTATGAAGTCCATAACAATTCCAAATAACAAGGGCGATAAATACATCCTTGTTTAACCCCAGTTTCTATTGGGAAACATTCGCTCAGTCCTTCCTCTGTTCGAACTGCACATGTGTAACCATCATACATGTCTTTGATAATATTTATGATTTTTTGATGGTAAGCCATATTGCTTCAGAATTTTCCACAAAGAATCTCTATGAATACTATCAAATGCTTTTTTGAAGTCGATGAAGTTAAGTACAAAGGTTTTTGCTTTTCAATGTGTTCCTCCAATATAAGTCGTAGAGTGAAAATGTGGTCAAGACAGCTTCTCCCTTTTCTAAACCCAGCCTGTTCTTCACGCATTACTGTATCTATTGAATCCTTTATTCTATTTAGGATGATTTTACAGAATAATTTTGAGGCAACTGACAAAAGTGTCACGCCTCTCCAATTGTTACAATCTCTAAGATTGCCCTTTTTTGGGATCTTAACAATGATTCCTTTTTTCCATTTATGAGGCGTCTTCTCTGTTTTCCAAATGATGTTGAACATTTTTTGGAGATGTATTAAATTATGGCTATCAATTGCCTTGAGGATCTCAGCTGTTAACTTATCCTCTCCAGCAGCCTTGTTATTGGTCATTAGCTTTAAGGTGGTTTCTATTTCACTCAAGGTGAAGTCATCTAAATTTACATCTAATTCTGCTGCTGGTGTTTCAGCTTCAAAATCTATTAAACTGTGAGGTAGTGGACGGTTAAGAATTTCTTTGAAGTGTTCCGCCCAACGGGCTTTTATGTCTGCGCTTGTTGTTAGCATTAATCCAGATTTGTCTAGAATTGGTGTTCCACTGGATGTATAGGTGTTTGTCAGCATCTTTTGTACAGTATAAAGAGTTCTGCTGTCTCCTGTAATTGCAGCTGTCTCTGCTTTCTCTGCCAAGTTGTCTATATAAGCTCTTGTATCTCTTCTTGCCGAACTTTTCACTTTGTTGTCTAATTCTTTGTATGTTGCTTTTGCCAGAACCTTTCCAAGATCTGTCTTTACATTAGTCATGGCTCTCTTCGCTTCTCTTCTTTCTTTGATGTATTTCCATGTGGTGTCTGAGATCCAAGCTCGTTTTTCCATTTTCTTCAGTCCAGCACTTGCTTCTGCTGCTGTCATTAGTATTTTGCTCTGTGAGTCCCACATTTCATTGATATCTAAGTCTATTTCACCAGTGCTGAATACAATTACTTAGCTCTATGTTAAACTTTTCCTTTATTGCTTCATCTTTCAGTTTATGACTATCAATTTTATGTGTAATTGACCTCTTCTGTTGGTTTCTAAATTTTAATCTTATTTTCCCAATGCACAGGTTGTGGTCACTATTAACATCAGCACCTCTGTATGCTCTTACATCTATTAATGATGATCTGAATTGTTGTTTAATACATAGGTGGTCAATTTGATTTGATGTTCTATCATCAGGAGATATCCATGTTGTTTTGTGGATATTTTTATGTGGAAATAATGTCCCACCTATAACTAAATTTTCTATTAAACATAATTCTATTAATCTTTCTCCATTCTGACTTGTTGTATTACAGCCTTCTCTCCCCATCACATGTTCCACTCCTGCGTTATCTTGTCCTACTTTGGCGTTGAAGTCTCCCATTACAATTAAAAGATCGTGTTTTTGTATTTTGTTTATAAGTTGTTGCAGTTGGTTATAAAATCATCCTTACCTTCATCATCAGCTTCGTTAGTAGGCGCATAACATTGAATAATTGAAAGTCTTCCATGTTTTGTTTTGTATCGTGTTCGTATCAGACGGCTATTTACCGGTTCCCATTCTAATAAACTTCTTGCAGCTTTGTCTGTCATCATTATGCCTACTCCTTCACGGTGTTTTCCATCTTCCCTTCCAGAAAAAACTACTATTTTATTATCAATAGATCTCCTACCTGTTCCAGGCCAGCGCATTTCGCTTAATCCTAAAATATCTAGATCGTATCTGTCCATCTCGCTCGCGACCTGTGCATGTTTCGTCCGATCATATATATGGACAAAATAAATTAGGAAACAACCAACAATAAGGAAAACTCAAATAATAACATAGAGGTAGAAAACTCCAACATCAACGAGATACTATTCGCAGATGACCAATGCTTAATATATGAGGATGAAAACCTGCTACACATCATATAATATCTCTAGATAAAAGCTGCACAAACTACAGTATGAAAATTAACCAACAAAAACAGAGGCTATGAGAATAAGCAAATCAAGACACCCATTAAACATTGATGTTGATGTTCTTTCTGAGAACATCAACATAACTATAGAAGACAGACAACTAAAACAAGTAGAGGAATTCAAATACCTAGGAAGTCTAATGACAAACGATAATTCTCAAACAGCAAAGATAGAATC
This sequence comes from Megaustenia siamemsis, assembly GCA_032433765.1. Classification (NCBI taxonomy): domain Eukaryota; kingdom Metazoa; phylum Mollusca; class Gastropoda; order Stylommatophora; family Ariophantidae; genus Megaustenia; species Megaustenia siamemsis. Next base: position 74,698,868 of record JAVIAB010000092.1, on the reverse strand, counting down.
AAGATGCAACACAGCTTGTCAAATCATCGGACAGTTATCACCACTATTGTCCAACAAGGAAATAACTGGAGGCAAATCGAGCACTCTACAATACAATCTTCATCCCAACGTTGTGCTATCAATGCCAGACCTGGACCCTAGATGCAAGAACAATAAGAAAAATAACCTTTACAGAGATGAAATGTGTTAGACGAATGACAGGAAACAGTCTGAGAGATAAGCTCAGAAATGAAGAACTGAGAAAAAAAAACTAGGAATAGCCCCCGCCATAGAATATATAAAGAAACAACAAATAAAATGGTTTGGCCACGTGACAAGACAGAGTGATGAAAACACTACACAAGGAGCCTTCAACAAACGTTGTGAGAACACCAGACCCAAGGGTCGACCACGAAAAAGATGGGTCGATTGAATTTTAGAAGCACTAGGAAAAATAACAGCAGCAGAGGCGAACAGAAGAGCAAAAGACCGCAAATTATATCTCCCATCGACGCTGAAAGGCAGATGAGGTAGGAAAAAAGAAGAAGACGTAGAAGAAGATTAAACATTAAGATCAACGATAAAGAAATATAACAAGTAGAGGAATTCAAGTATTTGGGCACAATGTTCACAGAAGATGGAAAACTAGACAGAGAAATTGACATGAGAATACAAAAAGTAAATGCTGTCACATACCAGCTTTCACCATTGCTAAGACATCCAAACATTCTATGCCAGCTAAACAACAAATGATAAATTGCATTTTCATACCAGCTTTGTGCTGTGAAAGTCAAACATGGACCCTTTCTAAATCATATTTAAGAAAGATCAATACATGTGAGATGCGATGTATATATATATATATATATATATATATATATATATATATATATATATATATATATAAACGAACTACAAATGAAATGGTCAGGGCACTTAGAATGAAACCAGACCAAATTTTATCAAGTACATTCAAGAATATCAAAACAGAGGGTAAGAGGAAGACCAAGGAAAAGAAAGAAAGATAGATAGAATAAAAGACCAAAACATTTCCTTTTTAACACCAACCAGATACGCCAAAAAAAGACGTTTACGAAAAGAGAGAATCAAACAACAACCAACCATCTAGAGACACCATGGTATGCTGAAAATAATCTCCTTTATTATGTGACTCTTAAATGCATCAACTGCTAGATAAAAGAAGAAAGATATATACATATATCTGTATGAATATATATATATATATATATACACGCGCGCGCACGCACGCACGCACGCACACACACACCATCGGGACATTTAACAATTTGATATTTAGGCTACCTGTTCTTTCTCGACTTCAGATGTAGCTTCTGAAAGAAGATAACTAATTAACATGGTAATTCGTTATTTCCTGGCATTTGTGATTGTCGAGACGTGATACTCGAATAACTGCAATAAAAATTAAAAAAAATAAAAACACGCACTCAAACTCAAATCTAGTCAGCATTTCAATTGCAACTGCGAATTTTGTTACTAAGAATTAGTTTCAATTTTATGCAAAATGTGTGCAGTTGCCAGGATACAGCATTCATTATTGTCGCGTATCAATTAAATGGTGATCACATTGCAAGTCTTGTTTGATGTGTTAAATTTCACTCTGGTCTACGGTGATTTCCCTATTTCTAATTCCCTGCTCACCAAAATGGATCACAACACAGAGACACATCAGAAAGATAAAATAACAGCTCATTCGAACGTTATCAGATCATTAGTAACTATTATTAACTTATGAGTTCCTCACTGAGTCCTGCCATTCTGTCTATTCTGGATAGTTTCAATACGTGGCACGTCTCTCGCATTTCTAACATCAAGTGTGCGAAGAAAGTTGCCTGTCCAATCTATATATTAACGTTAGCTTTTGCGCCCAGCAGGCGCCTATTTTTTTTTTGTTTTGTCTATTTTCTCTCGTTTCATCATCACAAAGTACCGTGCATGCTGGCGCAGGTGATCATGTATATCTAAAACTTTCTATCTGCACAGCTGTTAATAATTATGCTAATTTACTTTCTGCCAAATATTATCTGAATCCGTTTTTCTCCCTTTGTTTCCCTCTGTATAACTTCCAGAGAGTGGTCATCTAGTAGATACGATCGCACTGTAATATACAAGGAAACAAATGCGCAGAGAAACTAGCCTATGGAGGAAAATTACCACAAAAGAACCATCGATCAGCTACGATGAAGCCAAATCGATAATCAAAGGCCAGTATAATGTAAATGGAAATAAGAACACTCTAAGTATAACGAGAGGGACGGATATCTTCAATTATCAAGGAGGAATCAAGTCATCATACTTCGTTTACGCACTGGCCACCACAGAATAATAAACCACATGTTCACTAAATTCAAAATAAGAACTACCAGCCAATGCCACTATATCCCGATAACACGACGACATAACACGTTTTACAGGATTGCCCCCAGTTACACAGACCTGAGGAGGTCAATGTGGCCCACGCCCACCTCATTGGAAGAGAAAATATACAGGGCACCCGAATCACTGAATCAGACAGATGCCTTCATAAGAAAGTCCAGACTCATAGTAGGAATGGGTCATGATTGCAGAAGAAGAAGTTTCCCTCTGTCTTCTTCGTCCCTCATTTTTTTCCCAGTTATCACAATATATTACAGTTCATTCCGTTCTCATTGTGAACAAATTATGATTGTTTCCTCCTCGTGTTCTTCTTCCTCTTAGCGGTAAGCGGGCTTTGTTCGCTAACTTATTTCAGAGTTGCTCTTTTCGTCGACGTATCCGTCTTCTGTATTGGTAGATTTGCTCAATAATTTTTCCGTGGACAACGAATATTTTTGGTCTACTCCTTTTGAATTTTAAGTGTCGAGAGTTTGCTTGTCCACACAGGACCTTCTGTTTTTGGCCGTTATCCGAGAGGGCAGTTTTTGGCCGTTATCCGAGAGGGCTAGACATCGAACTATTAGACCAGGGAGGGCAAAGCTAAGAATAAGCCACTGATTCGGAGTAAACAATTCCCAGCGTCTGTGGAACGCGGGACATTCCTGACACCCCTAGACACCACCAGATTCAATGCAGCACTGGTTGCTCAATTGATGAATCCATCCTGCAGTTAATAGTCTGGCTAAATCATGTGAATCATTCTCCCTATCAATAAGTATTCAGAAGACTGTGGTGCTTCAACAAGGTGTAGCCAGCCCCGCAGCTATATCATTATATAACATACCTCTTGAACCTGTGAGAAAGTTCACTTATCTCGGTTCTATGGTCACAATCAATGTCTCCCTTGAAGAAGAAATAAATTCCCGAATCGGAAACGCAGCTTCCACATTTGGTAAAATTAAAGATAGAGCATGGGTCAACACAAACTTAACACTCAGGACCAAGATTCAAATTTATCAAAGTTGTGTGCTTAGTACACTTTTATACGGATCAGAAACTTGGACTACCTATGCAGGGTAAGAGAAAAGGTTAAACAGCTTTCATGTACGTTGCCTTCGCAAGATTATGAACATCATACTAGACCCAAGGGTCGACCACGAAAAAGATGGATCGGTGGAAAATTAGAAGCACTATGAAACATAACAGCAGAAGAAGCGAACAGAAGAGCAAAAGACCGCAAATTATATCTTCCCTCGACGCTAGAAGGCAAATGAGAACGGAAAGAAGAAAAGAAAAGACACACCTCTATGGGAACAGACTAACTAGTCTGGCCAAACAAGTAGCGATTGAAGAGGTAAAAGAACCCGGTACTAAAAATACAGTACTTAAGTCAGATCAGTTGGGTCGACATTCACAAACAGCACAGATTTGACGCAAAAAACTACATAACACTATACTCCCTTAACGTCATTCTAAGGGCGGACGTTGGCGATGAGTTGTCGTTGGGCGAACGTCAGACAGAGAAAGAAAGTTTAATATATTAATAAACACATTTTTCTCACTGTTGTTAACGTTCTAATAGGGGATCATTACATGATCACGATTCAGCTAAACACAAGCATGCCTCTTTTCTCTCCTCTCTGATCTACTATTGCCAATTCTAGCCGCAATTATCTCTGTACTTTCATTTTGCTCTGCTTCTTTAGTCAACTAACATTCCATAATTTGTAGGGTTTTTTTTTTAAAGTCCTTTGATGCTTTCAATTGTGTATCCATAACAATCTTTCTGTGTATAGATTCATTTTACATTCTTCTGCAGATCTCTTAGTCGCTATTGGCTTGGTAGGTCAGCCGTAACACGGTATGTAGTGTACCAAAACTCGACAGTCAGCGATTCCGCAAGGTGAACTCGGCTGGCTTTCATTGCTACCGTACGTTGATACAAGTATGCTGACGGCACTGAATTAATGGCGATACATGTAGAAAAAAAAAACCCTTAGAGAAATTATTAGAAAATTTAGTTATGTAAATTGAATATTTTCTTTAATTGAATATACAATTGAATATTTAAAAAGTAATTTTAATGTCATGAAAAATATACTAACATCAAAACAAATAACACCAGGGTTAAAACTCAGAATAGCAAAATGTTATATTTTCTCAACATTCCTGTATGGCGCAGAAACATGGTTAGATAAGAAAACAGAACATAAAATTAAAGCCTTTGAAATTTGGATTTATAGAAGAATTGCATGAAAAGAAAAGAAAACAAATGATGAAGTCTTAAAAGAACTAAAAACGAAAAGAACTATTAACACAATTCAAACAAGACAAATAATATTTTTAGGGCCATGTTAAAAAACACAATAGCCTACTAAAAGTAATCTTGGAAGGGAAAATACAAGGTAAAAGAGGCAAAGCCAGACCAAGACTAAATGGACTAGTAACATCAAAAGATGGACCAGTCAGCCTACCTACCTGCACTATCAAAGCAAGAGTCAGCGGGAATGGCGCTCCATGGTAGCCAACCTTAGATGCGGAGACGGCATCCAGTGATGATGTAGACATTGAAAATAAAGACCCCAGTCTAGATGACGAAAGTACGGTAATAATATGAATATGGAAAACACTTTATTCTCCATTGAAACATACATTATGTGGAGAAAAGAGTTTCATTTTATACCACTATAGATGTAAAGAACATGCTAGGTAAAATCAACATACAATTTTCATGTTCGATTTTCATGTTTTCATCTTCAAGTCCGCTGTTATTTCTTTCTTTTTTTCTGTCTTTCTTTCACCCGATTTCGACTTCATCCTTAAAAGGACGTTAAGTAGGCGAACACGAGCTGTGTTGTGGTTTTCAGTTGAACTGTGATATTTGTGCCGTTTGGTCTAACACCTCCGAGTTTAGCACTGTGTTGTGGTTTCAGTTGAACTGTGATATTTGTGCCGTTTGGTCTAACACCTCCGAGTTTAGCACTGTGTTGTGGTTTTCAGTTGAACTGTGATATTTGTGCCGTTTGGTCTAACACCTCCGAGTTTAGCACTGTGTTGTGGTTTTCAGTTGAACTGGGATATTTGTGCCGTTTGGTCTAACACATCCGAGTTTAGCATAACATTTGTGAGCATCGGACTGCCTTCACTCTTCAATCCATACTTGCTGGACAGACTAGACTGGTATGTCTGTTTATAGAGGCATTGCGAAGAGGTGATGTAAGGTCTCTGTGGTTCTGGTTCACCAAAACTGGCGCAAGCTATCAGCTATGTTGCTGTCAGGCGCCTTAGTTATAATGAGAAGAAAACACATGGATAGATCTATATTGTGACATCAGAAAGATAATTAAATTAATGGAAGATGAGGTAGGGAGAAAGAAGAGATAAAAGACATCAAGCAGTTTAAAGAATGGTTTGGTTGAAAGTCAGCAATAGAAATGTCATGATAAAAAATTGTGGAGATAAAAAGTTAATGAGAGACATGGTCACCTACGCCTGTAGCACCGTGAACTTGGTGCTTGTACTTGGCATAACTATAAATATATGAAATATAATAATGCAAAGTTTATAAGAAAAAAGAAACTGAGTAAAACTAAAGGGAGCCTAATTCACTCATTACACGTAAATAAATAAGCATTTGTATTTTGGCATTATTATAAGTAATGGAAGGGTTAGATTATTATTATAGATTTGACTTAGACATTTGGGAGTATCTGTTAATACATTTTTTAATGTTGTCACTGATATATAGAGCAGCAGAACTAGACGACTTAACACGGATGCAATTAAATAACAATAGTTTGAATTTTAAAACATCGATATTGTGTGAGAGAGGGAGAGTTGTGGAGATCCACTAATACAGTATGAGTATTAAGTTTCAATTAAACGAGCGGAGTCTTCAGAGCAAGGATAATGAGATATTCGTTACTATAAATACAAGCATAAATCGAATGGATCTATGTAATTCATTATATTCAACAAATAAGATCAGTTTAACCTGCTAAATTTGCAAAAAAAACTATTAGTTTGTTCACACACATAATTTTTAAACTTTATAGTCTCTACATTTGTTTTTGCTATTATTATTATTTGAATTTGTAACTAGTAGTTTATCAGACCATTGTTGAATCCTTTCGATTTCTGTTTAGATGAAACCGCAGACGCCATTTTGCATCACAGTGCATTACTATGGCGTAGCTGTCTCTCTGGAGGAGGCAGTGTTTACATTTGGAGTTTCAGTGCATTTTCTTCGTTTTTGGATGTTACTTGCAGTTGAAGATGTTAATAAGGTGAAATTTGTTAACTTATTTTACTTTTAAAATTATTCTGTCCAGTGCACACGAGCAATAATTATTTGGTTTCCGGGTTTTTTTTTCGATGCATTTTTTTACAACTCAGGGAGAATCAGTCACTTTCATTTTAGTTAGCAGACGTAGACTAGACACTAAGACACTACAATTACCTTGATTAGATCCAAGTGATATTGATGAATTAATGTCTTTTTGAATTGTGAATTAGTTGCATATACCTCTAAATATAAACATTTTATGAACTATAATCTTTACGCTGTTTTTGAGTTATTAAAAATAAATTGAATTAAGTTATTAAGTGGATAACAAATTATCCCGTGACACAAGTAAAAAAGTAGTCAAGTTGTCACTGTGCACTGAACTGTGTTTAGTGTATTGTATTATTTATGATCTGTTACTTTAATTACTTAGCTTTGTTAGTCTCACTATTAGTGTACTCAGGACTATAAGTAAAACTCATATCAACACTCAGCTGTCTACTCTGTGCAATAAAAAAAAAAACGAAACTAGAGTTTGGAGTGTGTTGAAAACGCACAAGAAATTAACACACTCACACACACAGTGTATAGTGAGTCACCTGATACGAGTGAGTACAAGCAAACCAAACGGAGCAAAACATCGCTGAACTCCTTACTCAAGATTGTCATTTTTAGGCTGATACAGATTATCATTGAAATGTAATTTGTTGCTGTACTTTGATAGAAATTTCACATTTTCAGATACATTAGATGCTGATGTGATTCAGTGATTAGCAGTGGCATACACCATTTAAGTAATGGAGTTAACTAACAACAGTAACATCAACAATTAGGTTGATTATGATGGTAGTTAGCTGGAAAATTGCAATTCAATGGGGCATTCCTCTTCATTTTGATGCATTTTGTAACATGTGCGAATGAATGTGTATTATCACTCATCACTGTCAGTGAGTAAATAAATATTAAATGTTAGGAATTTAAAAAATAACTTTTTGAATATGTCATCATCATCATTGAGTGCCTGCTCCACAATGAAGGTTGGCTACCATAGAGTATCATTCCGCTTTGTCTCTTGCTTTGATGGTGCAATTTGTCACAGGCTGACTTGTCCATCTTTTGATGTTACTTGTCCATGTTAGTCTTTGTCTGCCTCTTTTACCTTGTATTGACCCCTCCAAGTTACTTTTAGCAGGTTCCTGTGTCTTTTAATATGCCCTACAAATCAAATTTGTCTTGTTTGAATTGTAGTTTTCTTTTCATTTTAGTTATAAGACTTCATTGTTTGTTTTCTTTTCTTTCCATCTAATTCTTCCTCTTCTTTTATAAATCCACATTTCAAAGGCTTAAATTTTATGTTCTATTTTCTTGTCTAATGTCCATGTTTCTGCTCCATGCAGGAATGTTGAGAAGATGTAACATTTTGCTATTCTGAGTTTTAGCCTTGGTGTTATTTGTTTTGATGTTAGTATATTTTTCATGACATTAAAATTACTTTTTGCCATTCCTCTTCTTTTGTTTATTTCAGTTGTACACTTTCCATCATAGCCCTGAACTATCTCCAGGTTTTTTCCTTCAACTTTGATATCCGCTTGTGAGTTTTGAGTATTATCTTTGTTTATAATAATAGTTTTAGTTTTTTTTTTTATATTCACATCCAATCCATATTTTTTGCTTGTCATGTTTATTTCATGAAATAATTATTGTAGGTCTTCAGGATTTTCTGCTAGTAATACAGTATCATCAGCATATCTTTTGGTAATTGATTATCTTTCCATTAATGTTTAGGTCTGGCATCTCTGTGATATTTTTAAAGGTATCCTCAGATTGAACAAGCTTGGTGATAGGATGCATCCCTGTCTTACTCCTCTTTTTATATCAATGGGTGTAGAGTCCTCTTTCTTATATTATATTATTGCTGTTTGCTCCCAGTATAAATTACATATTAGTTGTATGTCTATGTCATCTAGATGTATTTCTTATAGGCAACCTATAAGTTGATTATGGTGTATTCTATCTAAAGCTTTGGTGTAGTCTATGAAGCAGGCATATATTGGTTTGTTTACTTCTATGTACTTTTTGATTAATGTCCTCATGCAGATTATGACTTCTTTTGTCCCACTGTTTTTTCTAAATCCAAATTGTTGTTCTTCTAATTTCATATTGATTTTATTCAGAATCCTTCCTAGTACAACTTTTAGCAAGATTTTTGGTACATTGCTCCTCAGACTTATTGTTCTAAAATCACTGTATTCAATTGCACAATTATTTTTTTTGGGCCATCTAATGAAAGTTGATGTTTTTAGTTCATTTGGTATGTATCTATTATGGTGTACATCATTGCATATGTCTGTGATCACTTCAGTGCCAAAAACTTATAGTGTCTTTATCATCTCTATCTGCATGTTGTCAGGTCCTGCAGCTTTTTCTTTTTTCATTGTTTGTATAGCTTTTTCCACTTCCGATTTTAAGATTTTGTAGCCTGACATACATTTTATAATGTGTTTCTTTTCCCTTTCGTCATAAGAATTTTATAATAAATTAAATAATTGAATATGTAATCACCAATTAAAAGGGGGTATTAAAAAGAGGTATAAGATGAAATATATATAATTTACCAGTTTTAATTTTTCAGTTTTCTATTTTTACTTTTCTGAGGTCACTGGTCTGGGTTATATTTATAAAAACCTCATCTGCCTGTCTTAAATTTACAGCTCTAACTTTCTGAACATATAAAATGCCTGTTAATTTGCTTAACAACATAAAAATGCTTTAATTCTAACACTTATGAATGAATTGATAATAAACTAAATACAGTTATTTGAATTCTTGATGAATGGATACTAAAATAAATTCAGTTAGCAAGCAATTCAATAAGAATAAATATTTTTACAATTTTAGTTTAATAATACAAGGAAGTTATGTTTAGTAACCTTTCTGAAACCGGTGACTATAGTTAAGTTACCATGTGTTGCCATTTGAGAAATCTTTTGCCAGACTCTAAATTATTTAAACAGCAAAAACTGTAAAACTCAACACGTTTATGAAAAATGATTGGCTCTATTGAATTATACTGTAACATGCATATAGTAGTTAGTTTAATTAATGCAAAGTTAAACTTACAGTAGCTTTGAAATATTATATAGTGAACACTATTATATATTGTGATGTAATTGACAGTTTTTCAATTACCAGATTTATTAACATTTGAAAAAGTAGTAGCTGTATAAATAACTGAAATCATGTTGTCAAATTACCTGGTTAATATAAAAAGATTAAGTCTACCGATCCACTGAGAACTAGTTTAATAATTTAGTAATTTTATTATTATAATTTAAGAAGTGAAAAAAAATATTTACAGCTGAAATTAAAATTGACTTTTTCTTTTATGTTAATAAATATTTAACTGTAATATTAACAGTACTGCTGAATGCATAGCATAGCTGTTGTTAATATTATTATTTCAGTAGTTATATATTTTTTGTTAAGAAGTATATTTCATCAGTAGCAGAATGGTTATAGTACTTAATCTTCATGTAAATAAAATACTGAATATATTTAATATAGGAGCAAGTGATGGGGTGTAACACACACTTCTACAAGGTTTAGTGACAGCTTTACAAAAAAGTAACACAACAAAATACTGATGTTTTGGTCTACATGTTGCCTTCTTCAGAAAACGAGAACAAAACAAACAGAATAAATTCTACTACATCTAGAATGAGTGGGACAAGTAAATCAAAGAGAGATAAGAAGAGGGATAAGAAATAAAATGATAACATAAAAAGATGTACTACATATTAAGGGATAAAAATTGATAATATATAAAAATTGTAAGCTAAAAAATATTTTAAAATTAATGTGAGACTTAGCTGAAACTTGATACAGAAACTCACACTGTGTGGATTACTGTAAGTCAAATCATCATCATCAAGTACCGGGCCTACTGGCGTAGGTGATCATGTCTCTCCACAACTTTTGATCTCGGCAGCTATTTATCATTTCTGTTGTTGACCTTCTGCCAAGCCATTCTCTTAAGCTGTCTGTTATTTTTTCTCTTTGCTTCCCTCTATCTCTTCGTCCCTCAATTTTTCCAGTTGTTACAATATATTCCAGTTGTTCTTTTCTCATTACATGGCCAAAAAATGATGATTGTTTCTTCCTAATATTAGAAATTAGCTCTCTTTTTGCTTTGACCTCTCTCAGAACATCTTCATTACTCTTCTTAGCTGTCCATGGTACTCTCAATATTCTTCTGTAAAACCACATTTCTACAGACTCCAGTGACTCCAGTAAGTCAAATACAGATGTGATAATACAGGGAAATCTGTCACATAATTAGACGAGAGGTCTCAGGAGTCGCAGGTAATAACAGGTGTGAATGGCGGTCAGGAATTAGATGGGTATCAGCTGAGATAGAGCAATGTATACTAGGGAGTGAAAACATGTGCAAACAAAGTCAAATATGCCATCGGGCAACAAGGGGAAGAATTTGGAGTAATGGGAGAATCTTTGTTGTGTTATTTTTTTTGTAAAGCTGTCACCATACTTTGTAGGAGTGTACATTACACCCCACCACTTGCAATTATTTGCCTTTTCCTTATATTTAATTGACATTCGATATCTTCATTGTCGAGCTAATTTTACATGCTCATATGCCACTTTTTTCATGGCACCATTATAAATTATAGTTGTCTAAATTGTGCAAGATCAATGGTAACTTAAGGCTTGTGAAGGATACTGCCAATAATTTAACTTTTTTATATGTTGAGCCCTAATTTAACTCAAATGGTATTTATTTACACAGATTTAGCATGTTCACTGAGCAGCTCTTGAAACTCTGTTTACAAGACCAATGAATTTTGCATTTAATAAAATTTGCTGGAAGACATGAGTCATTATGGCACAGTGGAGCAGTCTTCAGATTATGAGACAAGTGATGCTGGAACAAACTCACTAAATAATAGCTTAAGTGAGGAGGAGTTTACGTTAGAATGCTCTAATATAGACAGTAGTGGCTTGAAGCTAATGATTTCTTATAGAAAAAGAAGTTGTGATGATGATGTGGATAATTCATCCAGAACCAACTTGAACAGAATTACCAAAAATGATGTGCCTGTAGCTAATGACAAGCACTTTGAAATGGAAAATCAGGTATGTATATATTAATTTTTTTGTTTTAAATATCCTCTGACTTGATTATAACTGTAGGTAGGGTTAGTGTTTTTTCCTTGGTTTTTCTTTTGTAATCTCATTTTCATTGCTTATTCAATGTCTGTGACTTATATGTGCACTATTGTATAACACACATGTCTTTGTTTCTGAACATATGTTTATGTCAGCCAATCAATGCTCTGTAATATTTGTAACTCTTTTTGTATCATTTAGTCATTTAATTTTGGTGATTAAAGTGTTTATTTGTCAATAATGACAACAGATGAAAGATGATATGCAGAAATGAAAAGCATAACAGCACAACCAAACTTGCATGCCAGAGAATTAAAAGCATTTTGTAGATTAATTTAATGTGTAAAAGTTCATTGATAGAGCCTGTCTTGACATATGAATGTGATATATGAACAATAAACAAACAAACAAACAAACAAAAAAAACATAAAGGACCACAGCAATGTGGGTTTTTGTTTTTTTATATAAAAATATTGAGAGTTCAATGGGCAATTGGTATGACCATAAGGACATTCTTAATTAGACCAAAAAACAAAGTGGACACATATCGCACATCAGAAAGAAGGAAGCAAACTTTAACATGTTATGGGAAGAGGGAAATTGGAATATATATAGTGACTTCACTATGGAAATAGCACAAATAATTATAGACTGTGGGCAGCAGAAAAAGAAGATGCTTCACAGCTTGACATCATCACATCTTTTTTCAAGGCAAACCTACACAATCAGATCAAACAAATTCTCAAACATCAGTTTTTGAAGTAGTAAAACTGTAATACTTTTGTTAATGTTCAGCAAAATGATATATTCTTTTGTTAATTTTATGTTAGTCATAAAAAATACACCTTTTATATATAGTTCTTATATATAGTTTTATATATAGTTACACTATAGTTTATATAGTGTTTGTCTAGTAACTACTCTACATTCATCATCCACCATTGAAAGTATTTTAAATGAGTGTTTAAAAATGTCTTTTGGTTCTAGCAAACTGCAGTATCTACTATTTTCAGTCCAAAACTTCTATCTTCAACATAACATTTTGGGTAATGGTTTGCCTTTTCTCTAAGTATTAATCCCTGCTTACTTGACCAGACTGGTTAATCTATTTCCAGAGGCATTGCTTGGAGTTGGAGTAGGATCTTGATCAATTTTTGTTGCTGATCTTGATACCAACAGCCAGCAATGAGTTGCTGATCACTTTCAACCTAGGTGGTGGTGGGTGTTTTGGCTCCCAAAATTGTTATTTATGCAAGGAGTACTTACTTTCCAGAACTAACAATGAAACAATATAATAGCATAAAAGTTAATTTTGAGTGATTTTTATATGAATTATAGATTTACTGAAAAAAAAATAAAAGAGATGCAGAAAATTGCAAAAATAGTTCGTAATTTCCTTGTAAGAATTTACAAATCCATTTTGTGGGTAGAGGGAAGAGGTGGGAAGAGATTCCTTACAAATTAAGAAAGAAACAAGATGGAATGTATGCATCATGAAATGGTAGATGTCACAAACTGAATTGATGTTACTTAATACTGTGAACAAGAGTTGTGGAAAAACATGATCACCTATATATCTATCTATTGACATTTCGAGCCATAGCCGGCCCATAGTGCGTAGACCAAGATACTCCTTCTCTTATCTGAATTTTTGTTCTAGCAGTTTTCAATTCTTTTAAAAATATTTTATCAAATCTCACCATTTGTCTCTGTTCTGTGCAAGCAGCTCTATCTCATTGAGGGAGCTGATTCCTGCTGCTTTTGCCTCTCTCATCAATGTTCTTCTCAGTGTCTCTCTGGATCTTTTATGTATTTCATGAGTTTCTCTACTTAGTAAAAATAGTGTTGTATATTTTGTGTAAATTATTGACATAGATGAAAACACTTTTGTACACATAATATTGTCAAAGAGCTTTGTTTGTAAAGTAAATGGTTCCCTCCATACCTTAATGTATGTGGAGATAGGGGGCCTCGGTAGCCTAGTTGGAAAAACCACCCGACTAGACTACCAACGCTCGGACAACCCGTGTTCGATTCCTGCTGGGAGCGGTATGAATTGTACTCGTGGTTGAAAAAAAAAAAATACCCCCACGGTCGACCCAGCCGTTGGCAGAAATGGGTACCAGGGTATTATCCTGGGAAGGTGGGGAATGTCGCTTCGCATCTGAGTTTCGATGCTTGAGGCTACACTATACAGAAATATCCTAACATTTCTGGATAGGTGGCCGAGCACATATGGGTGTAAACTTGCGTGCTAAGACGCCGGTTCAAGTCTCGTACTTTACTTTACCTTTATGTGGAGATTATAGTGTTCTATCTATCTATCTATCTATTGACCTTTCGAGCCGTAACCGGCCCATAGGGCGTAGACCAAGATACTCCTTCTCTTATCTGAATTTTTGTTCTAGTAGTTTTCAATTCTTTTAAAGATATTTTATCAAATCTCGCCATTTGTCTCTGTTCTGTGCAAGCAGCTCTATCTCATTGAGGGAGCTAAATCCTGCTGCTCTTGCCTCTCTTATCAATGTTCTTCTCAGTGTCTCTCTGGGTCTTCCTCTTTTCCTCTTACCTGTTGTTTCCCATATGAGGGCTTGTTTGCTATTCGGTTATTATCTCTTCTCATCACATTTCCAACATATGACCATCGTCTTTTCTTTATTACTGAAGATATTAGTGGTTGATTGGCTATTTCTCTAATTTCCTTGTTTATTTTGAAATTTTTCAGTGACCAGAAACATATTTTATGTGTGATCTGGTTGGTATCTAGCCAGGCCAATTTATTTCCCAGATTAAAGTCTGTGGCACCCATTTTGAGAGACTTGGTTAAGCTGAAAGCTATGTTGTCATTGTGTTACAAAAATATCATTAAGTTTTTTTAAAAAAATATACAATTATTCTGTAATTTTAACAATTTGCCATTTTGAGAGTCGGGAGTAGTCACACTTTTAATGAAGTGTTGTTTACTTCTTCTTTTTACTTTCCTCATTTACCTTTCAGCAGCGAGGGGAGATATCATTTGCAGTCTTTTGCTCTTCTGTTTGCCTCTGATGTAATGTTTCCTAGTTTTTCTAATATTCCATCAATCCATCTTTTTCGTGGTTGGCCTTGGGTCTGGTGTTCTTACAATGTTTATTGAAGCCTTGTTGTGTTTTGATCTTTCTGCCTTGTCATGTGCCAAACCATTTTATCTGTTGTTTCTTTCTATATTCTTTAAAAAGTAAAAGTAAAGAGCCCAGTCACGCAAAGTGGTGTATAGGGAATATGGTGTTAGTGACCATAATTTTTATAGACCTTCGGCACATGATTTTTGAGGTTATGTGGTTGATAATTCACCCAGTGCCACTTTACTTTCCTAGAAATAATCCGGTACCCATTTAAGGCTGGGTGAACCCAGAAGCCATCGATCAGGATCAAACCCGGCCTCTTGTCCTTTGTAGTCCAGTTCACTAACCACCGAGCTTTATATTTTCTATGGCGGGGGTTATTCCTAGCTTTTTTCTCAGTGCTTAATTTCTGATCTTATCTCTCAGGCTGTTTTCTGTCATTCGTCTACCACATTTCATCTCAGTAGAGGTTATTTATCTTATTGTTCTTGCATCTAGAGTCCAGGCCTGGTATTGGTAGCATAATGTTGGAATGAAGATTATATTGTAGAATGCCCGTTTTCTCTTTAGAGTTATTTCCTCATTGGACAATAGTGGTGATAGCTGTCCAGTGATTTGACAAGTTTGTTGCACGTTGTTGACTGAATTGTTAAAATATGTTGTGATTTAAAAAGAATCTAGAATTTTAACTTAAAAAACTAATTGCTTTAATAGTGACCATTATTATTGTCATTATCCTTATATTTGTATGACATTTCAGGCAGAATATTATACCATCTCCAGTGAAGTCCACTCTTTGGATGCACTATCCTCAGGCCAGCTAACAGATGCTCTTGATAATGACAGGTCACAGTATGACTTATCTCTAACTCTTATAGACAGTGGTGATTTGTCATGTTCCACTACACCAGCCAGCCCTTTCAATGCATTCAAGTCAACATCAAGCACAGCTTCACTATCATGTGAGAAGGATAAGGCATTATTTACTGCCATGTCCTGTGAAAATATTACAGTTCCTGAGGATCCCCTCTTAGACTTAACAAAAACCACTGAAGCTTTGAAGCCTTTGAAAAGGGCTAAGCAAATAGGCAGCAATAACTCTTCTGCAAATGATATTCATGATCCTTTACTTAGATTGGACACATTACCAAATGTTTCTCCCGATAGTGGGATCATTTCATTGGATGAGTCTCCATTTGGCAATGATTCTCCAAGTTCGCTTATTAATGGTGAAATCAATATAGATCCCCAGCATGGATCTATAATATCTTGTAGTATTGATACTCAGCCTATGAATAACAGAATAGAAACAGTTTCTTCTGTACATTTGTCTCATGAAGTTGTAAAGCTAATCAGTAGTCAATGTTTGATTAAAGACAGTCCAGATTTACCAGCTGAATTTGAAACCAACAGCACAGTTGTAACTGAAAGTAATGCATCCGACATGCATGATATAAGTATAGCACCATTAGCAGTAAACCATCCAATTGCTGACAGTTTTCAATTCCTAAAGAATAACCCTGGAAAAGATGCAAACAATAGTGAATCTGCTAATAAAAATGAGGGGTCACCATCTCATTTACCACTCACCAAAAATGGAAATAGCATTATTATCTCATCACCTCATAAAATAAGTCAAACAATGGGGCGTAAGAAAAGGGGGCGCCCACCTAAGAAAAAGAAAAGCTTGTTGTTCAAACACAAAAAAAGTACCTTGTACAGTGGATTATATGAAAGTGGTAGCATATCTGAGCAAAAAGACACAACAATTTTGGGAAATAACAAAGGCAGCATTATTGATAACACAGACAGTTCTTGTGCTAAGAAGCTATATTTAACTACTAATACTTCAGTCGGTGGGAAGTCAGAAAGTGATCTAGAAACAAATAAAAACTGTGATAATTCAGTTGTGAAAAAGAGAAGCCCTGGGCGGCCAAAAGGATCAATGTCAAAAAAGAATAAAAATGGTGTTGTATTCAAGCGTACATTTAGAAATAATTCCCAGAAACTTAAAGTATTACCACCAGCAGCAGGCATATCTGTTGTTGGCCAAAGTAAACTGTTAAAGAGTAATATTAAGCGACCACGTGGCAGACCACGTAAAAATCCTGATAGTAACCCTTTTAGCAACACACATACCATATCTGAACTTGATGAAAAATCACAGGATAATGTAGCTTCGAACTCTCTTTCTGCAAAGTCTGCCAGCAGTAAACCTAGAGTGAACAAAGTTTCATGCAACAAATTTATTAGGAAAAGAGTTTATACTCAGAGAAAAAGAAAAGGACAAGGAATCTCAAACTCAACACATGAATCTTTAAAAGTGACACACTTTGCATCAGTTAACAACTTGCAGTGTGAGTCGTTTGTTTCTGTTTCTGATAACAGTAGCCCAATCAGAAATGCATGTTCTGGAAAAGTTAGAAAGGACCATGTACCAAACAAAATTAAGTCTCCAATTTGCCATGAAAAATCTGTGTTCCAGGATAATGATCTTGATGCTCTACTTAAAAGTGTAAAGTCTTCAATCAATAGTCAGTTTACTAATGATGATGCAAACAGTGATATTGTATCATTTGACAATCCATTCAAAGTAGTTCATCCTACATCTTTTCCAAAAATGATGAGGTCTGGGTCTCCAGGCATAGTTAAACCTAAAGCTAAAAAACCCAAATTACATGTCATGATGAGAAGAACTAAGAGGAAGAAAAGGAAGAAGCTACCAAAAATCCAGCCAGGAACAGCAAATGCAACACTATCACCTAGAAAGTTAAATGTATTTGGCTCAGTGGCCCTGCAGAAGAAGGTAGAGAAATTTTCATTATCTCAACACAGGCAAGTAGAAATGTTTGGCACTTCAATTTCTGAGAAAAGGCTGTCATTTTTCAACTCACTTGTTCAGCCATCAAAGATTCTTGCCTCAAGTCGTTTAAATGTATTTCGCTCAGGCACTGGTGTAGATAGTCCACACAGGTCAGGTTCACCTATTGATATAGATCAGCTTGATTGTCCTGACAGACGAGGAAAGAAACGCCACCGCCTTTTGTATAGAAAGTCCAAGCACAGGAATATCATAGATCCAGTTTTTGCTTCAGATTTAGATACTCTTGTGTTAGGATTGAATTCTTTGGCCATATGTGAAAACCCAGCAGACAATTTTATTAGAGTTCGTCCAGGAGAGGTGCCTTTGCCTTCAATTTTTAGAGTTATAAAGATAGACGTCAACAAAAAGGTAAAAGATAAAATTTTTACATCTGAATCTTATGGATTGGATAAAATGAAACAGCCTAAATCCAGAAAAGACACACCTTCACCATATGAAATATCCGCAACAGTTTTTAAACCAGTCATTAAAGGCAGTCGTAAGAAAAGCTGCTTTGAGCACTTTTCTGATCATCGAGATCATTCATCTGTGAGTGATTCCAGTGATCAGTGCCTACCACCAAAAAAACGTCACAGACTAGTGAATATTGATACATCTTCTCGTTCATCAGTAGTTAGTTCATCCAATGAATTTGAAATGTTGAAAAAAGACATGAAATCACCAGCATGGAAAAGAAGAAGACATCAAAGACAAACATCTGGTCCAGATGAAAACAAAGGTAAGTGAAACAATTTCTCTTCATATTTTTGAAATAGTTACAAATATGAGGTGTATATGAGTGTTCACTTTCTTTTCATTTTCGTTTGACTGTAATCTAAAACAATATTTTATTGAAGTTGAAGTATAAAAATGAATTTAATTGTTTTCATATTTGCACCAGAAAATAGAGTTACATGATGACTGAAAATGCTTCTTTTCACTTGGCTGAATCTCCATTCCTTTAAATATTTTATTTGAACTAAATCTAATCGTGGTAATTTAAAACCTTCAGCTCAATGCTTAAAATTTACTGTGGTTATTAAAATGTTACTGAAATTGTTAATGTATGTAATATTGCAATTTAAATATAGAATTTCTCTGTTTAAATGAAATTTATCTTATTCCATACGTAACATCTTTTTGGAGGTATAACACACCTAGTATGTACGTGAGGCATCGACTGCAAAGATTAACCAGCTTACTTCTGAGAGATATTAAGTCAAGTTAAAACAAAGTATGGAGAACATCCCCAAAAGTGTTCATAACTATATTTGCAGATGACTTAGCCCTGTGGATATCTGAAAAAATATATTGTGACCTTAAGGACAATAATACAGCAGCCCCTATCATCATTGGAAAAATGGGCACTTGACTAGTTAAAATAAATTTAAAAAATCAGCGTGCAAATTATTCACTAACAGTCTGCAGCACTTAAAAATACTTGCAGATACTACTACATGGCATTGGGCAGAAGGGCATCAGCTCAAAGGTCACTGGATCCATAACAACAACAACATTCACTAACAGTCTCCATACAAACTAACTCTAAATGGGGAAAATATACTCTGGATGAAAATCCAAAATATCTTTGATTGTTGCATGAAAGTCTCATATTGAAGGAAACAGACAAAGGACAAGACAAAAGTTGGCGATCATTAAAAAAAATATCTAAAAGGTCTATACATCAAAAGCTGAACATTGAGAATCATAACTGACAGAATGAGATCATCACCCATTACAGTGCTGGACAAAATTACATGTTCCAAACCAGTAGAAGAGACAGCAGAATTAAAAAAACGTGCTGAAAAATTATAATTCCACTCACTAGTGAATAAATGGTTTTTTAAAATGATAGACACAATATGAACCACAATGGAATCAACTAAAGCGCTGCAGAAAGTAAACCTATAAACCTTATGACAGTTGAAACAATTAACACTACAAACGCCCAGTAAAATAAAATCTCACTTACCTGACATAAGGGAGAGCAATTGTAACATATTAAATAAAAATAATCAGAATGTTAACAAAGAAGAAAAATAACATTAAGGCATTTAGAATACACTACCAAAACTCCTCCTGGATACAAGCACACATGGCAGAATCAAATAGAACATTATCTTGATCCTCCTCGTGCCATTAGACATCACATAGGGTTTGTAGTGTTTTTCAAAACCCATCTCTATTCTGGACGAGATGTTTGATCTTATCTAATGAGTCTAAGCCTGCCAACTTTGCTTCTCTTATAAGTGTTCTTTATAGTGTCTCTTTAGGGCTTCTTCTTTTTCTGTATCCTGATGTTTCCAATAAAAGACCCTATTTTGGAAAAGCGTTCTTGTTGTCTATTCTCAGCACAGGTCCGACATATGTCCATCATCATCTTTCCTTAATTGTACATGAGATCTTAGGGCCATTTCTCTTATTTCAATATTTTTCTTGAATTCATTCCATTGTACACAAAGCAATCTAGACGTGAGTAATTTAAAAGCAACACTGCCAGTGATGCTATTGAGCTGCAAATTCAGTGATTCCATTTCATAGCAATATTCCAGAAATGATGAGGCTGGTGAGTTGGCTGAGGGAAGTGGCAAACTATACCAGCCAGATACAAGTATGACTTATGAGTAGTCCGAGGTTTGTCAGGAGCAAACACATGAACAAATGCAATACAGAATACCAGGTCACCAGAAAAATTTGTGCTACCATCATCATCATGAGTCATACTGGTTCGCATAGGCAGTCACATCCCTCCACAATTCACTATCCACAATGCATGTCACTAATCTTATTGACTGTTTCCTGTGCCATAGTATCTTCTCTCTTTGTTGTCCATGATCTTTCTTTTCCTGTATTTACCTAGTTGTAACCAAGTATTCCAACTTCACCTCTTCTCATGATGTGCCAGAAAAATGTTGATTATTTCTTTCTGATGTTTCTTTAGGGGCTCCCTTTTTGTGTTGGCCTCTTTGTAGTTTCCTTGTTGGTCTTTTTAGCTGTCCAGGGAACTCTCAATATTCTTCTGAGAAATCCCATCTCTGTGGCCTCTAAACGTCTTTTCATTTGTTTATCTCATCTACTGTCCATGATTCGCTTCCATAGGTTATAATTGGCTCTATTATAACACTGATGAACTCTCTTTCTCACTTCTATTGCATAGACTTGTTGTACAAGATGTTTTTCATTTTCTGAAATGCTATTTTGACCAGAGCTATTCTGTTTTTTATTTCTGTGCTGCATCTTCCATCTGATTTATTGTGCCCAAGTATTTGACTCTTTGCACTTGCTTTAGATTTGTCTCATTTATTTTTATGTTGCATGATGGTGATGATTGTTTCTTCAATATGACAATTGCTTCTGTTTTCTTATTATTCAAACTGAAACCTTTCTTTTTGCTTTTCTCCACTGTTATGACTTATATACTTATATACCACTTTGCATAAAAATAACAGTAGAACTCGTTAGTCTCAGACTGCAACAGATTGAAGTATCATCATTTCAACACCCTAAGAATAGGAACCTTTAATGAATGTCACAATGTCACAGAAAAAGTGACTGCCAAACATCTACTACAGAGATGCCAAATGTATAATAACAGAGACTGACTGTGGCCATCGCCAGTACCATTGTTGGATAAACTGTATGGAGATGACAACAGCTGTGAGTTGACCAATGCCTTCTTTGAACTTAGCAAGATTGGTTCATATAGCTGAAGAAAAAGAAATGAAGATATAAAACATAATACAATTAAAGGGAAAGTATTTTTAAAAGATTCTTCTTATTAAGTTGCTTTTTGATTCACTTTCAACATTTATATTATCAGGGAAATACTTTTGATCAAAAGTAGTAAACATCCTGTTGCACATTTTACAATGTGGTTTAATAAAATTAGTATGTAGTTACACAGTTTTATGTGAATTGTTATTATGGAATTTCAATTTTCAGTTTTTTTAAATTGATATTTATTCACAGTTATTTATGTTCCTAGTTTCTGAAAAAACTTAACTGTGAACACACCTATAATTGTCTATAACATTGTCTATTTGTAAATGAATATTTATTAATCTTTGTTAGTGCATACTCATATTTTATTTTACAAGATTAACACTGCAAATGCAGCATATTTTTGTGTGTAAAAGTGTCTTGGAAGAAAGATAACAACTGAAGTATGAGTAACACTCCCTACAAAAAAAAGTTAAATCTTGATCTCAGTACAGTGTATGTCCATCTTGAGCTGTTATCACTGCTTGGTACGACCTTCTCATTGAACCATTGAGATGATGGATCCTTTGCTGGCGCATATTATTCCATTCTTCTTGCAACGCTTTTGCTAACTGGTGGTGGTTTTCTGGATGTTATTATCTTCTTTGCAGCATACATTCCATTTCATCCTGAAGTACTCAATGAGAGAAAAGTCAGGGAAAACAATGAGCCTTGGTAAGACATAAATCTGTTACTGCTGAAAGTGTCCATGACCACACATGCAGTATGTGGATGAGCATTGTCTTGCTGCAATGTCATGCTTGGTCCATTTGCATTGAGGAAACAATCAACTTGTGATACGGTGCTTTCATCTCTGTATGCAGTACCTGTCATGTTACCATTGATGATGATGACATTTTTCTGGCTGTATAAAAAATTCCGCCCCAAACTATTACACTATCCACTGAAATCCTGTTTTTCTGTATTTTTTGCTTTGCTGACACAATTGTCAGCAAAATTTTCTTCTTGACACCTGTACAAACAACGTCCATCATTGAAGAAACAAAATATTGACTCATCAAAGAACACTATGTGTTTCAATTGATGATAGAGCAATGTCATATGCTGTCTGGCCCAGGCCAGCTTGCTTGTCTACAATGATCTGACAGTACTAGTTTAACTGCAGGTCTGTGGGGGTAACAGATTTGTCTCTCTGAGCTGTTCTACACTATACTCTTTATAGACCTGTAATATTCCTGGCAATCCATGTTCCTGAATAAACCTGTTACAAAGATGCATAAGGTGTATTAAATAGTCTTGTGCAAGGGTGGTAACTTGTGGTTAATTTGCATTTGTTTGGTGATCAGCAGTGCATCCATTTTGGTGGTAACAAACTTAAATGCCTGATATAGTGTTCCAGTGAACACTATAAAATGTGATATAACAGATATAGTCATTCCAGCAGCTAACATCCCTATAGCTGTTGTCTCTGCTGTTAGTTTAAATCTGAAATGTACACCAAGTTTTATTTTATTATGTTGTCCAAGAAATCATGCACTGTAATCGAAATAGTGTTGCACACAAACTTTTTACGCAAATATATATTTACTGTTATACATCTGATCTAAAATATTACGTATGTATGTGAATGTCTCGTTGACAGATTTTCTTCATTGTGCAATGGATAACTCCATAGTACTCAGATTTTCTCTTCAGCATAAATGTTGTTCTCAGTATGAACTATGCCCACCATGCATATACTACATATACTAGTAAAAGCATTAAAGATTGCTTGAGTTCCCATGCATGTACTCTGTATCACTGACAAAGGTTTTGACACCAATCCTTATTAGTCACCTCTTAGATAGGCAGGACAGATAATAGTGACTCTATCCTTTTCTACCCTGACAATGGTCAGGACCTGGTTGTCACACAGACAATGTGAATGGATGGATGTAAAGAAAGATACAATAATACAGTGTAAAATATGTGATTTTTATAGAATTATATTAGTAGCTGTCATGAATGTCAATTTATTGTATACTTACAATTTGCAGATGAAAGATGTGTTCAAGGAAGACTAGGACAGTTATATGTTGATCAGGAGTTGACAATTGACACAAGTAGCTTTACTTCTGGAGGATCTAGTGTCTGCACTCCATCGTTATCACCATGCCCTAGTAGACTATCAACTCGGAGCTCAACCTTGCCCTCCCTATCATCACCATCACCAACAGGGTCATCAGGATTCAGAAATAGACATTATTCTAAAGGTGGTTTTACATTGGCATGCCCTGTTCACTCTAATTCATCATGTTTTAGTGATCGATCATCATGTGCAGAGTGCCGCCTTCTAGAACAATCAGTATCACCAGGCATGCTTCACTCAGGTCGCACAACCCTCAGATCACTGTCAGTCCAAGCCTCTGAATCCAGTCATTATTCAGAGCGACCCATTAGTAGCTCTGAACCAAGTCCTTTAGGAAAGGAAACTTTGCAGCTCAATAGATCACATGTTAGAAATGTCCAAAAACATAGAAAGTTATCAAATATTTCTGTAAATGATTCTGATTCATCACCTCCGCGATTGGAGAAAAATACATCATTATCACCAAGTGCATATCATAGCAGCATCTTCTCTGAACCTCCAGAAATCATAAATTCTCAATTCAAACGATGTATGTCACCTAGAAGACAGTCCTTATATGGAGTAAACCATCCAGTTTTAGAATCACCAACTAGCCCATGTTCACCCAGAAGGAAAATGTGTTCAGATACTTTACCCCAAAGAAATTTGAGACAATCTTCTCAAACCAAAGCAGCATCATTGACTTCTGTTAGAAAATCGTGCAATAAACGCAGCATCTCGCCACAAAGTTCAAGCAAATCTGTGATTCACTTGTCATATTCTGAATATGAGCCACTGCCACTTGAGCACTGCAGCAAGCGCAAGTTGGTGGAAGAAATTCAGGCAGCTACAGCCTGTGAAAGGTAATTTTCTTTATATCACTTATTTATTCTTATCTCCAGGATTAGTTTGCTGATTTTTTTAGAATAATCTAATTTTAAATTGTTAAGTCTAACCTAATGCCATTAAATTCAAGTTTCTGTATAAAAAGTCTTATTGCTAATTAAAACTTATTGAATTATAAATCAAAATCAAGATTGAATATTGCACAGCATGAAATTGTTAAATGAGGTGTAATAAATATGAACATAACACTTTTAGAATCATTGGTCTGAAGTTAAAGGAAAGAAAAATGACATGATTTACCATGAGGTTGCAACTATTCATGTGCTAAACTCACATTACATTCTATTTATGTATGGCATAAAGTTTGTCACATAACTTTTATATTCAATATATATTCTTCATTTACTCCAACATGTGCATGTTAATTTTTCTCTTAAATTTGATTGTCTGTGTTTGGCTTCTTATAGCTGTAATAGTGTGTCACTTTTGTGGGTCACGTAAGGTCATTAGTTTTTGAGCACATGTTCTACTGTTTGATTGTCTTCATGTACACACATATGTTTGCTCCGTTATTAGTTATTGTTACAAGGTAAAGATGTCATGTAACACATAATGTCGTAAGGGAGTGAAGTATTAAACTTCACTGTACTATACTGTACATCATTTGAAGACGAGGGAGGAGACAGTATTTGTCCTAGTTTATTACAATTCCTAATTTAGTAGACAAACATTCCTTTTCCAGATCCAATTGGAAAGCATCAGACATGGATTGGATCCATGTTCACCCTCTTTCCACTTTCCAGCCGAAAATGTTGTTTTCTAACTTGTTGTACTTACTTGTAGCATTTGAGTCTATAGTGGTTTCATCATCATCATCGTGTGCCCTCTCCGCAATGAAGGTTGGCTACCATGGATCGCCATTCTACTCTGTTTCTTGCTTCTCTCCATGGCTTTTTTTGGATTGTTACGTGATAAGGCTCCAATCTCTTTCACAGTGGTCTGCCATTTTCGCCTTTCGTGTTCTGAAAATGCCTCATGTGTACCACACACTTTGCTGTATTTGCTTTCTGGGCCGTTGATTATTTCAATTAATTCTTCCGCGCCATCCATCGTCGCAGACTTTTCACATACGTATTGAACACACCAGACTATCGACGCCATTGTTGTCGAACCATGTGCTTGCCTATCGAACCGCGAACACACGACACAAAGAAAAAATAAATCCACTTAAATATCTATGAAGTTCGCAGTCCATCCTCCAGTCAGAAGTAAAACATTACACCAAGTGGAGAATAGCAACACATAAGTTCACAACTAGACTGTCGCGTAAATCATTTAAATATCTCAGCAAGAGCTGAATTATAAAAACGACACCACGTAGTCGCCATGACACCGGAAGTGTATCTATAGTGGTTTGGTATCTCTAAATATGTTTTTTTTTTTTTTTTTTTTTGCGTTCGCCACCTTTTACCTCTGACGAAGTTCCTAGAGACTAGGAATTGAATTTTGCGTATTAATCCATTTTTCCCTGGCAGCGCCGTGTGCACAAGTGTGCCAAAGTACAACTTCGGAGGTACTCATATTTTTTCCATTAATGAGTAATTGACGTTTCAAGCCAAGCCTCGCTGCTGAGACCAGGGGTGGTTGCTGCAGAAAGAAATCATAAATAAAAATCCCAACTGGTGCAGCCGGGATTTGAACCCACAACATCTCTATCTCGAGACCAGCCAGTCCCAAATATGTATTTGAAATACACTTTAATCTATTATTCAGTTTTAGAATTGCATTTTTTTTTTTAAATTAAAGAATTATTCAGAAAAACATCAGTTTTGTAAATTAGACATTTTTCCACTTGGGATTTTATATAAAAATGAAAAGAAAAAAAAAACTGACAGTTAAGCTGTTTGTGTCTTAATTGCCTGCATAGAAATAAATAAAACTGTTTACTTTATTTATATGTATATTATTTACCTCCTATTTGTAATTGAGTTTAGCAGCATTTATGTAAATTTAAAGACTTCAGTAAATAATAATTATATTTAAAGCAGTTGGCAGTGAGCAATTTCTAAATACATGTTATAATAGTGAAAATGAGTGGGAGTGCTGTACTGTTTTTGTTAGTTTATTTCCCCCTTTGACACTGTATTAAACCCAGCTATGAAATTGGCTGCCGGCTTGAAAAGTTTAGGAATATGACAAGTGAAGAGATGCCATAAACCCAATCTCCAAATGCTGTGGTTTAGTGTCTTAACTCTAGATTATGATACTGTCGTAAAAATTACCACCTCAAAATACACATTTTTGAAATTTGACAGTTTGCTTTGGGCAAACATCCCCCCCCCCCCCCTTTCCACCCATGCCTTCCTAATTACTACATCCAGTGACCCCTGAGTATTGGATTTGTTTCCTTTGATGTTGGATCATGTGCATCGTAAAAAGTACTCAGCTATTATAGAAAAGGGGCTTTTTTTTAAAAATACATTTTTCCAATTTTCTAGAAATTTTTTTTTTTTGGGCCTTATGATAGGGAAAATTTTCATGGCCATCGGCAAGAAATCAAACAATCCATTGTAACACAAGATAGACAGCAAACGATGCTTAGAGGACGCTGAATATTCAGCTGGATTGACAGATTGACAGCTGCCGTGTGAATAGAAAACATGACACCTCTGATAGCCATGGAGCCATGCATTCGAATTTTAGGCCATAGATCTAACGTAACCCAGAAAATTATTACAATATCTGCTTGGGTAAACACACAGCTGTGTAGCAAAAGTTCAAAGAAAATCTTATTTTCCGAACTCCAAATGTAACAATTAAGTGGTAATAATTATTACTACAGTATCGTGAAAACGTGACTAACAGATAGATAGAGTAATCTAGGGCTAAGGCTAAAACACTTAACATACACATTACATAATATTATGCGAGATTACTTTAAGTCATTTATTTATGTTAGTTACCCTTTAATGTAATTTTGTCTAATAAGTATGTTCATATCAGATTCCTGCATATTTTTTGACTTGGAGGAGTTGTAATTTTAATCTAACCTTAACCACAGTAACTAAGCATCTATGTATTTTTGTTTTAGCTTGCCAGGAACATAAGTTTCCTGCAGTTAAAGTTAATGAAAACAAACAGTAAGGTAACCACGTTGTCCTACTGCTTCAAAGTGGAAAACTAGAGTTATATTAATATTCATGCATCTGTGTTAGTGGAAATTGGGTCTTCATGTGTACATGTTTTAAAATTCCACAGCAGTATTTGTAGCAATGCTCAAGTGATTTCATTCATATCGAATACAGTAATCAAGATCTGAGCTATAATGGAGAGAGAGCAGAGTAGCATCTGATAGAACATTTTGTACTGCATTGATAAAAAAAACAAAAAAACAGAAACTTTACTCTGTTCATAATAATTTTATTTGTTAAAGCAAGAATTTCTCCAACTGAGTTATGCAGAAATCAAGAGTTTTATGTTTTATGAGAGATGACTGTGGGCACTTTGGGAGATTGTAATTGGAAGAAAATAAATGATTATAGTTAAAATATTAATTAAAAAAAAACACCTTGTGCTCTTAATTTAATGCTCATAGTGTTTTGGATAGAATATTTATAGCTTCTAAAGTAATACTTTCTTTATCTTTGCAATATTTATCTCATTTCTGTATTATATGTTGGTAGCACTATAAGACTAGAGAATAAAGGTAGCATATTCAGTAACTTCATCACAGGGTATTTGGGCCATAGCTTTTATTTCATCCTTGATAGAAACATATTTTAACCCCGCTGTAATTTGAACCTAAATTTTGTTAATTCATAACATACCTTATTAATTTTCCCAGCCATTGCTTCATGCATCATAAGTAATTTAGTTTAATTTTTGTGCTAGTAGTGGATATTTATCCTGGCCTGTTCATGGCACAATTATTTTTTTAGCTGACAGGAAAATGGGCAGAAGAGCTTCTGGCACTTAAATAGCAGATTGCTTCGAGGACAGAGACTCAATAGTCTTGGTTGACAGCTCATCTTAGAGAAGGAAGCTCTAACTTCTCTAACTTAAAGGCTAGGGGAGAACCATACACAAATCTATTCTAATCTAGTAGTAGCCTCCGTCAGTCACAGTTGACTATGAATTTTGCAGCGCCCCTAGAAATGTTATTTTTTTTTCTTTCACAGTGTATTTTCTTTTCTATGAATCTGTCTGCTTCTAGCTTGAGTTGGAGCTTTAGAGTATGTATCCATAGAATGTGGTCTGCACCTATTTCTTCCCATGCTACAGGGTCTATTCAGAGTCTTTGGGTCATGTTTACATGTCTATAAATCTAAGTTTTGGGTGCCCCCTAGTTCTTTTGCCATTTGCTAGTTGTCCGTAGAGTATATCTTTTGGTGTGCAGCCATCTTTCATTCAGTGTAAATGGACAAGGCAGCGTAACCTGCGTTGTTTGAGCAGTGTGTAGATGATTGGAATGCTTGTGCAAGTGAAGACCTTCATGTTTGTTTATTTGTCCTTTGAGGTGATACCAAGAATCCGGTGCAGATGTCACATATGGAATGCATTTAGCCCTCTCTCCTGCTTTGAATCAAGTTTTCCATAATTTGCTGACATACAGAAGGATACTGATGATGCAGGCATTGTAAACTATGGCCTTTGTTTTAGTTGTCAGATTGCTGTTTTGCCAAACACACCTAGAAAGGTGGGTGAAGGTTGTAACAGTTTTGCCAATGCGGGTGTCCATTTCTGTGTCTAAAGATAGTTTATCGTTGGTGATGGACCCCAGATAGCTAAACTGCTGCACGACATCAAGTTTGTAGTTGTTGATAATGATGGTAGGTGCTTCTTTGACATCCTGACCAAGTATATTAGTTTTCTGCAAACTTATTGTTAGGCCAAAGTCTCTGTAGGCATG
The DNA here is from genome assembly GCA_032433765.1 of Megaustenia siamemsis. Lineage (NCBI taxonomy): Eukaryota > Metazoa > Mollusca > Gastropoda > Stylommatophora > Ariophantidae > Megaustenia > Megaustenia siamemsis. The sequence goes on along the minus strand of JAVIAB010000092.1, from coordinate 74,669,477 downwards.
CAAAAAATGATGTATCAAGTTCTGGAGTTCTTTTTGGCTTTGTGTGACAAGTGCAGTGTTGTCAGAAAATAACAGGTCTCTAATAGTGATATGTCAGGTTCTGATAGACTCCTTTGTTTGCATAAAAAAAAAATATTGTTTAAAATTTTATGTCTGCCAGCTTTCACTTCTGACGAAGTCCCTAGAGACTAGGAACTGAATTTTGCGTGTTAATCCGTTTTTTCCTGTCAGCTGTGTGCACAGGTGTCCCTCTCCACACAGGTAGATAACTTTGACTTCGGAGGTACTCATATTTTTCCGTCAAAGAGTATTTGGCGTTTCAAAACGGGCCTCACTACTGAGAATGCATTTAAGAATGCATGTTTCAATCGAACTGCTAAGAAAATTCTAAATAGGATCGGAGCAAGAACGCATCCTGCTTGACACCACTGTGTATGTTGAAGATTTGTGATGTGCTGCCATCATTTTGAATAGTACCTTTATTATCATCTTGAAACGATTTAACTAGCATCAGCAGAAATATAGGCAGCCTATTTTAGATAGTATTTTAGAGAGGATGTCCCTATTGACTAGGTCAACTGCCTTTGTAAAGTCAATAAAGGCAATGAAGAGAGGCTTTTTCTGCTGTCTAGATTTCTCTTGAAGTAAACATAAAGAGAAAATAATGTCTGCAGTTGCTCTTCCAGATCTAAAGCCTCATTGTGATTCAGGATATATGTGCTCTGCGAGTTTTTGTAGTCTTTCTAAGATGACTCTGGTGAAAGTCTTGCCGATGATACTGAGTAAAGAGATACCTCTGTAGTTTGTTGCTGTCACCTTTATTTTTGTAGAGAGTTACTATCACGGAGTCTCTCATATCTTGAGGAACAATTTTCTCTTTCCAGCATTGATGTATTACTTAGAGCAGGGGACATAATAGAGCACTTTTGCAGAATTTGATAAAGTCATGAGGGATCCCACCCTGTCCTGGCACCTCAACATCTAACTCTTCCATAGATTGGAGACATTGAATGGTGTCAAGGGCATTTGGTGTAACTGTTTTTTTTTTTGGAATAGAGTGAGGAATAATATTCCACCCATCTCTCCATCTGTCTGCCTCTATCAGTTATATTGTCCCCAGTAGATGTCTTTAGTGGGGCAAAAGGTTATTTTTTTCATCTGAGGGCTTTCTTTATGCCAATAATGCTCTTAGGTTCTCAGTTTGAGATGCTGTCACTAAGCTGGAGCCAAAAGTCATATGCGTAGATACCTAGGCCTTGTTTCTGACCATTTTAAGAGCTTGTAGAGTATTCACATTATGTGCGCATTTGTAAACTAAGAAAACAGCACGCTAAGCTTTGATTATAAGTATCATAATGTTAGCTTCAAATCAATCACAAGACTTAAATGTCAGTTTTCCTAAAAGTGTGAACCATGTTGCTGCAGATGATGTTATGAAGATGTTCCCATTTTTCTTCAGCGCTTGCCATGCTCATGAGTGCTTAGTGACTCCTTGAGGCTTTTGTTTTTGATCAACCAATCCAGAATATGTTGGTTTGCTAGTGTCTATGCGTGGTTTCTTCTATACCTGCTTGGTATAGTGGAACCTCCCGGGCAGTAGCTTAATTTTGCACCAGACTGGTGATCCAAGTCTCAGTCTACACTTTGGAATGACTGTGTGATGATTACATATTTGAGGAAAGGGCGTCTGACAAGTATGAAGTCCAGCTGATGCCAATGTTTTGATTGTGGGTGTTTCCAAGATACTTTATGCTGACACATGGTTTTGAAAAAAGTAATTTTGCGCGCACAGGTTGTGGTTAAGTGCAAAACTCAAGAAGATGTTGGCCATGTCATTTATTTTACCAACTCCAAAATAACCAAGACAACGAGACAAGTTGGCCTCAAACTGTGGTCTGCACCAATTCTAGCATTGAACTCCCCAGTAGAATGGTGGGACCTTAACTTGGTATATTCTCTATAACTTCTGTCAAAGTGTTGTACAAATTATCCTTGGTTTCAGATGAAGAGCACAAGGTCAGGGTGTATACACTTAATGAGGGTAACTGGTACTGCTGTTGTATTGAGGTGAAGTGCTATCTGCTCTATTGTATTCTGGCCTAGTGTAACCAGATCTTTTTGAGATTTTTTTAACAGCAAACCCCTCACTGTGTTCTCTGATATTGTCGCTACTCTTTCCTTACTGATAGAAAACATAGTCAGCATACCTGAGCCTACCAAACAGGTTTATTGGAGTTTGGCTATATCCACATATATCTTTTCAGTTTGTTATTGATTATTGCTGACTTTCTGGTGTCGTTTATGTTGAGAAAATTGTCATAAAGGCCAGCTTGCATGGTGTAGACGTTCCTGCAAACCAATCGTAGGTTAAGTTTCTTGGTTTTTTGTTTCTCTTGTGTGACATGTGTGAATGGTAACTTTCTGCCTTTAGGGTTTTCCCTAATCCCCATACACCCAGTGGGGAAAGCAAGCTGTGACGATTTAGCATCTTAGTGGCTGGGGGCTGGTCAGCTTCATGTGAGCGGTTGCTATCCATTGAAGTCAATAGACTTCTCCCACTGTTGGAAACAGCCAAATGACTTATAACTGGTATCTGCTGCTTCTCATGTTGTGTCGTCACCAAAATGGTCTAAGAGGCTGAAGTAGCCTCTTCAGAGCATGTGCTTGGGCAGAAAAAGAAAGAGGTAAGTAGTTGCCCATGCAGCCTTTCAACTCTCTTTCAACGTAGCTGAGCGATCCAAAAGTCTAGCAAGGCAAGAAAAGTTTGGTGTCAACTGTGTTGCTTGAGCAATATTGAAATATACACAATAGTCTTGGTTGACAGCTCATCAAGGAGTAGGAAACTCTGACTTGAAACCACCTGCTGCCCTGTAGGACAAACCCTGTTGAGGCTTAAAGGCTAGTGGAGAACCATAAAATAAATAAGTCATTTTTTCAGCAAGTTCTATAGTTACCATGATACATAGCACTGTGTTGACGTAACAATGTAGCCCCTATTTCTTGAAATGTAACAGGTGATAATACTTTTGACTAGACTACACATTCCAGCGGCTTTTACTGACACTTCACAAGGGAAATCTTTCCCTAGATTCAACCATAAATGCCATTCTTGTTAGGGTGTGAATGTGGATTTTGACTGCTGGGATTACTGGTTCTAGGTGTGAAATTCCCCTTGCAGTCTTTCCAATTGCCGGAGTATCAAGCGCATGTAAGTGTAAAGAAATTTCACCTGCAGGCCACAGTGACTATTTAATCTTAGCAACTTCAAAGACAATGGAAATCAGTTGATTGGCTGCTTTTGACAAACTGCTTGACACTGGAACAAATAACACTAAAATTACTGGGAGGGGCTATCTGAAGGTGTAGATAAGATTTACCAAGAAAACTGATCACCTTCAGATTTATTCCATAAGTATGGACAGAACCAGAAAAAAAAATTAACAAAAGCCAGTTTTATTGGAGTTGTCAAACAGGTATTAAATTAGTCAATGGATTTGTTAGTTTTTAACAGTTTTAACATTGAGAACTGAAGGAGTTTAGGAGCACAGTAAGTCAATTCTGTGACCTTCTCATTTTGTACTAATAAATTACTTTGTCTGCTTGTAAACTTTTGTTATTACCTACCAATATAACTGTTTTATCTTTATCTGTGTGTGTGTGTGTGTATATATATATATATATATATATATATATATATATATATATATATATATGTGTGTGTGACTCCTTGAAGGTTGATGTGTTTAGCCCTCGGGTAACAAAAGGTTGGACCACACTGATGTAGAAGTTATTTCAATGATCTGGCACTGGTTAAGAAGAAAAGTGGAGTCATCTTGATAACAATTGTTGAACTTTTCTGAACATTTTCTAAAAATACAAGACTGTTTGCTCTTAAAAATCTTGTCATCTTTGCGTTATTTGTATGTTCATTTTAGTTATATTTAATTAAAATTAGCTAAATTTGCAATCATTCTGTCCACAGTGATGATGACAGCTTATGTCAGGATGAATGTGCAGAAAATTGTGATTATATTGCACAGACAAGCTCATCTACTTCCAGTGTTAGTCTTGGCCAGCCGCCTCGAAAGCGCTTTCAAAGAGTTGGATTATTCTCTGATTTTTACAAGGATGAAGAGTGAGTACTTGTGCTGTTAGTGATTGTAATTGTTAACTTTGTTATGTGGCTGAAAGAAAGATTATGAGAGACTATACAATACACAAGGTTTTTACATTTGCAGTTAAGGGACCAAAACATTGTAAATGTAGTGCCTATTTAATTTAAATTATTTTCTTTTGGTTCTGTAATTTAAAAAAAAATATTTGTTTGGAATAATGGGAAATTAGATTGGGGGCCTGGTGTAATGCAGCCACATCACACATAAAATGTGTTATTGAAAAACATGTGGGTTCTAACACCATTTTCCCTCCCATGCCTTAAGGCATGGAGGAAACCAAAAACAAACTTCACATTCAACATTTAAGCTTTTCTACAAATTCTGTGTATTTTGTGAAAATAAATTATCAGCTATTTAACGCCTTACACCCAAACATATGTTTATTTGTGAGTAATTATCTTTTTAAATAATTTATTATATTTTCAGATGCTGATTTTTTTTTTTTTAAATAATACTTTTCATTTATGTATATTAAATTACATAATTATTAAATTAATTAAGTTATACTATTAAAGACATGACGAACAAAAGAACTTATAACAAAAATGAGCCTCTTAAATATCATCATTTATTCATTCATATGAATGTCTCTTTTAATATATTTGTATTCAGTACCAGGTTATTTTTGGTCTGTGATGATGGGTTCATTTCTTTAATCGATATAAGTGTTAAGTTCTTAATTTTGATTAAAATTAGCATACAGAATAGTAACAACCACAATACTCTGATTGTTCATAAACCTTGGCTGGCAACGCATCTAGAAGAAGGGAAACTTCGACCACAAAACCCTCCTCTACCTTGTGGACTAGATTCTAGTTAGAATCGAAGGTTATGGGAGTACACCCAGAGTAAAAATGTGGAGGGAGGGACCCTAAGGCAGTAGATGGTGTTAACCGTGTTTCTGGCATCTCCTGCACCTTCTTTCAATTCCGAACGTATAGACTATGTCCCTCCTTCGGAAATTCTTGAAACGAAGTTGAGAGTGGGACAGTGCAACTGGGTAAAACACTATCTCCATATTCCATGCCCAGGCAGAGTAGGCAAAGTGAAATGAGGAAGAAAGCACCAATGTTTAAACTTGGCACATGAACGTAAGGACCATGTGCCTTGGACTTGTTAAAGTAACCACACTGAAAGAAGGGCAAATTAGAACAACAGCCCTCATAGATAAAGAACTAAATAAGCTACATGTTGATATTGCTGCCCTCCAAGAAACAAGACTCTCATACTGTGGTTCTGTAAAGGAAGAAAATTATACTTTTTTTCTGGCATGGTTTAAGCCCTGGAAAACCACATCTACATGGAGTAGGCTTCGCTGTATATAACAAACATATTAACGCTATAATTACACCAAAAGGAGTGTCCGAATGCTCAATGATACTTCAGCTGAATACAAAGAATGGATTAATAAATATCATTAGTGACTATGCACCAACGTTGGCTGCATCAGGCGAAGAGAAAGACAATCTCTACCAACAACTTTAAAATGATCATAGACTCACTTCCAAAGGAAGAGCTATTGTATATACTTGGTGATTTCAACTCACGCACAGGTTCTGACCAAAAGTCTTGGCTAACATGCCTAGGCCATCACAGCATTGGAAAAATTTAGGCTCATATGTCGAAGACTAAGATGGCTGAAGCACATCCAGCGAATTGAAGAAAAATGCATCCCCGGGCAAATACTATATGGTGAACTAACACACTGAAAAAGACAAATCGGCAGACCTAAACTACGATATAGAGGTATCTGTAAATCATCTCTGAATGACTTCTCCATCTGTGAAAATGACTGGGAACATCTGGCAAGTGATCGCACATGATGGAGAGCATGTATAAGGAATGGTATATCATCATTTGAGACTGTTCTAAGGCAAAACTTAGATGAGAAAAGACTCATGAAAAAGGATGGAAAACCCTGTGGATCAGTGGGCCTGACTTGTTCATTCTGTGGCCGTGTGTGTTTGTCAAACATTGGTAGAATTAGCCATGAGAGAAGCTGTTCGACAAAAACAAAACCTAAAAAAAAAATACACAATAGCCTCCACTAGATCATCTGACAAGATGAAAAGGGCCATATATACTCTGATTGTGGTGATAAATAACTTACAGCTGACACAGACGGGTTCACCTATGTTCCTCAGCTACTCAATCCATCTCAATATAGAATGTAGAGTATGCACACTGATGGTTCCTTTAGCTTGCTAATTACATACATTCTTCATCAGTTTTCTCAGATGCCTTGTACAGATTCTATCAAATGGGGACATATTTACTGGGCGCTCATTGGTAAAAAGAGATGAAGATTTACACTGTACATACTTTCCCATACTTAATGAAAGGCCAAATTTTGAGCAGGCCTTCGAGTTCTGGGAGTCTGATGTCATCATTCACAGTATACAATAAAGCTGTGCTGATGTAGTTTATACATATTTACAGCACATATGCTAAAGAGCACAATTGTAGGCTGTCAGATTAACAGATTTAACTGATCAAAAGGGGGGTGGGTGGTCTGTAGGTAAGATGTTGGCCTCTAGACAAGAAGGTCCTGGGTTTGATTCCCACCACAGGCTGTGGAAAATTAAAAAAAAAAAAGTCAGTGGCTTACCCTCCCCTGCTATCTGGGTAGTGAGATACAATGTCTAGCCCTCGCGAAAAACAAGAGATCCCATGTGCATTTATGCACATTAAAAACCCATGACAGTTGGAAATAAAAAAAAAGAGTAGGCCAAAAAATGGCCACTGCCCGGGCAAAATTAATAAGAAAAGTGTACCCAAAAATGTTAAAACTCTAGACAATAAAAATCTAAGAGCAGCTCTGAAATCTGAGAATATCTGCCTGTATGGCAGAGGACACTTTAGAAAAATAGGAAAAAAGTGATATTCATGCAAAGTTCAGTCCCTCTGGACTTTGCTAGAGATATGAAGCTGGTGAACACAAAGAACAACTGATCAAAGAACAAAGTTATGGTTGTGCAGTTGTTAGTGGAAAGCATTTAATAAAGGTAATGGTGTTACATATTAATACATTTTTATTGAACAATAGGTGACAAAAGAGCCTGCATTCTAGGTCAGGTGAAATGTAGGAATATGGGAGGAATATAAATGGAGCTACACTACCAAGGAGTCAGGAGTCAACAATATTAGTAGACAGACTTAAAAAAAAAAAAAACTTAGCTAAAAAGAAATTGAAGACAACTTAAAGGGAGCACTTATAATTAAGAAATAGAATGAATGCTCCTGAAGAACCTGGAAAGTTGATTCAACAGAGACCTGCTACTGCTTTCAAGAAGAAACCAGTGGATCATAATTAAGAACTGACCACTATTTGGTCAGTTTATTAGCACTTGTACAATAAAAATAGCATTCAATCAAGACTAGATTTATAGAAATAAGTTCTAGGGATGCTTGAGAAATTTAGTGTAATTGGATAATATAGCAATGTTTGTTGTTAAGATCATCATCATTGCACACCGGATGAATCTATAGGTGCTCTGATATCCACCTCGAGAATCATGAGAAAATCAGAGGAGAATCCTAACCCATATGCAAGAACTCTGTAGCATGGCCTGGTATCCACGGTGTCAGAGGTTTTTTTTGGATATTTTTGCCAGGGCAACTGCCATATTTATAGCCAACTCTTTTTTATTTTAACTGCCAAGGGATCTTTAATGTGCACATGGAACCTCCTGTTTATAGCAGTTATCCAAGAGGGCTAGACAACGGATCACACTACCCATGAGATCAGGAAGGATAGCTGCATAAAGAAACCGCAGATGAATTTTTGCTATTTTTGAAAAGTCACCACCGCACCTGGTGGACTTTGAACCGCCCAGTTCTTCCTGTCATGAGACAACATCATACTCCAGACTACCCAGTCCCCAATTTTTTAGATTACAACATTATATGAAGAAAATTAAAGTACCTTCAGAATAACTAGAGGCATGACAAACTTGTTCTCTACAACAGCAGGGTATTACAAAGATATGGTCTGTCACTACTCCTATTCATCACCTATATGGACACTGCTACTAAAGTTTAAAATTACAAATCTGTTTGCTCAAACAAGCTGCTATTTAATTATGACAATAGCATAATTTACAATAGTAAAGATGATCCTCAACATATGAACTGTCTCAACGCCATCAACCAAAATGAAGATAAATAAGAAGTAGGCAGAAATATTCATAAACTAAAATCCACCAGAAAGTTATGCTGTCCAAAGACACTAAATCAGGTATGAGTGTTCAAGTATCTAGACAGTATATTCACTCATTAACTTCAGCAAAATAGATAAAAGAAATTATAACCAGAATTTAAAAAGCAAACAATAAACTTGATCTTGATTGTTCTCACGCCATTAGATGTCACATAGGGATTATAGTGTTTTTTGCCACCAATCTCTACTCTGTGTGAAATGTTTGATCTTTTCTAATGTCATCCTGCCTACCACTTTACTTCTCTTGTAAGTGTTCTTTTCAGTGTCTTTCTGGGTCTTCCTCTTTTTCTGTATCCTGATATTTCCCCATAGAAGAGCCTGTTTTGGAATTCTCTTGTATCCTCTCAGCACATGTCCACATATTCATCTTCACTTTCTAATTGTTGATGAGATCATTGATTGCATGACCATTTCTCCTATCTCAATATTAGTTGAATGTATAATTCATTCCTTTGTACACAGAATATTATTCTTCACGTCTTCAAGAACGTTTAGTTTTCTCTCAATCTCCTTTGTTGTTTTCTAGCTTTCACAGCATAAGTGTTGATAATATGTTTGAGTTGAATATTCTAAGTTTGGGTTTTCTTCGTGCTTAGTATTTTTTATTTCCATATTTTGTTGAGGTTTTTAAAATTCACTGCTGCTTTTGCTATCTAATTCTGATCTCTTTCTTTGTTTCACCTTCTGGATCTACATTATTACCAAGATATATATATATATAGTGGTCAATATTTCTTTCCAATGCCTAGCGATTGAGCTATATATTGCCCTCTGGAGTATTGTTATTTTACATTATTTTTGCTTTATCCCTGTTGATTTCAAGTCCTGTATTTTTTTGCCATGGATGAAAAGGTATCTGTGATATTTTGCATCTTGTTGATAGGAGCAATATATCATCTGAAAAATCTAGGTTGCCCAAGTAATTCTTGTCGTACCATTTAATGCTGTTATTGCCTTTGCAGACTTAACAAAAAAAAAGGTGCTGCAAGATTGCAATAACTGGAGAGAAATTACACTTTTATCAGTTGCTTCCAAGGTTTTCTTTATCATCATCATCATTATTGAGTGCCATCTCTGCATCGAAGGTTAGCTAACATGGAGCGTCATTCTACTCTATCTTTTGCTTTGATGGTGCAGATTGTCAATGACTTGTCCATCTTTTGATGTTACTCGACCATGCTAGTCTTAGTCTGCCTCTTTTACCTTGTATTTTCCCTTCCAATATTACTTTTATTAGGCTATTGTGGTAGAATTATGCTGAACAGAATAAAACATGCTGTAGATAATATTATGCGCGAAGAGCAAGCAAGATTCAGAGATGGGAGAAGCTGTCTTGACCAAATATTCTCTCTAAGGATAATACTAGAAGAACATACAGAAAAACAACCATTAATCTGCAATTTCATTGATTAAAAAGAAAAAGCATTTGACAGTATACATAGATTGTCCTTGTGGAATATCGTGAAACATTACAGAATGCCACAAAAAAATTACCATTATAAAAAATATATATATAACGCCTGCAGTTCGCACACAGGAAGGAATAAGTGATTGGTTTTGAATTTAAACAAGAGTAAAACAATAAACTACCTATACCTAAAAGCACCGATCCAGTACCAGCAAAATATTACTTAGAAATAAGGAAGAAAAAACAAGAAATTTATAGATTTATACCTATTTTGTGTTTATGCTAGTCATAAACAGTTCTTAAACGACATAAACATAATTTCACATCACGCGAAATAAAATGCTATAAACAAAACATGGAGGGATATAGTTAAAATTGAAACAGAGTAAACCGTTGGGCAGTTCCAATATTTCTTATATCAGGAATAAAAGTGTTGAATGGTTTGATTAGCAGGAAACCCAACCAACTTGAATCACGAGTATTACAAGTAAAGGCGACATGGTGAGACGCTGATAAATGGAATCAGAGTAGACCAAATAAATTCAAGATGACAGCATCTCAAACTACACATAATAGCTATGTGCCCAGACAACTACACATCCTTTCTCTTTGTAGCACCAAACTAGAAGAAGAAAGTAGGACAACAGAAGAACAAAAATGTACAAAAAGCGCATATATCTATGTTGGAGAAGCTTCTTCTCCAGGACAGGCTTCTTCGTGATAGAAACTGAGTGATGGTGAAGTCACTGTTTGAATGCCAAATGTTACGCTGGCATGTCCGAGACAAAGAAGCGACATTGTCAGAGATTTCTATGATTGTATGGAAACAAACAAATAAGGTTCCTGAAATTGTAATAAGAGTGCACTCTCATTTGTGTGTTCTGTTGTATTGGTGACTGCAAATGAAAGGTAAGCGTTATAAAATAGGAAACTGTGGTAATTAAAAATAAATAGGCTACAGTTAAAAAAAAAAAACATTTACCATTGTATGTGTTTAATATTGTAAAATTGCATGGAACAGACTTTAACGGTGATGTTGTTTTAAATGATCATTTGCCCTTCTCGTCAATGGTATGCGGGTCATCTCTTTGAGTTGCCCAGAAATATATTGAATAAAGCGTCATTAATTCTGCACTTACTTTAGGGCAAATAGCGGGCGTGCAGTTGTTTGAGAGCACGTTACATGCATGCAGTTCATACAGAAAATAATACCAGCATATATTCTTCGTTTAGTAAGCCCATAAAATTAACAGTCTTGTCTCTGATGTACACATTAGCAAGCCCGCTTTCGTGTTCGGTTTTGTCAGTATATCATGCCGGGGCGCAGCTGTTGTTCGTTGACATAGTTTTCTATCGCTCATTTCGTCAAAATATTATCTGTGTATATGCTTTTTTTTTTTTTAGTTTATCAATACACTACAATTGAGTAGAAGCGAGTGTTTACATTTTGTTGATAGTTATCTAGGACAATTATTGTCTTGCTTGATCACTTAGTTGCTCTTCATTTTTGTCAGAATCTGAGTTTATTCGAATGTTTTATCTGTCCCTTCTTTGGTACCACTTTATCTCTGACTGCCTTCCAATTTTTCATTACTATCTGTGTGTCCTTGGCCAGGTCGTTAATTCTTGTGACATGCATGTACCCGCATAACGTCATTTCAAAAATATGTGTAGATGTTCACTTAGATTGTTGATGAATGATTTTTTGTTGTTGTTGCGAACTTTCTTACTGGAAATGTGGGCTCTGTATTAAATAAGATGGTGTGGATCATACTACAGCACATCGTTTCCACAACTTCCGTTTTCTTTTCTAATTCTGATTGAAGGTCCATGTTTGACAGGCTTGAAAAAAAATATTGATAGAGTCGGTGAACGCAGTATTGTCATCATGTATTTTAGGTTGATTTTTTGTCTTGCCAGATGATTTTCAAAGCTGTTTTAGTTTGTGCGTTTCTGGTACTGATTTCGATAAAAGAGACCTTGTTATTGATCGGTGATCTCTTCTTATTCTTCTTCATTTGCCTTTCAGCGCCGTGGGGAGATTTAATTTGCGGTCTTTTGCTCTTCTATTGTGACTTCTGCCGCTGTTCTATTTCCTAGTGTTTCTAATACTCCATCAATCCATCTTTTTCATGGTCGACCCTTGATTCTTCTTGCAACGTTTATTAAAGGATTGTAGTGTTTTTCTCTTTTGCCTTATCACATGGCTAAACCATTTATCTGTTGCTTCTTTATGTATTTTATGGCGAGAATTATTCTTAGTTTTTTTCTCTCTCAATTCTTCTTTCCTGATCTTATCTCCCGGGCTGTTACCTGTCATTCATCAAACACGTTTCATTTCGGTTTTGGTTATTTTTATTATTCTTGAATCTAGCGTCAAATATTGTGATTAATAGTACAACGTTGGGATGAAGATTGTTGTAGGGGATCTACATATATGTATTGTTGTGTGGCTTCTGTAGACTGCTCTTTGAAGTGTTATATACTAGGAATGCTCTTCTAGAAAATGTTTTGGAAATTTTAATTTGGTATTTTACAGTAAGACAAGCAGCAGAACACACAAACTCATTAAACATGAATACTCAGATTGTGATTCAAACATAGAACCACACTAGAAAATGTGAGCTTTAATGTTAGTCTCGCTGTAGCTGACTATAGTATTATCGTAATCGGTGATGGCTACAGTTTCAAATGTGTGTTGTAGTACCTCTCTTGTATCATCATCATCGAGTGCCTTCTCCGCAACAAAGGTTGGCTACCATGGATCGCCATTCTACTCTGTTTCTTGCTTTGATGGTGCAGGCTGTCATATATTGACTTGTCCATCTTTTGATGTTACTCGTCCATGTTAGTCTTGGTCTGCCTCTTTTACCTTGTATTTTCCCTTCCAATATTACTTTCAGTAGGCTGTTGTGTCTTTTAACATGCCCCAAAAATTTCATTTGTCTTGTCTTAATTGTATTTAGTAGTTCTCTCTTTGTTTTCAGTTGTTTTAAAACTTCATCGTTTGTTTTCTTTTCTTTCCGTCCAATTCTACCTATTCTTCTTTATATCCACATTTCAAAGGCTTCAATTTTCTGTTCTGTTTTCTTGTCTAATGTCCATGTTTCTGCAATATACAGGAATATTGAGAAGATGTAACATTTTGCCATTCTTAGTTTCAGCCCTGCTGATATTTGTTTTGTTGTTAGTCTATTTTTCATGGCATTAAAATTACTTTTTGCCACACCTATTCTTTTGTTTATTTCAATTTTACATTTTCCATCATTGGTTATAGTATGTCCCAGGTAGTTGTAGCTCTGGACTGTCTCCAGATGTGTTCCATCAACTGTGATATTTAATTGTAGGTCTTGAGAATTTTCTTTGTTTATGATCATAGTTTTAGTCTTTTTGATATTCATATCTTGTCCATATTTTTTGCTTGTTACCTCTCTTGTATGTACAAAATTATTTAGTGGTAAGATTCTGGAATAAAATTCAATGCCACAGGTGGGAGTCGTATGATCGGAGGTCATATGGGATTATTTTTGTTGGAGTATGTAGAAGCACTTTCGTGCACAGAGTATCTCTGCTCCTAGAACTAAAACGCTAATATTAGAGCGACTTTGCGACATCTATTTACTTTCACTTCTTTGTATCACGTTCTCTCTTTCATCCTTTCCTTACACCCACCCCCATTTCCTTATACCCACCTACCCACTACCTGTGTTTTTATAGAGACGCCCGGACTGGTATGGACACGTGAGTGAGTGGTGCCGCGGAAGGAAACGCCAAAGCCTCGTATCAACGTCGCTCTCATTCTTTATGCTCATCACAAAGGAACTCACTTAAAAGCGGAGACATCTGCTCATGTTTGTGAAAGCGTGGCTGTGTCGCTTGTCACGGATGGCAGTCGCCATTGAGTGCCTTGTTCACTTGTCTATGTTAAGCTCCTCACTGCCATATTGCCGCTTCTACCCGGATGGAGAACTACGACTGCCTTATTATGCACATTTGAGATGGTTTGATGTGTGGGTGATGGTTCATGAATAAAAGACTGTTAATGAGCAACAAATAAAGTGTTCAACCATTTTACACAAGTGCAATCGCAGGCAAAAATCTGCTGCCTATCCGTATCAGGAGTACAACCCCATAAAGTGACATTGCCATTTTAATATTTTAAAATAAACATGCATTGTTTTGGATGTTAAATGTGTATCAAGAAGGCGGGTAAACAGAAATAACAAAAGAGAAAATAGTTTAACAAAGTGTCCAACACGAACAGACACAAATGAACGATTGGTCAAACATTAGTAAATGATCGCTATTTAACTACCGCTTGTACCTTCTAACATGCACTTCACTTGGCCTTTTTATTTCTAGTACGCTGCTACAATGAGTTAAAGCCATATGTTGCCGATCCACCCACATTAGCTTTTCAGTCTCATTTTCACTTGTAACCGCATAATAATAATAATATAAAAACCCTTACGGGAATAGATTAAGTGTCAGCATATACTTTTTTTTTCTTATTTGTTTTCCAGCTTATTATATTCTCTTGGGTTGTGTTTGTTAATTTCTTGATGTAAAATATTTGATTAAAACATTCTCCTTGTCTGCTGTTCTATTTATACGTGGTTTAAACTACACGCTCCATGCCTTTTTATTGTCTTATGTATTACTATTAATCTTGAGTTTTAGAGTGTTTGTAATTGTAACAGTTTTGTGTTTTATGCGCCTGGCTTGTATAAGAAGAGGACGCCAACATGGCTAAATATTTAGAGGGCTGGCTCTGTATTACATTTTGAGCCAACGCATCCAGTTGTAAAGCACTCAATTTAGCGGAATATATCGACATTTAACATTTGAATTAAAAGCTAGGAAATACGTATGCGGTCATTGGTACTATCAGTAACCTTTAGTATCCTTTTATGTACCTTTTGCTGTGACCCGTCCTGAATCTTGATACATTTTTCAGTTTTTGAAAACACATACACGGACGAGAGGGGGAGATTCATTGTCTCAAATTATCCACTGTTTTTAACATTTTTGATATTCCTTGTTCGCGTTCAAGACATTTCCCTTTCCTCAATCGTGTCAACCTACATTTTATTTGACCTATTTAAAAGGTTAAAGCGTGTTTCTTCCTCACGGTCGCAGACTGTCAAGTCGTAACGCAGCTGCCATGTTGTTTGCACGCTACCTTGATCCGAGAATCGATCCTCGTTCAGTAACGTGACTACGGCGGCGTTGAGCGCTTGGGTCGGCGTTCAGACGTGGATACCAGGCGGTTCCGCCATTTACTTAATTCACGACCAGCCAGGTGTGAAACCCATAACTGAACTACTCCATTAGACACTTCAGCGCTTTTCACAGAACACATGTCGCTTGACAGTCGCCATAGACGTGGGATTTTAAAAAGTGAATCTGGATATTTTTTTTTATAGTGGGAGGGATTCTGCAGATTTAGAGCAAAGCTGACTTTAAAAAAAAATATAAAAAGGAAGAAAGCGGGACATTATCGGGTGCGTCGCTTATCTCAGTTATTTACCTGGAGGTTCAGATGTGTTCCATGTTGTCGTCCTCTGTCGACCACTTTCCCCAGTAAACTTCAGATGTGTCAGTTGTCGTTGTCAGTTTATTGTTACCTAGTAAACGTTCAGATGTGTCAGTTGTCGTTGTCAGTTTATTGTTACCTAGTAAACGGTTCAGATGTGTCAGTTGTCGTTGTCAGTTTATTGTTACCTAGTAAACGGTTCAGATGTGTCAGTTGTCGTTGTCAGTTTATTGTTACCTAGTAAACGGTTCAGATGTGTCCCGTGTTGTTGCTATTTCTCCTCTACATCATTACCATTAAAGACTTACTGTGATGCAGTAAAATAATGAACTGTAAAATATCACCGACATGTTACAACATCTTCATACAAGACCATACATAGAACACAGCACCAAGTTAAACAGAACGAGTGGTGGAAAGATTTTATGGAATGGACATGTTTCACGTATAAAACAACTCTTGCTGGTGAAGCTTGGAGAGAAGTTAATACGTTGGTCAAGTGTCCCAACGAACGCCAAAGTTACCGAACTGATGATGATCACTATCATGTGAAGTGCATCATGGCGTGTGCGACCGTCTAGCTGTCACTCAGGTTTTGGTAGAGCATGTCTTGCGGCAAAATAAAAAAAAATATTTCTTTATTTTGTTGACAGTTCCATCTCTTTTCAAGCCATCAATATCTTTGTTTATCATGCATGTGCCCCTAGGTCTTTCTATATTTCTCTTTCTTTATGAATACCAGAATAAGATTGTCTCGTAATACTCTGAACAACTCAGTATCTTTGGTTGTACAGTGTATCTATAATTTCTGTTGTTTACTTTCCTGCCATGATAATACACTAAGTTTCTATACGTCTCGCTTTTTCTAAGATAGTCGGTATGTTGGGTTATAAAAAACATTGTTTCAAATACTTTCTTCTTAAATAATACATAAACACGTGTGTTAATCGTCACTCGCAGAAACGCATGCATACACCGAATAGCAGAAAATTCAAATAGAACGTCTTTGGTCAGGATTGCAACCATATAGACTAGCGCAACCTCATCATTGATCAGACATGCTTTGAACGTGCTGGAGCTTCTAGTCTTAGTGGAAAACACCAGTTTTAACTTTGCCTTCTATTGAAGATTCCAAGCACTGATGCATTTGGCATTGTGGTCCGCAGTTCCTTCATAAAGAAGAAAGTCGTCTTCAAATTTGTTACAGAAGACCAAAATTTGTCACTGTCTTTTCTATTTTTTTGTTTTTCAACTTCCATGGCTAAGGTAGGCAAGTGTGCGTTGTGTTCCTAGTTTACGGCATGCTGCGATATCTACGCCTTTTGAACTGACACATCTGTCTGCATGTCTGAATTGTACATGCTGCAAGACTAGAGAATGTGTTCTGCGTTTTCTGTCGATTGCCCACAGAGCGAAGATCAAGACTGGAGAATGTGTTCTGCATTTTCTATAGATTGACACAGAGACGAAGATCAAGACTGGAGATTGTATTCTGCGTTTTCTAAAGATTGACACAGAGACGAAGATCAAGACTGGAGAATGTATTCTGCGTTTTCTAAAGATTGACACAGAGACGAAGATCAAGACTGGAGATTGTACTCTGCGTTTTCTAAAGATTGACACATAGGCGATATCAGTCTCTGAATCTCACGTTAAAATATATATGTTGCCCCTAAACCTATCGTGTCTAGTAGATCTCAGCCTGAAACAAGTTTACCTTTCTTTGTACACTAATACATGGTCGTTGTGATAATTTGGGCCAATCGTTTGAATAAGAAACACAGTGAAGAAACAAGCAGAATTTTGAATCAAGCGGTTTTCCTGTTCGTCCAACGATCACGCCTCTTCACCGCCTGCTCTTAAGACAACGTTAAGTGGACGTAAAGTTATGCTGTTGTGTTTTTCCAACTGAAAGTGGTCAGCGACTCATAGCTGATTGTTTACTTCATGATCAGTGAACTAGAACTGATGAATATCCCACTCCACCTCCATATGGTAAACCTGGAAACAAACTAACTAATCTGACCAAATGTGTAAGAATTGAAGAGGGAAAGCAACGCGGCACACAAATGTCAGATTGAAGTCGAATGATTTGGGCCGAAAGTAACAGATAAAGCAGTTTGCTGTGATGTGAACATATGCACCGCTAATTAACACTCTTTTAAGGGCGGGCGGTGAAGATGAATGGCCATTTGGTGAATGCTACAGTTTTAAATTTAATATTTTGCCTGTTTCTTAATTATGTGTGGTATTCTTGAATTGACCCAACTTATTATTGTTAAAAATAAAAATTTGGCACTAAGTCTTAGTGGCATCTTGATAAGTTAGCAGTAGTAGCGGATTTGTCATATCGGAACAGTAACAATGGATCGAGTAATTGCTGGTAATTGTAGTCTGCGTCCGGTATTGGTGGTGCAATCGATCTAGGTTACGGGCAGACGTTGACTTGCCTATGCCATGTGTCACGGTAAGCCCACAGTACGTGCAGCGTGTTTATTCTCCACCAGCGCGAAGGGACGCCTTTGTTCAGATTCCCGTTTCGCTAGGGCCCGAATGGAACGGAAGTGTGCGAGTAGATCCACTGCCTCACATTTTGAGGTGGGGGGGGGGGGGGGTGGTAACGGGTCGGTGTGCTGGTCCCGTTTGCCGACAAAGTAAATTGAACCAACTGGAAAATGTTTAACTCTAAAATAATTGCTTTTCTGGCATTTTCTTTCTCTGAAATCCAAATATGGTCAGACTTTCCGTAATTGTTGCTATGGCCCTCGATTGCATCAATGAAAGAATTTGTAGAAAAATAATTACTGTAATTACGGCCAATTTGATAACATGACTTAACAAACAATTGACAGCGAACCATAACAGTAATTGCTTGCGGTGTTTTAAAAACTTTAAAATATAACGCTGTGCATCCCCTGAAGGATTGGGCGGTGGCATTGTCAAGTATCTGTTGTTGATCGTTTAGCATCTGTTATTCTTGTATATAGTGTCGACATCACCATTGTGTTCGGGCAGCGACCATTAGTGATCCACGTTTTTGTCTGATTAAGCATGGCCATTTCGACACAGTAC
This sequence comes from Megaustenia siamemsis, assembly GCA_032433765.1. Classification (NCBI taxonomy): domain Eukaryota; kingdom Metazoa; phylum Mollusca; class Gastropoda; order Stylommatophora; family Ariophantidae; genus Megaustenia; species Megaustenia siamemsis. The sequence continues at coordinate 74,651,067 of JAVIAB010000092.1, read as the reverse complement.
ATTGCATAAACTCCGTAGATCCAACAATGGATTATTAGGAAATTATTGCATGCTCCTACATTGAGTATATCCACATATTGTTTTGTATAGCATATATTTGTTGACCAGGAAAAGGCATGCGACAGAGTAGACAAACATCGACTATGGCATATATTAAAACACGATGGAATAAAAGCATTTTATTAGCACAAGTGAAAACCTTTACTAAAACAGTCAGTGCAAATTAAGAAACAATACTGGCTTCTCAGGAGCGTTTATCTGAGATCAGGAGTACCACAGTAATGTGTAATGTCACCCCTGCTCTTCATCACATACGTAAACCGTATATGTGAAACAGCTAGCACAAGTGAAAACACCATCCTCACAACTTTTCTTTGCAAATGTTCAACAATTGATAGAAACAACAGAATACGAATTAAAAATATCCACACGATATGAACAAAATATGCTATAAAATATGTATAGATAATACTTTAGTGATGACTGTAGCAAGAAAATGAAGCATCTCTTATCTTAAATGAGAACAACAAATTGAACCAAATGACTTTCTTAGAAACAGTCAATCACCCAAGGGGGAAAATACAAAGATCTACTGACAAGTGATTGGCCCCAATATTTCAGAAAAAATTGTAATATTTAATACATCATCATGTGCCGTACCGGTTGGCGTTGGCGATCATGTCTTTCCACAATCTTCTATCCACAGTGCATCGTATGAGTTCTGTTGTTTACTGTTTTCCATGCCTTGACACCAAGCTATCCAGTATTTTCTCTCTTTGTCGTCCGCGATCTCTCTTTCCTTTTATTTTGCCAGTTGTAACCAAGTATTCCAACTTTCCTCTTCTCATGATGTGCCCAAAAAATGTTGATTGCCTCTTTCTGATGTTTTTTAAGAGCTCCCTTTTTGTGTTGGCCTCTTTGGGAACTTTCTCATTGATCTTTTTAGCTGTCCTGGGAACTTTCAATATTCTTCTGAGAAATCCTATCTTTGTGGCCTCTGATCGTCTTTCCATTTGTTTGTCTACTGTCCATGATTCGCTTCCATAGGTCAGAATTGGTTCTATATAGCACCAATGATCTGTTTTTCTCACTTTTATTGACATAGATTTGTTGCATAAGATATTTTTCATTTTCTGAAATGCTATTTTGGCCTGAGCTATTCTGCTTTTTATTTCTGTGTTGCATCTTCCATTTGATGTTATCACTGTGCCCAAGTATTTCAAACGTTGCACTTGTTTCAGATTTGTCTCGTTTATTTTTATGCTGCATGATGGTGATGATTGTTTCTTCGATATAACCATTACTTCTGTTTTCTTACTATTCAGACTGAGACCTTTCTTGTTGCTTTCTTTTACTATTATATCTATCATTTCTTGTAGCTCATTCTCTGTCTCTGCTATTAAGACTATGTCATCCGCATATCGTAAATTATTTTATGTTGTGACCGTTGACTTCAATTCCTTTTTTGTCTACTATTGATCTCATAACATGTTCGCTGTAAAGTGAAAACAAATCCTGCGACAGAACACAGCCTTGTCTGACTCCTTGTTTTATAAATTGAAATTGTCCTGTTTGGTTGTTAATTCGTATAGCTGCTGTTTGTTGCCAGTACGTGTTTTTTATGATTCGCAGATCCTTGCCATCAATGTTTAATTTCACCAGCATATTTATTATTTCCACGTGCTTTACTTTGTCAAATGCTTTCGTGTAGTCCATAAAGCACACATATAGATCTTTCTTTACCTCTATAGATCTTTCTATCAATGTTCTTAAGATGTATATTGCATTGTTGGTGCCCTTTCCTTCCACAAATCCACATTGTTCCTCACTTATTTCTGGTTTTATTTTGTTCCTTACACGTCTCATGATGATTCTTAATAATATTTAATACATAGAGACCACTATATAACATAATATACTTCCCAGCACTCCACTGTCAGTGTCAGACTTTGAAATTAACAGTCACAGGAAAATCGTTACTGCAGAGATGAAATGATTAAGAAGAATACTGAAAGTGACAAGAAGATACAGAATTGGAAATCAAGATGTACGGAAAAGAGTTCAGGTAACAACAGTGCTGGTTAATATTTGAAAACAGCAAGTCAAGTAGTATAGTATCATCTACGTATAGTATATATTATGTAACACGATCTCCAGCAGACTGCATCTTGCAGTCTTAACACTCAGAAACTCTTCTTCTTATTCTGCGATCATGGCTTATTCAGACTAGAACTCCGGGCTCTCTTATGAAGGCTGTTGTCTGTTTCGGTTGCCCCGTAGATTCTCATCCAGGGAGGTGAGTGTGGGCCACATTGACCTCCTTAGGTCTGTATACTGGGTGCAATCCTGTAGAACGTGTTTTGTTGTCATGTTTACAAGGGTACAGTGGCATTGATTGGTAGTTCTTATTTTGAGTTTGGTGAACATGTGATTTCTCATTCTATTGTGGCCAGTGTGTAGGCGAAGTATGATGACTTGATCCTCCTTGATTGCTGGAGACATGCGTCTCTCTCGTTATACTTTGGGTATTCTTGTTTCTATTTTTCATGACACTGGCCTTTGATGGTGTATTTGGCTTCATCGTAGCTGACCAGATGGTTCTCTTGTGGTAATCTCCCTACCTCCTTGGCTAGTTTATCTGCGCATTCGCTTCCTTGTATATTACAGTGTGATGATATCCACTGGATGACCACTTTCTGGAAGTTATTGCACAATTAATCTAGGGTTGTTCTCAAATCATCTTGCTCACTTTTTCTGTTTTTTTTTTTTAAACAGATGTTAGGACTGACAGTACGCCGATCAGTATCACCAATTTCTTGTGCCTATTATTTTTGTGTTGGATAGCCAGTTTTGCAGCGTCTTCGAGGGCTTCAGTTTCTGCTTTATAGTTGTTTGAGCATTTCCCAGTAACTATTGACTTGGTGATCTCTTTCTGGTTATTTAGCCTCAAGAATACACTTTCACCTCCATTTCTGGCGGTGCTTGTAGCAGAGCCATCCGTGTATACGTGAGACCAGGAGTCTTGTAGGTAGTTGTCTATGTATTTTTCTGCTATGCGCTTTCTCGGTATTTATTTACTTGATGTTCGGTTAATAATTAAACATGTAAGTGCTTCTAGTTTTAACTTCTTAAATTTTTGAATCTCAGTATTCACACATGTTTCTGTATTTAAAATAAACTCGAATTGGTACTTTTGATAGCGTGATTTGAAGATTAAGTGACACTTAAGGGCTGTGTGTGTTGGCTGGTCTAAAAAAAAAAAAAGGCTGGTCTGGCGGTTCATATTCAACATTCAGCCCAGGCTTAGCTTGAAAGGGAATGGCAAATAAAGACTGTCGTTCAAGCTTTTAAACAACGTACCCCCGCGTCCCAGATCGTGAAAGGTCAAGGCAGTCATTAGAGCGGTCACTAGGGCTAGAACTGGAAAATATGAAGTCGTTATCCCCATTCTTCCTTTGTAAGACCAGTATTCTTTGTCTGTCCGCTACTCCGGTTGCTATATTTTTGCGGCAGTATATTGTTTGCTGATATAACGTTGCCAGCGTTCCGTGTTTTTGTTGGATCCCCTGTATGTGAAGCAGATAAGAGCAATCGCCAGGGAGATGAAGTATCGATTACCGTAATCATCTTTTATACTCGGTAAGGATAAGCAAGCACTCACTTCTCCGCTCTGCCGCCTGTTCTGGATTTTAACATTTTTGCTTGCATAAAAATTATTTCTAAGTGGTAAATGGCGGACGGTGCGACGTGCGGGAGTGCTGTTATAAATATTTAAATGAAAGAATATAATAAGGAGTAGCAAGAACTTTAATATAATGAGACATGAAGGGAATTATAATAAATAATTGAATATTTACTACAGAAGAAAACTTCAGGGACGAGATGCAAACATAGGATATAAGCAGCTAGTTTAAGACTATATAATTTGCGATATGCAAATGGCACAATCTTAATAGCAGAGACGGAGAATGAGCTACAAGAAATGATAGACATAATAGTAAAAGAAAGCAACAAGAAATGTCTCAGTTTGAACAGTAAAAAAAAAGTAATGGTCATATAAAAAAAAAACTATCATCACCATCATGCAGCATAAAAATAAACAAGACAAATCTGAAACAAGTGCAACCTATACCCATATGTGCATACCCATTATCGACGCCGTGCTTGCCATCAGAAAGACCTGCAAACCAGCGCACTGCCAATTTATGGTATACTCGTCGAACCGATGCAGGATAAGAGCGAATTAAACACATGTTATAAACAACCGGTGTTAAGTTGGCGTTGTGCTTTACAGCAAATTGCGTCATCTGCACTTTTCGGCCGTAAACATCCGACTTCAGCATGTCTATCGGATTTCCTTCATTCGCTCGGCCTGATTGGTTAGTCTGCTTCCAGACCCACTTGGGGAGGTGGAGTAGGATCTTAATCAGTTTTGGTTCATTGATTCTGACGCCGACAGGCAGCCATTAATCGCTGACCACCTTCAACCCATATGTTGTTCATCATAATGGCCACTTGGAAGTGAGTGTAAAACGATACACACGTGTGAGCGGCTATCATTTGTGCTAGATTGTTCATAAAATCGTGCTTGGGGACTCACCAACTTATGCTTATTTCGCAGGACAAGCGTACATCATAAACATAAACACATTATTCCTCTCCTCCTTCTCTTTCTTCTTCTTGCATTCTTTCTCACGTTATTATATACATATTCAAACAAGTGCTTGTTACGAATTTGTTGTCTGGAGTTGTTCTTTAGTCCACATACTTTTTACTGTAAAGTTGCGTCTTTACCCAAAGTGCAGAACTTTGTACTGGGGGGGGGGGGGGGGCGCCATTGACATCATATACCCCAGATATGACTGGGTCTTTCTTTTTCTAACTTTGCTAATCGTAACCTCCATGTAGTGATGTTTTGCAGTTGGCAGTTTGATTTTTGTATAAGCTACTCGTAGAATCTCAAAAAGCTACTCGTAGGATCTCAACAAGCTACTCATAGATTCTCAATAAGCTACTCTTAGAATCTTAATAAGCTACTCGTAGATTCTCAATAAGCTACTCGTAGAATCTCAATAAGCTATTCATAGGATCTCAACAAGCTACTCGTAGAATCTCAAAAAGCTACTCGTAGGATCTCAACAAACTACTCATAGATTCTCAATAAGCTACTCTTAGAATCTTAATAAGCTACTCGTAGATTCTCAATAAGCTACTCGTAGAATCTCAACAAGCTACTCGTAGAATCTCAACAAGCTACTCGTAGAATCTCAACAAGCTACTCGTAGAATCTCAATATACTACTTGTAGAATCTGCTACTCGTAGAATCTCAATAAGCTACTCATAGAATCTCAATATACTACTTGTAGAATCTGCTACTCGTAGAATCTCAATAAGCGACTCATAGAATCTCAATATACTACTTGTAGAATCTGCTACTCGTAGAATCTCAATATACTACTTGTAGAATCTGCTACTCGTAGAATCTCAATATACTACTTGTAGAATCTGCTACTCATAGAATCTCAATATACTACTTGTAGAATCTACTACTCGTAGAATCTCAATAAGCGACTCATAGAATCTCAATATACTACTTGTAGAATCTGCTACTCGTAGAATCTCAATAAGCGACTCATAGAATCTCAATATACTACTTGTTGAATCTGCTACTCATAGAATCTCAATATACTACTTGTAGAATCTGCTACTCATAGAATCTCAATATACTACTTGTAGAATCTGCTACTCATAGAATCTCAATATACTACTTGTAGAATCTGCTACTCATAGAATCTCAATATACTACTTGTAGAATCTGCTACTCGTAGAATCTCAATAAGCGACTCATAGAATCTCAATATACTACTTGTAGAATCTGCTACTCGTAGAATCTCAATAAGCGACTCATAGAATCTCAATATACTACTTGTAGAATCTGCTACTCATAGAATCTCAATAAGCGACTCATAGAACTCAATATACTACTTGTAGAATCTGCTACTCGTAGAATCTCAATAAGCGACTCATAGAATCTCAATATACTACTTGTAGAATCTGCTACTCATAGAATCTCAATATACTACTTGTAGAATCTGCTACTCGTAGAATCTCAATAAGCGACTCATAGAATCTCAATAAGCTACTCGTAGAACCTCAATAAGCTACTCCTAGAATGCCAGAAATACACATCCCAGAATTACTACACACTGACATTATACCGGCACAGTGATCTGATACGACATAATAGGTAAAGATCTGCGCATTTTGAGAGAAAATCATGAGTTATGGTTTGTCACCGTTTGTTTAATGTTCAGAAGGGATTTTTAGGAGCAATACCGGAATATCAGGCTTAAAGGGTTTCAACGAGACGTCAGATTTCAATCGAGATATAATAGCAAAGCTCATGCAGATGATAGTGCGTTTGTGGCAGAAATTCTGGAAACAATTACCACGGGAATCAGCAACAATGGTAGAGAGTATGTGCTCGACAAAAATATTATTATGATAAAAATTAAATGGGTTAAACAGGCGAATGCTAAGAAGACCCAAATTGTTTATGCAACGAGCTGGTATTGCTTTCTTGATTTACCGGATTCTGTCGACGACGGCTCTACTTCCGTCATTTCATCGTTAAAAGTACATTGAACGGGCTTTAGATGTGTTGTGTTATCTACATGCTTGCTGCAAAATTGTTCGCCTTCAGGCCCCAACAAATTCAACTTCAGATACCGAGTTGTCTTTCCTCATGAATCCAGTTCGCTTGTCCAGCCCTGTCCGTCCCTTTCAAGGGATCTACGACTGTTTGACAACTTATAGCTCGGCGCTGTTGAGGTTACAATCGACCCTATGAATTGATACAGTTAAGAAATGAAGTAATGATATCAAGAAATGAAAAATTGATACAGTTAAGAAATTTACTACTGGTATCAAGAAGTGAATTTCTACTATCAAGTAATGAACTAATGATATCAAGAAGTGAACTGATTTTTTTCCAAGAAACGAATTGATACGACCAAGAAGTGAACAGAGGAATAAATCCTAGTCCGCTACCGTCAAATTAAACGAAAAAAAGATTCCTCAGGATTCTCAGTTTTCTTAGAGTAGTGGGGCGATTCTATTATTGCTCTATCCATGAAATCCATACATTACCGAAAATCTTCACAGATACCTCTCATGTTGGCCTTGTTAACTTGGATTGAGCTGTATGACACCTATCAAGTAACACTTTTCTTGTAACTGAAACAAGCAGCAGTGTGTTTAACAACATTGTGCTCAATAGCAATAATACGACTCAATCATCCTCGTGATTCTGCGTTACTCGCATACCAAATTAGCAGGTCCTGTTCACGTCTATAACTGCAATTGCTGGACGATATGTACGTCTATAAGCGACTATAGTTCTTTCAGAAGTTCGTGCCTACAGAGTTTATTAATTATCTCGAAACTGTTTGATGAATTTCTGTGATTCTTTTTCATGAAATCTTATTTTTTTCATCGACCTTAAGTCTGATTTTTTTTCACTACTGTCATGCATTTAGGGAAGATTTTTGTTTCTTTGAGGTATATAATAATATGATTCTCTTGGTTGTCCTAATTTGTAGGATTTTGCAATATCGACATTTGTTGTAATCAACTCATCGTTTAAAAAAGCAAATTTCACGTGCTCTGCACACAAACTTAGCACCATCTCGCGCCCACTGAACAGTAACTTGTAAGACGCAATCCACTGAGAGGTTTGTTAGAAAATTAATATAATTTACAGTAAAATCGAATGCTTAGAGCACACGGTTTGATATTTTCCTAAAATTATATAACAAAAAACGATTTGTGCAAAATTCAGACTATCATTGTACTTAAATGTTATAAAATCTTAAGGTCGGTGTAAAAAAAAGAAAAGATTTCATGAAAAAGAATTACAGAAATTCACCAAACAGTTTTCGAGATAATTGATAAACTCTGTGGGCACGAATTTCTGTACGAACTATACTACTGTTTCTCCTAGCTTGAAATGGTTACCCGCTTTCTTACGGTTTCCACACTAATAAATAATGTACCCTTCATGCACAATCCACTGACTATCGTGAATCACCACAAGTTATCCCTTTCCTTCTCTTTCTTCTTCTTTTTAGCGTTCACCCGTTAAGTGGGCCTGGATGCGTTATGTCGCTAGGTTACGGCAAAGCGCAGTATCTGCGCCTTTCGGCCCGACACATCCGTCTTCGGCTTTGTTGGGTAGATTAGATTTGGTTAACTCTATAAACCTCCTGCTTTTTGTCGTTTTCTGAGAGGTTTGATATCAGATTTCACCACCAAGATACCTCCTAAAGCCACTAGGAAAGCACGGATTCGATTTTCTAAAACTTTCCACTTGTTTTTTTTATTTTTTTGGGTGTGTTTTGGGGTAGAGGGGTGGGAATCGAACTCGCGTCTTTCCTTTCCAGAGGCCAACGTCTTACCCCTAGACTACCCAGTTTCACTTCCAATATACATAGGGCTGATTCAATAATAATATAACTCTCGACAAGAATAATCACTCTTACACTTGTTACGTGTTCTTGTAACAGCCAGTACAAATTCCATACCCTAGCACACATGGAAAGGGTTTATTCTTTTAGCAACTACTAATTTTTTAAAAAATTGCTCTCTCTCCTTCTCTTTGGCTCTCTTGCACCATATCACCCGGTGCTGAGCGCCACATTATTCAGTCTCATTCTAGAACGCCATATCCCGTAACACATGAATCATGATCAAAGAAACGACTATTGTCTTCATAGAACGGAACAAATTATAAACCACAAGGGCGTGAGTCACAAGAATGGTTCTATGTAGTCTTTGCAGTTGTTGTGGATCTCTCCTATTCCCATTAGTGCAAAAATTGAATTGTTTTCTTGAATTGCAATGATTAGCTACCTCCCGGAGGGAGGAGAGAAGAGATGGTTGAGCACGGAATATATTTTTATCCATATATTTATTGTTAGCAGAAAATCTAAAGCAATCTAGCTAGAGTTCACCGCCACGATGCCTCTGCCTTCAGTTTGTCATGTTTAATGAAGCTACACGGTTTTTGTCAGGCCACTAAATTTATTGTCGGACTGACTATGCAGTAGCCAAAATACAAGTATTTGCTAGAGTTGTTAAAGCGCCATCTTTTGGTTAAACTGGGCATCAGCTGTCGACTGGAGTTAAAGCTGTATCGGGGCTGTTTGATATTGATCTGGTAATCTCATGCTTTTCGCTACCGAGGGAAACAATTATTTGCTATTGTACCTTCGCGATCTGGCCATTGATTTGCCATTTGTACGCTCTCCCGAGTGTTTCAGTTATATTCAGAAACGATGAATAAAAATATGTTTGTTATTAAATTGAAGCGCTGAGTAGAAAGAGCATCGATTTTTTTTTTAAATTAAAAAAAAAAAATATGCGCTTGTGTGTGTGTTCTTGCTTGTGCACGTGTGGAGAATTGCTTGTAATCGTAGCAGTGCCGTTAAGTAGGCACAGAAATCACATTTTATAATTATTTTATACACGGTATTACTCAATTCCCTCTCGAATTATCTGCTTGCCTACGCTTCACGGGGTTTCTTGAGTGCCTTATCGATCCAATAAGCTAAGCTATGCCGGCGGATGCCTTGTGTAACCACACAGAGCAGGCCCTGGCCAGCGCAAGATTAAGTGAATGCAAACTGCAGCAAACTTTAGATGCACCGGGTGAGGGGTGTGTGTGCGTGGCTAACAACTGATTCAAACCGCGAAAAAAAAATATAGCGACCATATGCTACAGAAACTGTAGCAGGAGCAAGACTCACCAGTCCTACAAAACATAGTTGATTAGAGGAGAAATGTCATGCATTTAAGCCGATGAGGAAATGGTGTACGAAACATTATGCCTTCATCATGGCTGTAGTAGAAAAACTAAGTCAAAATAGAAATCTTAGGAACCACGGTAGCAGCCCAGTAACTTATTAGCAACGAAAGGAGGTGGCGAATAATGCGTTATATATTTAACTAGTATCTACCATTTTCAACCATAATTAAGAGCAGTAGATAGCTGGTGTTCGAATGGATAACTCGTCGTGCTCCAAACCAGGAGAACGCGGGTTCGAATCTCGGTAGTAGGGCTCAATGTTTTTAACTGCGGGGGGGGGGGGGGGGGGGGGTGAAATAAAAACTCAGACCTTAACACTTCGCGGCGACTGGAATGGATAAGCGGTCCTACAGTCTCTTCCCCCCCCCCCCCCCCCCCTCAGTAATGGTTAAAAGTCGTAAAGATATTTTAAAAAATATATTAAAAGCATTAATAGGTGCCAGTTAAGTCTGTGCCGTATAGAGAATGGTATGTTAGCTTCATATTTTTAAAATAACATTGAGTACCTTTAGCTCAAACCAAGTCTAACAACCTTCCAAGAGAATATCTCTGATATCCGTTTGCATTGACTGAGCGTGAACTACAAGACTTCCCAGCTTCCATGCCAGAGGAGAAAAGTGTGGCCTTCTCTGGCCATATTTGAAAATAACATAACTGAAATGAAAATCTGAAACAAAAGCCAGATTTTATCAGAGAATCCAAAATCCCAGTTCTAAATGAGTTAAGACAGCAGAAGAAAGGGATAAGAGAAGCTGAGAGAACCATGAAGTGGTGTCAGGTAAAAAAAAATATATCAATTTCCACAGCGAGGAATTGAACTTGGACTATCTAGTTAAAAGCAAAGATTACTAACAACTTTGCCTCTTCAGATGTTTGCCCATCACAAAGGGTCAGTGGTACTGTTTGAATCAGAAATGATATTGTTTTTTTTTAAGATGTGGTGCTATTGTAGGATGAAGAAATCAAAATAAAAGTAAAAATAATAACATAATAGACAGAGTGGCAGAGAGCCCACACCAAAAGAGTTCAAATTTGTGAAGACTTATCACTTAAATCACAAAAAGACTATAAAGTCCTCTGCAAAGAGTAAAAATTTAGGAAAATGTATAATCCAAGAAAATGGGAAAAAAGTCAATCAGAGTATCAGCTTGATCACTGAAGCTTGCTGCAAGACCAGAAGGCATAGTGATATTCTCACGTGAAGTTAGTTGCCATTAGTTGAGACCAAGTGAAGAAATATGATCAGATGACACTTAACACCACCTTCTAAATAGATCATTCACCCTAAATATGTTTAAATAAAACTATATTTAACCTGTGTATAATAATATTAGTATAATAATAATAGGATTCAATAGATACAGTAATGCGTGAAGAACAGGCTGTGTTTAGAAAAGGGAGAAGCTGTCTTGACCACATTTTCACTCTACGACTTATATTGGAGGAACACATTGAAAAGCAAAAACCTTTTGTACTTAACTTCATCGACTTCAAAAAAGCATTTGATAGTATTCATAGAGATTCTTTGTGGAAAATTCTGAAGCAATATGGCTTACCATAAAAAATCATAAATATTTTCAAAGACATGTATGATGGTTACACATGTGCAGTTCGAACAGAGGAAGGACTGAGCGAATGTTTCCCAATAGAAACTGGGGTTAAACAAGGATGTATTTTATCGCCCTTGTTATTTGGAATTGTTATGGACTTCATAATGAAGAAATGCTGCACTGGTAATAAAGGCATCGAATGGATACAAGGAGACCATTTGGAGGACCTCGACTTTGCTGATGACATAGTTCTCATCAGCAGTCAGATAAAAACGATGCAGGAAAACACAAATGAACTATCATCAATAGCCAGCAAAATTGGGCTTGAGGTCAATCATGAAAAGACTAAAGTCATGAAAAGTTTAATTCCAACAAGTGACAAAATATACATGGAAAACAAACCAGTAGAAGAGATCGATCACTTTATCTATCTTGGAAGTCACATTGATCGAGAAGGGGATACGAGCAAAGAAATTAGAATCAGACTGGCTAAAGCAGCAATGTCTTTCAGAAGCCTTGAAAAGTTGTGGAAATCAAAACTCATTAGCACAAACACAAAACTTAGGCTATTCAAATCAAATGTACTATCAACCCTTACGTATGCGTGTGAAAGCTGGAAAACAACAAGAGATATAGAAACAAAGTTGAACGCATTCGAAAATAAATGTCTAAGGAAAATACTTGGTATAGAATGGAACGAATTCAAAACAAACGAGGAAATTAGAGAAATCGCCAATCAACCACTAATATCTTCAGTAATAAAGAAAAGACGATGGTCATACGTTGGACATGTGATGAGAAGAGATAATAATCGAATAGCAAAGCAAGCCCTCATATGGGAAACAACAGGTAAAAGAAAAAGAGGAAGACCCAGGGAGACACTGAGAAGAACATTGATGAGAGAGGCAAGAGCAGCAGGAATCGGCTCCCTCAATGAGATAGAACTGCTTGCTCAGAACAGAGACAGATGGCGAGATTTGATAAAATATCTTTAAAAGAAAACTGCTAGAACAAAAATTCATATAGGAGAAGGTGTATCTTGGTCTACGCCCTATGGGCCGGTTACGGCTCGAAAGGTCAATAGATAGATAGATAATAATATACTGGCTTTAATTAAAAAAATTAGTCATAGAGGTGAAAATAGATCTATACCTATGTTTCATAGATTATACCAAAGCATTTGATAAAGTAAAGCACCAAGAAATAATAAAAAATTTAGAAGGCATAAACATAGACAGCAAAGATCTAAGAATGATAAAGAACATGTAATGGCAACAGACAGCAGTCACAAGAACTGGAAATCAATTGGGAATGTTTAAACAAATAAAATGGGGTGTTAGACAAGGTTGTGTGCTGTTCCAGATTTGTTTAATATGTATAGTGAGATTATTTTAAGATCCATAAGGGGCATGCGTGGAATAACAATCGGAGGTCATAATAATCTAAGTTATGCTGATGATACAGTCTTAATCGCTAAGAGTGAAAATTAGTTGCAAGAAATGTTAGACATTATAGTGAAAGAAAGCAAAAATAAAGGACTCAGTCTTAATAGCAAAGAGGCAGAAGTAATGGTAACAACAAAGAAAAAGACATTGTCTCAGTGCAAAATAAAGACAAGTGGAACAATATTAAAACAGGAAAATCACTTTAAATATTTTGGAACTTTGTTAACCTCAGATGGAAGATGTACAACAGAGGTGAGATGCAGAATGATTCAGGCAAAAGCAGCTTTCCAAACAATGAGGAAGATACTGTGCAATCCATTTTTGACAATAGAAACAAGAAAAAGAGTTCTTAAATGTTATGTAGAGCCAGTCTTAACATATGGATGTGAATCATGGACAATAGGACAACAGACAAGGAAATCACTGGAGTCTGTAGAAATGTGGTTTTACAGAAGAATGTTGAGAATACCATTGACAGCTAAGAAGAGTAATGAAAACATTCTGAAAGACATCAAAGCAAAAAGAGAGCTAATTTCCAATATCAGGAACAAACAATCATCATTTTTTGGCCATGTAATGAGAAGAGAACAGCTGGAATCTATTGTAACAACTGGGAAAATTGAGGGATGAAGAGATAGAGGGAAGCAAAGAAAAAAGATACCAGACAGCTTAAAAGAATGGCTTTGCAGAAAGTCAACAACAGAAATGAGAAATGATAAATAACTGTCAAGATCAAAAGTTGTGGAGAGACATGATCACCTTCGCCAGCAGGCCATGTACTTGATGATGAGTTTAAAAAAAAAAATTGGAACTATTGTTGGCTATGTAAGCTTTCATTGCTTCTCATCAATATAACGTATTTCTAATAGATGTTTTGCTGTTTGTTTACTACAGCTGTTAAACAAGAGTTATTACAAGCTCCTAGTTTAAAATTGTGATCATTCTTTTATGTTTTGTGTGATATGTAATTAATTATTTATTTGTTTAAATTCTGAGGATTAATACTGGTCCGTTTCTATTGCAACTGACATTATGTACCATTTTCCACTAGGTCAGACATGCATACACTGTAAATATTGTTATATTATAATTATTTGTTAAATATACGTAGGGAGCTCAAAAAGTAATGCACACTAATTTTTTTCTCGGAAACTATTCGGGCAAAATGTGTGAAATTTTCACAGATTGTAGCTGAACATCCCCTTTACACTACCTATTTTCAACATAATCTCCGTCCAAGCGTATTGCCTTACGCCAACGCGAAACTAGGTCATGAATGCCTCGTTAGTACCAAGTTTTGTCCTGCTCGCGTAGCCATTTTTAACTGCACGGATCACACCCTCATCATTGTCAAAGTGTGTCCCACGCAGGAATTTTTTGAGTGGTCCAAACAGATGGAAATCTGAGGGAGCCAGATCAGGGCTGTAAGGAGGATGGGGCAGTACAGTCCAACCAAATTTGTTGATTGCTTCCCGTGTTACCAGACTTGTGTGAGGGCGTGCATTGTCATGTTGAAGCAACAAATCTGCAGATGGCTTATTAGGCCGAACTCTGTGGAACCGATTTTTTAGTTTTGTCAGTGTATTGATGTAAGCTGTTGAGTTGATTGTCTCACCTCTTGTCATTACATCAACAAGAATCACACCATCAATGTCTCAGAAGACAGTGATCATCACCTTTCCGGCTGATGGAGATGTTTTGAATTTTTTTCTTTTTGGTGACTGCGGATAATGCCATACCATTGACTGCATTTTTGTTTCAGGTTCATAATAATGTGCCCACGTTTCGTCACCGGTAACAATTTTTGACAAAAACATTTCTCCTTCAACACCGAAACGCTCCAACAATTCAGAACAGAATGTTTTCCTTTGAACTCTGTGATCATTTGTTAGGCACTGAGGAACCCATCGAGCGCAAATCTTTGAATATCCGAGAGTTTTAAAAATTGCGATTGCACTTCCCTTGCTGACTGTAAGCTGCAATGCCAATTGCTGACTAGTGATACGCCTATCCTTACGAATAATGGCATCAGCCCGGTTTAACATGTCTGTACTGGTAGCCGAGGCAACACGTCCAGAACGCGGTAAATCATGCAGCTCCACTCGTACACTTTCTGCAGCTTTAATTCTCTGAACCCAGCGACTAACTGTGTTCCTATCGACTGCAGAACATTTGTACACTGCACACAGTCGTTTATGAATGTTTGCCACAGTTTCTTTTTCCGCAACCAGAAATTCTATGACAATTCGCTGTTTGTAACGGACATTGTTGACAAGCTCCATTTTAACGGTTCATAGATTGCGTAATATTTATCAGAATGCTGAGCAATTTGGTACACATAATTGGAACATGTCATATTCCAAGTGTGCAAAATTTCATATTCCTATCTTTATTATTAGCCGAGAAAAAATTGGTGTGCATTACTTTTTGACCTCCCGTTTACCTATGTATTTTTTTCAATTAAAATTCATCATTGTAGTGGATTTAGGGTTCACTATATCTCTTTTCATTTAGATAACTCCAGTTTTGAATCTATTTTAGGTAATTTCCTGTCAGGAAATAGTGGGATTTAAAATTTAAAAAAATATGTTTTAGTACACAGAAATATCAGAGGTCTGAAATGACTGTGATAGAAGTCCAGTAAAATAAGTTTGGCATGTCTCAAGACACAATATCACATGTCCTTCGAATTTTTCAGAAGCTGTTGATACTTTCTTCAAGCTGTCTAGATTTAACAGCTTGTATCTTTAACTTGTACTGCGTTCTCCCACAGATTACTTCTCTTCATTATGCGTCCATGGATGTTAATGGTGTAGATGCGTTGTGTTGTGAAGACACAAACAGCTGTTATGTTTAATTCTTGTAACCAAATACATCTGTCTTCAGCTAGACATTTTTGGGTACTGAGTTGACTTTCCTCTTAAAGCAAGCTTTAAAAGATCAAATGTATAATTTGGTGACTTATGCTGAGATGTCATGTCATTGTGGTTTCTCCTGTGGAATGGCCTTTATTTCTTCTGTACAGGGTTTGTCATAGTGTCATTACTTGTAGTTCTTTGAGTCTCTGAGGCATGTAAAAATAACTGTTGTCTTAGATTTCTTTTGCATGTCCTTCCCCTATTTTCAAAAGTCTTGTTTAATGCAAACACCCATAACAGTAGTCTTTTTGGTGAGTCCATATTTAGTGCCCTTATGATACTCCAATAATATTTAATTACTTGGCATATTAATAATAACTTAAGCAGATATTATATATATATATATTTATTTATATAAAATAAGTTCAGGTTTATCATGGTTATTACAAATGAAATAGATTCGTTATTAAAAAAACTTTTGTAGATTTGTACTCCCATTTATAAACCATTTGTCATATTGTATGTATTAGTACAGCAGTATCAGTATGTCTTTAGTAACTTCAGCAGTCCCATATGTAATTTTGTTGTAGATTTTGCAATTATTATTTTATTTCCTTGCTGGGATCAATCTTACTTACGGACAATAAATCTTTTAGTTTTTTTTTACATAAACATATACCCATACTTCGCACATGTATTAGAACCAAAGATTTGTGTGAAGTCCTTACATAAGATTTTATGAGTAGCTCATTGAGATTCTACGAGTAGAATATTGAGATTCAACAACTTGCTCATGTAAGGGCTTACATGCCCATGGTTAGAGCAACCATGAATAAAGAACGAAAACAATCCTAGATGTTTCAGGATTAGTTTTGAAAAATTTTAAGTGGAGGCAGAAATGAGAGCCCTGTCTCTCATATTTCAGGAAAAATACCAAATATTTCTGGATATGAGTATTTACAGATGGATCTGCAACTGAAGCATTAAAGAAAGGAGGCAGGACTATCTACATAATCTATCCCTGTGGAATGACAGAAATACACTCACTTCCAGTTAAAGAATGGTGCACACATTTCAGAGCAGAAGCAGTGACACTCCATATAGCCATACAAATTCTCACCAAACAAGAGGCCCTAACTAAACAAATTATCTTCCTCAGAGATGCAAGGTCAGACATACCAGCAGTATCAAGTCTGAAACAGGACAGACTCATCCAAGAAATAAGGAGCAACCTATGGAAGCTGTCTGAAAAGACCACTAGTTCTACAGTGGATATCAGTAGTGGCATCCCTGGCAACAAGAAAACTAATGAACTCTCAAAAGTATGTGGGAATCTTGAACAGTTCAACTCAGAGCCTCAAAGAAGTAAAGACAGTTCTGAAAGAAGTTAGGAAAACAGTAGGGAGAAAATTTTGTGGAAAATGTAAGCTCAGCAGACATGAGTAGACCAAGATCTTCAGGCTCAGAACAGATCACTGTGGCTTCAGAAAACACCTACACAAAATAGCACTCAGTAATTTTGCAACATGCGATTGCAAAGCATCTTGACAAACTCCAGAGCATATCCTACAGGACTGCAGCACTCTTAACATCTTAAGGACACATATATGGGCCACAGATACAAACCTGCATGACAAACTATTGAGAACCAGTGAAGATCTGAAACACACCATCTAGCTCGTGACTCAGGCTTGTCTAAATGCACAGCACAAGCTGGTCTCTGAAGAAGAATAACCACATTCATTAGATTAATGTAGCCATCTGATAATATTTAAGCATGTTTTTTTTTGAACGCTGGTACTATATTTCTGAGATTAATCTGCTTAAGTTTGAGAGAGTTTGGACTGGTTCAGTTTGTTTCTGAACTTTTTGATTGACACATCACTGCACAGAAGCAATGCTCACACTAATACATTGGCAGGAATAGCAGGAGGTCTGAAAAACAGCATTACTAAGCTCCTTTGAACTCTTGAACTCAGGCAGCAGTTGAAAAGTCATAGTGATATGTTTTAAAATTGTAATTTCAGTGTACCTCATCTCACATTCTTTGTAGTTCTCTTGTAAATTTGCTAGGAACTCTGATAAATTTGTAATAGTTTTTGAGTTATTATACATCTTGTTTGTTGTCTTCCTACTACGATTAATAAAACTGTTTAAATAAATTAATTCTTAGGTTATCTATGTTGTATTTAGTTATTTTCACATAGCAATCAGTATCATTGGAGGTGCGCGTGGCCGTGCGGCTAAAACCACTGTTCCGCTGGCTGAAAAAGCTGACGTATGGTGTTCGAAGCCTGTGATAGACAGAAAGGATTTTTTCTATCCGGGGTGAAATAAAAATCCTGAGTCACACACGTCGTGGCGACTGCTTGACCAAGTGGCCTTTATCCCTCTGGTTCTATCGTTGCCTCCCAACACACACCAGCAATGGTGCTATATGTCGTAAAGATAGTTTTTTTTAAATCAGTATCATTGACTTAATTTTGCTCAATAATTTAAAAAATAGAGTTGAGAAAACAGCCACTTTCCATTAATATTACAAAATGTATTAAATGTATTACAAATACATTTTCAATTTTGTTATGAAATTAGAAATTTTGTCAAAGCATTTGAATAGAAGACTGCGATCACCTGATTAGCTGCAGTTTAGACAAAATATAAATTCTTGAAAATATTTCCCAAATGAGTTACTTGCCTAACATGTTTCATCTTCAGTATTCTGACATTGTCAGATTTAAACTTTTTTTAAAGAAAACATCTCACAACATGTTTCCATGACAGTCATGACATCGCAAAGCCTGTGGGTATAATTGATGGAATTTGACAAGTTGACCATGTTCTCAGTAATTTGTCAATGTTTTTTTAAGTCAGTCTTTCTTTTGGACACTGAGTTTTGTGTTTAAATCACTGCAGTGTTATTAGATGATTGTAGAATTTAATAAAATAATCAAATTCCAAGAAGACCACACTGTTGAACTGTCTTTGAAACAGTACTAACATTATTGCACTAAACAGACACACTATATCAACTACAAATCTCATTCTTCTTCTTCTTCTTCTACCTTTGAGCTCCCTGTGGAGCATAGGTCTTCAACAAACACTTACTAAGTCGTTCTGTTTCTTGCCATTCTTTTAAGATCATTCCATGTCTTCCCCATCATCTTCATTGCTGCTTCTGTCGGTCTTCTCCAAGAATTTCTTGGTCTTCCTCTTTGTCTTTTCCCCTGGGGATTCCAAAAAAGGGCGTGTTGTATAATACTCTCAGTTGGCTTCCGCAGTGTGTGTCCTATCCAGTGCCATCGTCTTCGCAGTCTATATCTCTTTATCCACTGATATTTGACTGGTAAAAAAAAAAAAGTAAAGTACCCCCGTCATGCCAAGTGGCGTATAGGGAATGTGCTGTTAGTGACCATAAATTTTACAGACCTTCAGCACATGATTTTTGGGGTAATGTGGTTGGTATTACGCTCGTGCTGCTTTACTTTCCCAGAAAAAAAATCCGGTACCCATTAAAGGCTGGGTGAACCGGAAGCCGTTGGTTGGGATCGAACCCTACATCTTGTCCTTTGTAATCCAGTTCACTAACCACTGAGCTATCGCGGCTCCCCTTTGACTGGTACATTTCCATAATTCTATGTAAGTGATTTTGTGCTGCCATTTCCATCCTTTTATTCTGCGAAAGCATCCATTAATGAAAGTCTGTATCTTCATGATTGTCAATTTTGTTGTTCTCCATGTTTCACAGCCATATAATAGGACTGACTTAACATTGGACAAATCTCATTACAGGTATATTAAATTTTTTCAGTTGTAATGTCTTTCATACATTTTGGCAGATGTTTGCCTCATTGGATAAACAATAACATTTTAATCTATTTTTAGATTACCTGAAGTACTTTGTTTACATCTGCAATGTGGTTATTTGTATAAATGTAACTGTTTTTTTTTTTAAATAGTTTTTGCAAAGCCCATATAGTGTTGAATATATGAGCCAATGGGTTTTCTTCAATGTACCTTATTCAACAGTCTTGAAGTATGTGTTCAGCAGTCTGGGGTACCTGTCCACATGTATGTGAGGCTGATGTGCCAATCTTCACTTTTGTATACATGTGTCAATGGAGTCAATTGTGTCCTATTCTGGAAGCGTTTAATAGTAACCATCTATTCAAATTATGGTAGGCATCTTGATTTAGAGTTTGTGATATTTTGATTGATTTATCTGTTTCTTCTCATGATATGTAACAGGTGCACCTAGTTTTGTTTGCCTACCGCATTTCCCTTTGCCAGCTGGTCTGGCTTTTCGTTTCTTCGAATTTCACAGTGAGATGAATACACCACAGGGTGGCTTGTGGTACTTGCAGAGTTCAGTCAGTAAGGTCTGCAGACCAGTGGTAATTTTCTGGATTGTAGTGTCTGGTGTGCTGATCTTGCATCTGTGTGCCAAGATTACTGTTTAGCACTTTTTCTATTACCAACTTTTTTACTTTATTGCTTGGATGTTTGCATTATAATTTTGACAGTATTTCCATTTTTTATTTTTGTTCCATTCATACCCCTAGTTTTATTTGGGTATTCTATAAATGCCTTTGCTCCCCCATTCTTTACTGAGAATGATTGTTTTATGTTGTATACTGTTCTGTTTCTTCTGTCAAGTATTCTTTTCACTTACGTCCTTATAATATACTGGCAATCGTTATTTGTGAACTGAACAGTTCTGGTAATCTTATCTTAAACTCTGTATGAATGGTTACTTTTTCTGATGAAATCTCATAGAGTTTGGTTGATAATTACTTAAGTAAAAGGAATGGATTATAAATGTTTTAGACCCCTCCCTCCCTCCCTCCCTAGCTATTCTGTTACTGGATGCACCGCAAAAAGGTGAAATTGGACTTGGATGGATGGTTCTGTGTTTTTGAAAGATTTCACTTGTGCCACTTTTTCAAGCCTCTTATTAACAATTTAAAAAAATACTGCGCAGTAATTGTTTTGTAACAAGTGTAAAATTTTATATTAAATTATTTCAGGCCAAGAAAACGCTGTGAGAATATGGTAAAATGTCGAGACAAGCTAGTGTATGTGAAAGAAGAGCATGAGTTTGGTCTTATCCCATACCCAGTACACATTGGCCAGTATTACATGAGACAAATTCAGGACTTCCAGCTGTCATATGACATTTGGTGGCAGCATATTCATCATCAGGTTTGTGATTGAAATTGAGTTCAAGTTTTAGTCAGGAACTCACAACTTACTTCCTGAATCTAACTTACACCATTGTCTGTCTGATATGCTGTTGCTTTTAGGAAATTTTTAGAATAAATGCATTTATTTGAAAATGTCTAATTAAGCTGTATATTTTTTAAATAAACAAATTTTACTCATAAATGATGAGTCTCTACCATCTTGAATATGTTTAAACTTTCTTACTTTCTCATACAAAAAAAGAAAAAAAAATAGCATCTTGTCATGTAGCTGTGATAGTAAATTTCCTGATCAACTGTATTAATACACCAAGCTAAAAGAGGTCTCCACCAATTAAGTACCTGAGAAGCATTATCACAGTGAGGAGTCTCATAAAGATCTCTGTGCATGATCTAAGAAGGCCACCACAATGACATACCAGCTGTTGCCATTAATGTAACACCTAAATATTAAAAAAGAAATAAAACAACAGATGATAAATAGCATATTCATTCAATCTCTATATTTCAATGTCAAGCATAGTCTAAAACCAAGAAAGGAAGGTTGCAGCTTGTGAGATGGCTGAAAGAGGAAAACAATCAGTAGAAAAGATAAAATAAGAGATCACTCATGTGGCTACCAGGAGTCTACCCATGGTTAGGGGAGAAGGGAATAGAGCCACTGCTTCCTGCCCTGCCAGTCATAAAAAGCCATTATGGACGTTTGGGTCTAGATCTTCACCAGTGCCACAGAGTTCAAGCATTTGAGCTGAAGCCTTCTTCAGTGCTTTTGTTAGTGTGTGGCAAGCATGCTTCATACTGGTACACATGCTGAGGAGGGAATTAGAACACTCTGGAGTTGTCTGTTGCACATGAAGTTGATCTGTCAAAAATAAACTAATTTTAATGATAAAATGATGATTTTAAAACTATATTGGAACTGCATCTTGAATCACACACAAATAAAAGCAGAAAATTAAAGTGATTCCACCTTCTGAAGAGGATGGAACCAACAAGATACTAAGATGCATCTGCAACAGTTGAGGGCCTAGCTTCAGGATATGAGGGAGATAGATAAACAATATTGAAATCTTACAGTGACATCGACTAATAAAGCCAGTGTAGACCCTTGGGTGACCCAGGATAGAAAACTACAGCTTCACACAATGCTCTGTGTACATGTAAGTTATTGCCAAGAATACAAAAAAAGGGTTGTTGACAAAATGCTTTAAAAGTTTTGAAAATAATTCAGTTTACATGCAGTTGATAACATTTACTCTTTTTAGTGTCAAGTACTTCTCCCATTGTAATCATGCAATTTGTCCAATAATATACATTCCATTTATCTCACAACTTATGCTATATAATGTAATTAATGTCATACTTTTTTAGTTATGTAGTTTGAGTTGCCTTGCCGAGTGTACTTAATGTGTATTTGTTTTAATCTTTTTTCTGATTTTGTTTATATTTGCAGAATTGATCTAGACAAATAAAGTTGAATTGAACTCTTCATAAGAACATAAAAAGATGATTCACTAATTTATTTTTAACAAGAATAGACTTATCATACTTCATTAATGACTTCCAATAGGCATTGACGTATCTGCTTCAAAATAATTATATCTGAGGATATTAAAAAGGACATTACAAAATTAATTTAATTAGAAAACAGTTCTACTAGCACATTTTGGCCAGTCAGCGGACATGAAATAAAGCATTATTTGTTAGTTTTAGAAAATACATTAAAAAATGCATCCATAACTTTACAGTGTATCCAGACAAGAACTTGACTGGAAATAACAAATTGATTTGTTTCCCTCTAAGCTGAACATTTTTCAGTGACATTGTTTATAAAATATATTTGGACTTAATATATAAGCATTTTTAAACAGTTGAAGTATTTTTAATAATGCATAATTGCTCTTTTACTGCAGTTACCAAAGAAAGCAGAGCCAAAAATCAAATTCAGAAATATCAGAACAAGTAAGTTTATTTCCTGCTATTGAATTAATTAATCACCTATGGATCAAGGTGTTTTTTTAATTTTAAAAAATGTTGTACACTGTCTGGTAATATTACTGTAGTTATGTTCTAACTTAATAGCCATCCATCACAAGCAATGTTAATTCCATCTTCATTTTTATTGTTTCTTTTTTGAGTGTGCAGAGATAAATTAAGTTCAACTTTTGGTACAAAGTCGCTGCCACATTTGAGGCATTTTTTATCATAATTGGACATAATTTTGAATGTTCTATCTTTTCATACATCACATTTTCTTTTTGCCTCATTAATTGTGTTTCTCTAGTTATGTTTCATTGAAACACTCTTGTTTGTGATATTCTGTCTGTGGGGGCTATCAACACACTTAACCTGACAGCTGACTTCATGTGAGAGTCTGGAATCCTACTCTGATTGAGTCCTGATCGCAGAGAGAGACACATAAGAGACATAATTAGCAAACACATATTTATGATGTAGGCTACACTTTATTAGCTTCTTAACTATTATTGTTCTCTTATTCAGAAAACCTTAATTTAATATAAATAAAATATAAAGGCATTTCAATGTAAATGTATCCCTATATTTTAAATACAATTATATCATGTTCGTTCTGCTTTTAATTTTTATTTGTATAGCTGTCTTTATTTTCTCACTTTGCTTACCCATCCTCTCGCACTTTCTGTATAAGGTAACATTAAATATAGAAATTAATTTTGAATACTAGAATGGCACTCTATAAACTAATAGAATACACCATAACCAACTTATAGGCTGCCTAAAGGATATAAATCTAGACGACACAGACATACGACTAATATGTAATTTGTACTGGGAGCAAACAGAAATAATTATAAAGAGCAACGCTAAAAAAATGTGGTTAACTCAAGCTTATTTGTATATTAGTAAATAATAGGCTGTACCACTGATTTGATAAATGAATGTATGCTAAAAGGAAGGGCACTTTTATTTTGTAACAATAGAGCTTTTAAAATACTCTTATCCTGTGTAAACTTTTAGTTTTTTTGCAAGAAATCTTATCATACTCTGAGTAAAGTCTGGTAAACTCACACTCGTTTGTGAAAAATACATTTTTATTCATGTCATTTGTCATAAATTTTCAATCAGTGTTCAATTTATCATCTATCGGTCATGGTAATTAATAAGCTACTGATTGAGCAAATACAAACAGGTTTGTCTTTTCTGGGGCTGTATTTTCTTGTTATTGGATATTATCTTCATCAAGTACCTCTCTTGCTAGCATTAGATGATCATGCCTTTCCACAAATTTCTATTTCTACAGATGTTTATCCTTTATGTTTTTGTCTTCTTACAAATTACTATTTTAAATTGTCTTGCATCTTATATATTTTCTTCCCCCTATCTCTTCCCCCAATTTTTCCTATTGTAACAAGACATTCCTTTTATTCCCTTCTTATAGCATGACAAAAAAATGATGATCGTTTCCTCCTAATGTTGAAAATAAACTTTTTTTTTTAGCTTTGACCTCTTTTGGAGCATACTCATTACTCTTTTAGTTATTATGGTATTCTCCACATTCTTCTGTAAAATCACATTTCTTTGTCCTCCGCTGATTTTTTTTGTCTGTTGTTCTATATTCCAGGATAAACATGTCAATATGTTCCATGTAACACTGAAGAACTCTTTTATTTCACTTGACAAAAATAGGTTGCATAATATTTTTCTCATTCTCTGCACTGCAGTCTTTGCCTGGTCTATTTTGCGCCTTATCCGTGTTGTACATCTACCATCTGAAGTTAACATCATTCCTAGGTATTTTAATTCAGTAAGTTGTTTCAATACTGTCCCATTTATTTTAATTGTACATTTAAGAAATGTTTTTTTCTTTGTTACAACCATTACTTCTGTCTTTTTTACTGTTGAGGCTAAAACCTTTATTTTTACTTTTTATAATTATAATGTCAGTCATTTTCACTCTTAAAATTAAAATTCTGTCATACTTCATGTTGTTCATCACCTACTGATATTCCAAGTGTGTCCTTTATTTATCTTAGTATTTTAAAAATCTATTATTGGATATACAACATAATCTTTACAAAAGATTCAACATTCAAGAAGAGTAAGATTCACTGTCATATTTTATATGAAGGTTGACTATTTTCAACATTTCAAATGTACAGGGTGTTCATAAAGTCTCACTACACTTTGTTTATAAAACTCATTTGAAAAAAATAAGTAAATGAAATAATAAAAAAAATGTGTTTAAAAAGTCAATAAATTAGTTACTGCTATGGTCTAATGCTGTTTTGAGCAATCTGGAAAGTAGCAATAGAATATTCATTGCAAAAGGTGTTGGAGATGTCGTCCACTGGTTTCAAGACTTGAAAGTATACATCACTTCAGATTGTCAAATACCTTCTGTAATGTGTCTGTACCCTACCAGGCATGTTCGTAAGAGGCGAGAAAGGAGGGTTAGGCATGGGACTGGCTATCCCATACTGTAAAAAAAATAAGCCGAAAAAACTTCACAAACATGAACAAGTCAAAGGTAAAAGAATACACAAAGCTACATGGGTGTCACCAGATCATAGAACGGAAAATCAAATTGATCACATATGTATTAATAATAAGTTTAAGTCATCCTTACAGGATGTAAAAGTATATAGAGGGGCAGATATAGCTTCTGATCATCATCTTCTGTTAGCCAAACTTAAAATTAAATTAAAAAGGTATACTACAACGAATAAGGGCAGAACGTATTTCAATGTAGGGTTTCTTAAAGAACAAGGAATTAAAGATAAATTCGCAGTCACAATATCAAACAAATACCAAGTCCTCCAACAACTAGAAAATACAATAAATATAGAAGATCATTGGAAACAGGTAAAAAATATATGGAAAGAGACATGCGAAGAAACACTGGGGAAAAGAGAACGCCAGAATAAGGCATGGATGACAGCAGAGACCCTGGATAAAATTAAAGAAAGAAAGAACAAGAAAGCAGACATAAATAAAAGCAAAACAAGAAGTAATAAAGCCAAGACACAGGAAGCTTACACAGAGGTGAACAAAGAAGTGAGAAGATGCATTAAAAGGGATAAGAGGAAATATATAGATGAATTAGCTAAAGAGGCAGAAGAAGCAGCAAATAAAGGGAATATGAAAGAACTGTACAACAGCACAAAGAAATTAGGTGGAAAATACAAACAGATCAACGCCTTTATCAAAGATAAGAAAGGAAATCTGCTTAGTAATATAAAGGAACAAATGGAGAGATGGAAGGAGCACTTTGAAGAACTTTTGAACAGACCTGGCTCAAATAATCCTCCAGATATACTACCAGCAGAAGAAGAATTACACGTTAACTGCGGAAAACCAAGCAAAGAAGAAATAATGAAAGCCATCAAACTGTTAAAAGATGGTAAAGCCACAGGACCAGATGAAATTCCTTCGGAAGCCATCAAAGCAGATATTATCACCTCTACCAAGATGTTACATAATCTATTGGATAAAATTTGGGAGAGGGAAGAAATACCTAAAGACTGGAGAGAAGGTTATATGATCAAACTACCAAAGAAAGGAAGTTTACAGGAGTGCACAAATTATAGGGGAATTATGCTACTATCAGTGCCAGGAAAAATATTAGGCAGAATCATTCTGGAGAGACTAAAAGAGGCTATAGAGAAACACTTGAGAGATGAACAAGCAGGTTTTAGGAAGAACAGATCATGTGCTGATCAAATAACTACTCTACGTATAATAGTTGAACAAAGTTTAGAACTAAAATCCCCACTTTATATTGGATTCATAGATTACGAAAAGGCATTTGATAGTTTAGACAGAAGAATGCTTTGGAAGTTGCTGAGTCATTATGGAATCCCCATAAAGTTTATTAACCTGATAAAAACAATGTATGAAGGAACAAAATGTAGTGTGGTGCATGAAGGACAGCTTACAGAAGCATTTGAAATAAGAACAGGAGTAAGGCAAGGATGCCTTCTGTCTCCATTTCTCTTTCTACTGGCCATAGATTGGATTATGAAAATAACTCAAAACAACAGAAATGGGATCCAGTGGTCACTGACCAAACAACTTGATGATTTAGACTTTGCTGATGACATAGCTCTCCTATCACACAGCCACCAACAGATGCAAGATAAAATGAGTATATTAGATGAGAGATCACAACAGCTAGGACTAAAGATTAATAGAGATAAGACCAACATTATGAGAATTAATGCAGTTGGCAATAACCAAATAAAACTAGGAGAAATACCTCTACTAGACGTACAATCTTATATATATCTGGGCAGTAATATAGATAAAGAGGGAGGAACAGAAAACGATACCAAAATAAGGATATCAAAAGCAAGAGGAGCTTTCATTGCACTGGGAAACATATGGAAATCCAAAGAAATTAGGCTAAATACAAAAATACAAATTTTCAACTCCAATGTTAAGTCGGTTCTATTATATGGCTGTGAAACATGGAGAATAACAAAATTGACAATCACGAAGGTACAGACTTTCATTAATGGATGCTTGCGCAGAATAAAGGGATGGAAATGGCAGGACAAAGTCACAAACGTGGAATTATGGAAATGTACCGGTCAAATACCAGTGGATAAAGAAATACAGCGAAGACGATGGCGATGGATAGGACACACACTACGGAAACCAACTGAGAGTATTACACAACAGGCCCTTTTTTGGAATCCCCAGGGGAAAAGACAAAGAGGAAGACCAAGGAATTCTTGGAGAAGACAGATTGAAGCAGAGATGAAGATGATGGGGAAGACATGGAATGATCTTAAAAGAATTGCAAAAAACAGAACGACTTGGAAAGTGTTTGTTGAAGACCTATGCTCCACTGGGAGCTAAAAGGTAGAAGAGACACAGACATACGACTAATATGTAATTTGTACTGGGAGCAAACAGGAATAAAATATAACAAGGAGAACTCTACACCCATGGACATAAAAAGAGGAGTAAAGACAAGGATGCATCCTATCATCAAGCTTGTTCAATCTATACACTGAGCAAATCTTTAAAAACATCTCAGAGATGCCAGACCTAAACATTAATGGAAAGATAATAAATAACCTAAGATATGCTGATGATACTGTACTACTAGCAGAAAATCCTAAAGACCTACAACAATTGCTTAATGTGATAAACATAACAAGCAAAAAATATGGACTAGAAATTAATATCAAAAAGACTAAAACTATGATCATAAACAAAGAAAATTCTCAAGACCTACAATTAAATATCACAGTTGAGGGAATACATCTGGAGACAGTCCAGAGCTACAACTACCTGGGACATACTACAACCAGTGATGGGAAATGTAAAACTGAAATAAACAAAAGAATAGGTATGGCAAAAGAAATTTTAATGCCATGAAAAATATACTAATAACAAAACAAATATCAACAGGGCTGAAACTAAGAATGGCAAAATGTTACATCTTCTCAATATTCCTGTATATTGCAGAAACATGGACATTAGACAAGAAAACAGAACAGAAAATTGAAGCCTTTGAAATGTGGATTTATAGAAGAATAGGTAGAATTGGATGGAAAGAAAAGAAAACAAACGATGAAGTTTTAAAACAACTGAAAACAAAGAGAGAACTACTAAATACAATTAAGACAAGACAAATGAAATTTTTGGGGCATGTTAAAAGACACAACAGCCTACTAAAAGTAATATTGGAAGGGAAAATACAAGGTAAAAAAGGCAGAGGTAGACCAAGACTAACATGGACGAGTAACATCAAAAGATGGACAAGTCAATCTATGACAGCCTGCACCATCAAAGCAAGAAACAGAGTAGAATGGCGATCCATGGTAGCCAACCTTCGTTGCGGAGAAGGCACTCGATGATGATGATAAACTAATGGAAGGAAAATGGACACCAAGAATAAATTTGTGTTTTTGTTTCCACAAAATGTATACAAAATTGTAAATTATACACAAATGCACATGGTATTTTCCAGTTTATTTTATGTCAATAAACCTATGATATAATTGAATAATAATGTTTTAATAAACATAAAACAATCATAGTAAAATTTCATATTAAAATAATTGCAAAACCATGATCATAGAGGTTCTTTAGTCTTCAATAGACAGTTAATTATGGCATTTGAAGTGCAAAAACAAAATTCCTCCATTTTGCAGGGTCCATGTATTCCATTGAGGTGCTCAAATCTGTTCATCACTGTTCATCTCTGTTTCTACTGGTTTCTGTCAGTTGTTCTTGGTCTGCCTTATCATCACCTTTGCTCCAAAGTCCACTGTAGGATGGCAGATCTTGTAAACATATTAAATCATTTCAGCTACAGCATTTGAAAGTTAACACTACAATTTTACAGTTGTGATATAAGTGTTGTGAAGTATTTACAAAGTTAATAAAGTAATAAACCACTGGTGAGGAGTGTTAAACACTCCAAGGTATGAAGACAGCTTTACAAGGGAGGAACACAACACAATACTGACGTTTCGACCTGAGGCCTTCTTCAGAGTACAAGGACAACGAAGAAGGGGACAAACAACTATCCGACTTGACCTTTTTTACATTTTTTGGAGTGTTTAACACTCCTCACCACTGGTTCCTTGCTTCCAGCTTTACAGCAGCATCGCAATTATTTGCTTATTCCCTAATAAAGTAATAACTGACTTTTTTGCTCATATATAGATTAAATAAATTGTGTGATGTATGTTTTGGAGTATTTAATGATAGAGTTGGATTATTGAAGTTTAGGGGGTTAACATATGGGCTGAAGACAGTCAAACAACTCATAGTTGACTGATGGCTTCAGGATCTGTGTAGCAGAACTGATTAAATATCTAACTGAACTTCTCCACAGTGGCCCTGGAAACACACTAGCTTTGGCCAAGTGAGCATGGATTAAAGAGGAAGGCAGCCCAGTATAAAAGCACAATGCTGAAGTTTGATGTATTCAACTGAAAGTAACAGACATTACACCTTGCTGTACACAATAACACAATGAAAATTACATCCCATTGGTTAAGTTTGGGCACTGAAGGGCAATAATCAATGGGGAAAAAAATAGGATAGGATTATTGAAGTTGTTTAGCTTATGATATAATTTATATTTTGTTTCATCAGATGTTTATTCAGACAGTAGAGTCAGCAATCGTAAATTGGAGATACCTCTCTGTAACTGCATTCCTCAACACTGTGGTGGCAAAGGCTGTGGAGACGATTGCCTCAACAGGTACATATTTATCAAGAATTCATTTATTGCTGATATTAATTATTGCAATTGTTCTTCATCATAACCATGAATTTAGTTGCTTTTCCAGCATATTGATATTTATGCAGTGAAAATAGGTTTCATTGTTCTGTGTCATAATTCAGTGCCACATTTCCTATTTCTGGATGATTCAGGATTGAATATTCTTATACAAATCTTGATCAGTACTTTTAAAAATATATGATGCAGCAAACCCAATACATGTTCTCTCTATGGTACTCATTCTTTCTTTTCATCTGGATTGACTGAAAAGTGTCAAGCTGGAATTGAATTCATGTTTAATTATTACCAAGCCAACATGTTGATCACAATGTTGCTGACATGTATAAACACTAATAAGTATAGGTTTTAAAGATGAGATCACTACAGAAGCTCATCACTGACTACAAAGTTTGGTGGACATAAAACTAGTTTTGTTGATGAATTTATTTCATTATGGTCTTTGTGCTTTCTGTAAACGCATCAGATTCAACTCTTTATTTTAAAGTTTTAAAAATATATTTTCAGGATGATCTATACAGAATGTTCACCATCAACATGCCCAGTTGGGGAAAATTGTGGCAATCAAAAAATTCAGAAACATGAATGGGTGCCAGGATTAGAAAAATTTCTGACAAAGGATAGAGGATTTGGTGTAAGAACTAGAACTCCTATAAAAAATGGTGAGTTCATTATTTTGATTTGAAACTTTTTCAGTTGCTATAATTAATAAAACCATGAAATTTCCATTTTGGATCTCTCTTGTAAATCACACAATTTTTTTTTTACCAATAGAATAAAAACAGAAATAATTATAAAGAGCAACGCTAAAAAAATGTGGTTAACTCAAGCTTATTTGTATATTAGTAAATAATAGGCTGTACCACTGATTTGATAAATGAATGTATGCTAAAAGGAAGGGCACTTTTATTTTGTAACAATAGAGCTTTTAAAATACTCTTATCCTGTGTAAACTTTTAGTTTTTTTGCAAGAAATCTTATCATACTCTGAGTAAAGTCTGGTAAACTCACACTCGTTTGTGAAAAATACATTTTTATTCATGTCATTTGTCATAAATTTTCAATCAGTGTTCAATTTATCATCTATCGGTCATGGTAATTAATAAGCTACTGATTGAGCAAATACAAACAGGTTTGTCTTTTCTGGGGCTGTATTTTCTTGTTATTGGATATTATCTTCATCAAGTACCTCTCTTGCTAGCATTAGATGATCATGCCTTTCCACAAATTTCTATTTCTACAGATGTTTATCCTTTATGTTTTTGTCTTCTTACAAATTACTATTTTAAATTGTCTTGCATCTTATATATTTTCTTCCCCCTATCTCTTCCCCCAATTTTTCCTATTGTAACAAGACATTCCTTTTATTCCCTTCTTATAGCATGACAAAAAAATGATGATCGTTTCCTCCTAATGTTGAAAATAAACTTTTTTTTTTAGCTTTGACCTCTTTTGGAGCATACTCATTACTCTTTTAGTTATTATGGTATTCTCCACATTCTTCTGTAAAATCACATTTCTTTGTCCTCCGCTGATTTTTTTGTCTGTTGTTCTATATTCCAGGATAAACATGTCAATATGTTCCATGTAACACTGAAGAACTCTTTTATTTCACTTGACAAAAATAGGTTGCATAATATTTTTCTCATTCTCTGCACTGCAGTCTTTGCCTGGTCTATTTTGCGCCTTATCCGTGTTGTACATCTACCATCTGAAGTTAACATCATTCCTAGGTATTTTAATTCAGTAAGTTGTTTCAATACTGTCCCATTTATTTTAATTGTACATTTAAGAAATGTTTTTTTCTTTGTTACAACCATTACTTCTGTCTTTTTGCTGTTGAGGCTAAAACCTTTATTTTTACTTTTTATAATTATAATGTCAGTCATTTTCACTCTTAAAATTAAAATTCTGTCATACTTCATGTTGTTCATCACCTACTGATATTCCAAGTGTGTCCTTTATTTATCTTAGTATTTTAAAAATCTATTATTGGATATACAACATAATCTTTACAAAAGATTCAACATTCAAGAAGAGTAAGATTCACTGTCATATTTTATATGAAGGTTGACTATTTTCAACATTTCAAATGTACAGGGTGTTCATAAAGTCTCACTACACTTTGTTTATAAAACTCATTTGAAAAAAATAAGTAAATGAAATAATAAAAAAAATGTGTTTAAAAAGTCAATAAATTAGTTACTGCTATGGTCTAATGCTGTTTTGAGCAATTTGGAAAGTAGCAATAGAATATTCATTGCAAAAGGTGTTGGAGATGTCGTCCACTGGTTTCAAGACTTGAAAGTATACATCACTTCAGATTGTCAAATACCTTCTGTAATGTGTCTGTACCCTACCAGGCATGTTCGTAAGAGGCGAGAAAGGAGGGTTAGGCATGGGACTGGCTATCCCATACTGTAAAAAAATAAGCCGAAAAAACTTCACAAACATGAACAAGTCAAAGGTAAAAGAATACACAAAGCTACATGGGTGTCACCAGATCATAGAACGGAAAATCAAATTGATCACATATGTATTAATAATAAGTTTAAGTCATCCTTACAGGATGTAAAAGTATATAGAGGGGCAGATATAGCTTCTGATCATCATCTTCTGTTAGCCAAACTTAAAATTAAATTAAAAAGGTATACTACAACGAATAAGGGCAGAACGTATTTCAATGTAGGGTTTCTTAAAGAACAAGGAATTAAAGATAAATTCGCAGTCACAATATCAAACAAATACCAAGTCCTCCAACAACTAGAAAATACAATAAATATAGAAGATCATTGGAAACAGGTAAAAAATATATGGAAAGAGACATGCGAAGAAACACTGGGGAAAAGAGAACGCCAGAATAAGGCATGGATGACAGCAGAGACCCTGGATAAAATTAAAGAAAGAAAGAACAAGAAAGCAGACATAAATAAAAGCAAAACAAGAAGTAATAAAGCCAAGACACAGGAAGCTTACACAGAGGTGAACAAAGAAGTGAGAAGATGCATTAAAAGGGATAAGAGGAAATATATAGATGAATTAGCTAAAGAGGCAGAAGAAGCAGCAAATAAAGGGAATATGAAAGAACTGTACAACAGCACAAAGAAATTAGGTGGAAAATACAAACAGATCAACGCCTTTATCAAAGATAAGAAAGGAAATCTGCTTAGTAATATAAAGGAACAAATGGAGAGATGGAAGGAGCACTTTGAAGAACTTTTGAACAGACCTGGCTCAAATAATCCTCCAGATATACTACCAGCAGAAGAAGAATTACACGTTAACTGCGGAAAACCAAGCAAAGAAGAAATAATGAAAGCCATCAAACTGTTAAAAGATGGTAAAGCCACAGGACCAGATGAAATTCCTTCGGAAGCCATCAAAGCAGATATTATCACCTCTACCAAGATGTTACATAATCTATTGGATAAAATTTGGGAGAGGGAAGAAATACCTAAAGACTGGAGAGAAGGTTATATGATCAAACTACCAAAGAAAGGAAGTTTACAGGAGTGCACAAATTATAGGGGAATTATGCTACTATCAGTGCCAGGAAAAATATTAGGCAGAATCATTCTGGAGAGACTAAAAGAGGCTATAGAGAAACACTTGAGAGATGAACAAGCAGGTTTTAGGAAGAACAGATCATGTGCTGATCAAATAACTACTCTACGTATAATAGTTGAACAAAGTTTAGAACTAAAATCCCCACTTTATATTGGATTCATAGATTACGAAAAGGCATTTGATAGTTTAGACAGAAGAATGCTTTGGAAGTTGCTGAGTCATTATGGAATCCCCATAAAGTTTATTAACCTGATAAAAACAATGTATGAAGGAACAAAATGTAGTGTGGTGCATGAAGGACAGCTTACAGAAGCATTTGAAATAAGAACAGGAGTAAGGCAAGGATGCCTTCTGTCTCCATTTCTCTTTCTACTGGCCATAGATTGGATTATGAAAATAACTCAAAACAACAGAAATGGGATCCAGTGGTCACTGACCAAACAACTTGATGATTTAGACTTTGCTGATGACATAGCTCTCCTATCACACAGCCACCAACAGATGCAAGATAAAATGAGTATATTAGATGAGAGATCACAACAGCTAGGACTAAAGATTAATAGAGATAAGACCAACATTATGAGAATTAATGCAGTTGGCAATAACCAAATAAAACTAGGAGAAATACCTCTACTAGACGTACAATCTTATATATATCTGGGCAGTAATATAGATAAAGAGGGAGGAACAGAAAACGATACCAAAATAAGGATATCAAAAGCAAGAGGAGCTTTCATTGCACTGGGAAACATATGGAAATCCAAAGAAATTAGGCTAAATACAAAAATACAAATTTTCAACTCCAATGTTAAGTCGGTTCTATTATATGGCTGTGAAACATGGAGAATAACAAAATTGACAATCACGAAGGTACAGACTTTCATTAATGGATGCTTGCGCAGAATAAAGGGATGGAAATGGCAGGACAAAGTCACAAATGTGGAATTATGGAAATGTACCGGTCAAATACCAGTGGATAAAGAAATACAGCGAAGACGATGGCGATGGATAGGAAACACACTACGGAAACCAACTGAGAGTATTACACAACAGGCCCTTTTTTGGAATCCCCAGGGGAAAAGACAAAGAGGAAGACCAAGGAATTCTTGGAGAAGACAGATTGAGGCGGAGATGAAGATGATGGGGAAGACATGGAATGATCTTAAAAGAATTGCAAAAAACAGAACGACTTGGAAAGTGTTTGTTGAAGACCTATGCTCCACTGGGAGCTAAAAGGTAGAAGAAGAAGAAGAAGAATGTGTCTGTTGTTATTTCTT
The DNA here is from genome assembly GCA_032433765.1 of Megaustenia siamemsis. NCBI lineage: Eukaryota > Metazoa > Mollusca > Gastropoda > Stylommatophora > Ariophantidae > Megaustenia > Megaustenia siamemsis. The sequence goes on along the minus strand of JAVIAB010000092.1, from coordinate 74,616,062 downwards.
TAATGGTAATTCTAAGTGAGTTTATCAGGTCCTCAATTGTGCATACATTATATTTGAAAACATTTCCTTTCAAGAAACCACACAGATAATAATCTAATGGAGTTAGATCTGGAGAATGAGCAGGCAAAATTCCATGTGATATTATGCGATTTGCGAGAATTTCTTCCAAAAAATGCAGTGATGCTCTAGCTGTGTGTGCAGTTGCACCATCTTGCTGGAACCATGCTTCATCAATTTCACATTCATTCAGCTGTTCTAAAAAAAGGTTCCTGTATGTCAGTGCGGTATCGATCAGCATTAATAGTGTTGTTGAAGAAAATTGGCCCAATTAAACATTTTCTACTGATGGCACACCATACCCCAATTTTTATATTGTGTAGAGGCACTGCATGAAATGCATTGGGATTATAACTGCTCCAAATACTATTATTTTGTCCATTAACACATCAAGATAGATGAAACCATGCCACATCAGAGAAGAATGTTACATAAGAATTGATTTGTCTTCTTCAGCTAAAAATGCTTGAAAACATGCGCAGTAGTTGACCCTGGATTGATAGTCATACTCTTTTAGCTTAGACACAACAGAAATCCTGTATGTATAAAAATTTAACTGGTGTTTAAGAATTTTGTGCGCTGTACCCACTGATACGTTCACTTGTTGCAACATTTTCTTTAAGGACTTGCTTGGACTTTTCAAGATTATGTCTTGGATATCTAGATATTTTTTTCAGGCGCAGCATGCCTACCAGATCGTGGAGCATCTTCCACATTTCCTATAGCATGAAACTTATTTAACAAATTTCTAACCGTAATGCGATGAGGAGGTTGTTTATCATGAAATCTTGTTACAAATCTTTGAACAACCATCCGTGTGTGTCAACTGCCATTTCAAAACACTTGTTCAACCAAAAAAAATCTCTTTTCCGTTGATACCATCATTCTATTTTGAGTGCAAAGAATTACTCTGGCAGACGACAGCCATTCACTGCATTTTGCTTCATGATGTGCAGCATATATTTTGATGACGTCATTTACTTATTTTTTTCAAATGTGTTCTATATACAAAGTGTAGTGAGACTTTACGAACACCCTGTATTTGTCAACATCTCATCCTTTATATTATTTCACTGTTCCTGTATCATTATATAACATGTAATTGTATCAGGTTTTTGTAGTCACCTTTTTTTCCTATGGTCATGGACTGACATAGTAATTAGTAATCTTCTCATATTGTGTGACATCTTTTAGAGTAATAACAAAATCTCTTCATCTTGCTAGATTTATGGCAGTCTTTTAAAGGATGGCCAAAGTAGGTCATACTATTCATTACTATCTTCTCTAGGCTTTTCATGGCCTGACTTTCTCTTGCCTCTTCAGAATCAATATCCATTGCACTCCAGATCATTTTGAGTCTCATCTGGGTGCATGCTATGTTATTTCAGTATACATTTTCTGTTCATTGCACCTGCTGAATAGTTCAATGTTGCTGACGCTGTTTGGTCAAAACATTTAAACATTTTCCTCGGGTAGGCTGTTATGAAATGATAACAGTTTTAGCGTTTCCTTTTTTACTTCCCTCCAACACTAAGATCTCACATGAAGTAAGCAGCTTTCAAACTTCACAGCCTTTTTGCTACCTTTTAATGGTTCTTTTGCTGCACTGGAGGAATGTCTAAATATTATTTAGGTTGGCAAAAGCTGTTCTTGCTGAGTTCATCCCTCTATCTTACTGTTCACATCCTTGTGGTTTTTGCTGTTATGGAAGGTTCTTTTGACTTTAAATTTATTATCAGATATAATTAATCCGAAATATTTCAATCTGATGGGAGATTCAGTGGAGCAATGATTAGTGAACTGGATTACTAAGGACAAGAGGGTTAGTTTGATCCCAATCAGTGTCTTATAGAACCACTCAGCATAAAATGTATATTGAATTTTTCTGGGGGAAAAAGACATTAACATCATAACACCATATTCTCTAAATGCCATGGGACATAACAGTTTTCTTTAACATTGTTTAGCTGATGACCATTTCATGAGTATTCAGTTTTTGGTTTAAACATCAGTGATTTGTACAGATTGTCATTTAGTGATGTTAATATATTTTCACATTCTATTCTTTACTTCAATATTTCCATTCAGGCCAGTTTATCTTGGAGTATCTAGGGGAAGTTGTCAGTGAGACAGAATTCAGGCGTCGAATGATGGAAGAGTACTCTGAAGAATGCCATCATTATGCTCTTCACCTTGACTCTGGTAGTTTGATTGATGGCTATAGGATGGGTAATGTTGGCCGCTATGTGAACCATTCATGCCAGCCCAATTGTGAAATGCAGAAGTGGTGAGTACCTTTGCAGTTTTGTTCTTCTTTGATACTTTTACAAAATCTAAAATGTCATTATTGCTCATCCTTAATAAGATAAAAGGTATTATTAAAAAAAATATTAAGTATTAATGTGAAATCTATTCACTTTGGTTTAGTGTTCTAGAATACATTACTTTGGAGAAATGTTGGATTCCCTTGTAAAATCTATGATTAATGAGGTAGGTATCCTTTTTCAAACATAGATCCACCGTACTTACACTCTGTCTAATGTTTGCCAGATGTCTGTAAGAAATGCTTGCACATTTAAATATCTTATTTCATATTTCAGGAATGTAAATGGCTTATATAGGATGGTTTTGTTTGCCCTAAGAGATATTGAGCCTGAAGAAGAACTCAGCTATGATTACAACTTTGACTCTTTCAACCAGGAAACTCAAGTAAGACATAAAAGAGTATATTAATTTGTGAGAAGTAACGAAAAAACTAGAATGCCATCTGTTTGTTTATTAATTAAACTGAATTAATAGAACATTTGCTGTACAATTTTTGCTGCCGCTCTTCCACATACTCGTAGCTGGTTAAAAAAAACATTTAACAAGAAAATATCCTGGTTAAAGTTTCAGAGGAAACATTAAGAGAAGTTTTAAAATTGACAGTACAAAAATTGATAATAAGAACAAAATGTAAAAACACATAAGGATTGAGTTTAATAGAACTCAAAGCATAAATAAGTATAAAATAAAAAGTAAATGTCAGATGGTCGAAAAAAAAACACTGAAGAAACTTAAGAAACACTGGCTTGTGGAAGGATGTGGAATATAACGTTCAAAATACTTCAAGATTGACAGTAAAAAAATTATAATAGAAATTATTCGACCTTTATATATATATATATATATATATATATATATATATATATATATATATATATATATATATATATATATTATTTTCGAATGCGTTCAACTTTGTTTCAATGTCTCTTGTTGCTCTCCAGCTCTCACACGCATATGTAAGGGTTGATAGTACATTTGATTTGAATAGTCTAAGTTTTGTTGATAGTACATTTGATTTGAATTCTAAGTTTTGTGTTTGTGTTGATGAGTTTTTATTTCCACAACTTTTCAAGGCTTCTGAAAGACACACACACACACACACATATATATATATATATATATATATATATATATATATATATATATATTAAGGTCAAATAATCTATATTATAATTTTCGAGCTGTAGTCGGTTATATCGAAGAAACAATCATTACCATCATGCAGCATAAAAATATACGAGACAAATCTGAAACAAGTGCAACGTTTCAAATACTTGGGCACAATAATAACATCAGATGGGAGATGCACCACAGAAATAAAAAGCAGAATAGCTCAGGCCAAAATAGCATTTCAGAAAATGAAAAATATCTTATGCAACAAATCTATGTCAATGAAAATGAGAAAGTGAGTTCATCAGTGCTATGTAGAACCAATTCTGACCTATGGAAGCAATTAACAGTAGACAAACAAATGAAAAGACGATTAGAGGCCACAGAGATGGGATTTCTCAGAAGGATGTTGAAAATTCCCTGGACAGCTAAAAAGACCAATGAGGAAGTTCTCAAAGAGGCCAACACAAAAAGGGAGCTCTTAAAAAACATCAGAAAGAAGCAATTAACATTTTTCGGCACATAATGAGAAGAGGAAAGTTGGAATACTTGGTTACAACTGGCAAAATAAAAGTAAAGAGAGATCGCAGACGACAAAGAGAGAAAATACTGGATAGCTTGGTGTCATGGCATGGAAAACATTCAACAACAGAACTGATACGATGCACTGTAGATAGAAGATTGTGGAGGAACATGATCGCCTACGCCAACCGGTATGGCACATGATGATGAGTCAGGTCGTAGGGCACATAGACTCAGATACTCTTTCCCTATTTTGAAATTTTCTTTCTAGCAGTCTCAATCCTTGCAAAGATCTTTTATAAAATCTCGCCAATTGTCTCTATTCTATGCAAGCATCTCGATCTCATTGAGGGAACTGATTCCTACTACCTTTGCCTCCCTGATCAATGTTCTTCTTGGTGTTTCTGAGCGTCAGCCTTTTTTCCTCCTACCTTTGTTTCCCCACTTGAGGGCTTGCTTTGCTATTCGGTTATTATCTCTTCTCATCACATGTCCAACATATGTCCATCTTTTCTTGATTACTGATGATATTAGTGGTTTATTGGTGATTTCTCTAATTTCCTCATTTGTTTTGAACTCGTTCCACGCTATACCAAGTATTTTCCGTAGACATTTACTTTCAAATGCGTTCAACTTTGTTTGTGTGTCTTTTGTTGTTTTCAGGCTATCACATGCATACATAAGGGTTGATAGTATGTTTGATTTGAATCTATCTCTATCTATTAACCTTTGCGTGGTTGTAACTCTACAATTGATCCCTGGTCACATCGGCATTGCGGGAAATGAGAGAGTGGATAGGTTGGCTAAACTGGGAGCATCTCTACCACAGCTCCCTGTTCAAGTTAGCCTCAAAACATGCAACCAAATTTTGAGAAACAACTACCACGAGGAATGGTTAAATATGTGGGCTTCAGCTAAGACTGGGTGCCTACTCTACAGATATCTAACAAAACCAGACCCCCCTCGACCCTGTGCGGGAGTTCAGACTAAGGGATCAAAGCCTGCTATTCCAGCTGAGAACAGGCCATGCTCCTACCAATCAACACCTGAGCAGAATAAAAACACAACATGACCCAATCTGCAGACACTGCCGTCAACAATCTGAGACAGTAGATCACCTGCTACTACACTGTCCTCATTTACAAAACCGACAGAGCATGTTACTCCCACTACTTCCATCCATCAAAAGCACACTGTACTCTGCAGCTGTACAACTGAGAAGGACCTGCGCCTTCATGCGAGAGGCATTAAGCTGTAAAGAGCTCATAGCTAACAAGGGGATTAAGTCAAGTCAAGTCTATTGACCTTTCGAACCATAGCCAGCCCATAGGGCGTAGACCCAGATACTCCTTATAATCTTATCTAAATTTTTATTCTAGCAGTTTTCAATCCTTGTAAAGATCTTTTATCAAATCTTGCCATTTGTCTCTGTTCTGTGCAAGCAGCTCTATCTCATTGAGGGATCCGATTCCTGCTGTTCTTGCCTCTTTCATCAATGTTCTTCTCAGTGTCTCTCTGGGTCTTCCTTTTTTATCTTACCTGTTGTTTCCCACATGAGTGCTTGCTTTGCTATTCGGTTGTTATCTCTTCTCATCACATGTCCAACATATGACCATCGTCTTTTCTTGATTACTGTAGTGGTTGATTTCTTGTTTGTTTTGAATTCGTTCCATGCTATACAAAGCATTTTCCTTAGACATTTATTTTCGATTGCATTCAATTTTGTTTCTATGTCTCTTGTTGTTCTCCAGCTCTCACACGCATATGTAAGGGTTGATAGTACATTTGATTTGAATAGTCTAAGTTTTGTTGATAGTACATTTGATTTGAATAGTTTAAGTTTTGTGTTTAGGTTGATGAGTTTTTATTGCCACAACTTTTCAAGGCTTCTGAAAGACATTGCTGGTTTAGCTATTTTGATTCTAATTTCTTTACTTGTATCCCCTTCTCGATCAATATGACTTTGATTTGAATAGTCTAAGTTTAATTTTTGTGCTGATAAGTTTTGATTTCCACAAATTTTCAAGGTTTCTGAAAGACATTGCTGCTTTAGCTAAATATAAATTAGAAATATAAATTATTACAGCTTTCTAAATTATGTAATCACTAAAAATAACATAAACATGAATGTATATGATTGAGGAAAGAGTTAAGTGTGAGATCAAAATATACTTAGGAAAGAACTGGATGAGAAATTCTGAACAATCATTCTGAAAGAGCTGAAAAGGCAGGCTAAAATTGACTGACAGTAACAATTCATGTTATTTTTTTTTTTTTTTTAACAAGACACTAAATGAAAAGAGAATACTAATGTTGATTTTGAGGTCTTAGGAATATTTTTAAAATACATTTCCTTATAGCAAGAGTGTCGATGTGGCAGCACTGATTGCCGAGGTGTTATTGGTGTAAAGACTCAACGAGTCAGCAGTGCATGGAAGCTTCCAGAAAAAGTTTTAGATGATTGCAAAGACAAGCGCAAATCAAAGTTAATGAATAAAAAAACCAAAGACAAGGTACGAATATTAAAGTATATATGTATGTATTAGTATTAATTACCATTTTTGTTTTGAAATATGATTGTACTTGTATATAGTATCAGTATCATTGCATTTGGACACTGTCCATTTAGGGACTTTGATAAAATGTCAAAATTAAAAAAAAATAATTAAAAAAAATAATTATTATTTATTACATGTACTAAATAAATTATAATATCTAGATAGCTCTAGACCAGAGCAAAACAATTATACCCCATTCACATCTGTATGTTAATTATAAAAAAAAGTTATGTAATTTTAAATTTAATTTTAGCACATTAATTGATTTAATTATCATGACCCTTTGAACATTTCTACAACCTAAACAAACAGATTAGGTCCTAAAAAATAATGTGCAAGCCATATCTAGGTCAGCAATGCACCTTCAGCTTACGCTCAGTTATGATAATAAACCATTAAAACAATATGGCGTTATGCATTTGGTCAATGGGTGGTTAGCCATCTGTAAATACAATTCAATAACAAAGTTTCTTGCTTTAACATAGCTTTCAAATAGCACCAATAGTGCAGATAAATTAAAAATTAAAGATAAATTAATCACCATTTGGAGTTATAGTTTTAAAAAAAATAATTTTTCAATGAGAAAAAATTATAAAATCCTCTTTAAACCCACAAGAATTTTCGTTCAGTCATAAAATGTCTTCTAACCCTAACATAAACTTAAAACTTCCCTTATTTATTATGTGTTTTTATTATGTATTAATTTTACAGTGAATCTAAATATGCACACTAATTTGCTTATGGAAATTATTTACACTTAAAAAAAAAAAAAAAAAAAAATTTCCCTGTCTCCAACGGGTCTGGACTATTATTAAACTCATGGTGTTGTTCAGCCAGGTACAATGTAAGGTAAATGAATACCTTAACATCAACAGTCCGTTTTGAAATTTATAATATAGAAAGCAATCTACTACAAACTAACAGTGATAGTTGAAGTTTCATTTTTGAGTTTGGAAAAGGATGTTTTTTTTTTCTTTTTTGGGGGGAATAAATTTGGAAGAGATTGGTTTGTTTTCGTGAATAATTTTAAAAGATGTGAGTTTTTACTTTGTTAATAAATTTAGAAGAGATTGGTTTGTTTTGATTAATAAGTTTTTATAAAAGATGAATTTGTTTTGGTAAATAATTTTTAAGAAATGTGTTTCTTTTTTTTTACTTTCTTATTTGTATGAATAGATTTATAAAATATGGTTTTATTTTTGTGAGTAACTTTGGAAGAACTGTGTTTCTTTTTTATGAATGCTTGCTTACTTACGTTCACCCGATCACTGAAGGGAGTGCACCTCTTCGTCATCCGCCCTTAAAGGGAAGTTAAGTGGGCCTGTCTGTGTTTTGTTGTTGTGGTTTGCAGTATAACTGATTTTTGTGCCTTTTGGCCCAACACATCCAACTTCAGCACAGCATTTTTGAGTAATCTCTGTTACTGTAGGCACCATGGAGAGCTGGAGCAGGGTCTGGATGTCTCTGGTTCTCCAATCCTGGCGCAAGCCATCAACTGTGGGTCACTGACAGGTTCCAGCTCTGCTGCTGTGAGGCACACCTTCGCCTCTTTTCTTTGAATAAATTTGGAAGTTGTGATTTGTCATTTGTGTGGGCTTGTTTTGGTGAATAAATTTAGAAGTTTATTGTTTGTGTTGGTTTGTTTAGAAATGAATGATATATTATATTGAGAATGTATAGTAATGGAGAAGAGGTGAGCTAGATAAAGATAGTAATAAACATATACTGAACAAATAAATTTGAAAGCTAGTATTTGTGAGATGAGAAAAAGGCGTAATTTTGTTCAGTGTCTGCATATAATCTTTATAGTTTCTAATGTGATAAAATGGTTGTTATTTTAGATATTAATGTTTTATTTACAGTCAAATATGAAACAGCCATCAGATTCAGTAGTTGTGCAGCCCTTAGCCAAGCCGATGACATTCAAAGAACGCTGTTATGCTCGCAAGCATCGGACTTTTCTGGTGCGTAATGTGGACAAAGTACGTAACCAGCGTAGCCCGGTGCAAGATTATGCAGCCATTGCAAAAGAAGAAATGAATGCTCTTGACTGCAGCAAAATTAATGTCTTAAACTCTGGTGAGCAAACATTACAACATTGTGATTATATATTTTCTTTGCTCTTCTTGCTACATTATGACTAAGTCCAGCCTGTAATTTTGTTTTAATAAATTTACTCTAGTACTCTCTTTTTTTCAAGTTACACTAGTCCATACTGATGAAATCTATCCAATGACTCTATGATTTATACATTTTATCAAACAAATTAGTATCTTTATGTCTCTGTTATTTTTTTTTTGTAATTTATACAATTTTTATTTTAAAAGCCAGATGAACCAGTACTGTATTTTATGCATAACAAACATGAATGTCATTACCTAATTCTATGCTGGGCAAATTAAAATTGTTGTTAAAAATACCATTTACAGATCTCATGTTGGTTCATTTGAATGAAAGATCTGTGAAAACCAGGTACGTTATCTTTGAGTCACTGCTTTGCTTCTCAAGTTCACTTTGGAGTTATTTTTGTAGTTAAATGGATATGAGTTGTTTAGCAAACCATCATTGGACATACACACAAGCTTACGTACACACAATAATATGATTAAACAACAACTTTTAATTGAAAATTAAACTTGAGGATTATGTAAATAACAAAAATTGCATAGTTGTATTGCTCATTCTTATGCTTTTGATATTTATTTGTGATATTTGGCTAGCATAAATTGTGAAGTAGTTTTAAAAGCACAGTGTATAATGTAAATATAAAATGTTCTACATTGGTTTTGCTTGTAATAATTATCAAATATCAAAGGCTGGCAACATATGCAAAGGACAACCCAGAAATGGCTAGACGTCACCAGCTTGCACAGATATTTGATAAAATGCTTACAGAGCTTCTGTCACTGAAAGGTAAGTGTATCTGTTTCTTACCTCTTTGTTTTATATTATGAAAAGTTGTAATTATTTATAATATACTTATATAAATATTTATATCTTATCAGAATTCCATAATTTGTAAGAGATTTTCCAAAAAAAAGAAATAGACCTGTAAGTCCTTGCATGGCATTTGTAAGGAAATTACGAACCAATTGCATGATTTTGTGCATTTTTAATTTTAATAAAAAAAATCTACAATTCTTCTATAAAATTTGGCAAAAAATCACTTATTTTCTTCATTTATAGAAATGCATTGTTGTGCTGGAAAGTTTCTGAAAAACATTTAGTAAAAGTGGGAATTATTTCAAAAGCGTTTTTTATGACTAATATTTCACATGCATCATCATATTACCAAACAATAATAAATGCTTTACAATTTTAACAACCCTCAAACATATATGTGTGATGGTTTTTCTTTAATCTTGTGAACTCGTGTGCTCTAAAAAATGTGAAAGGTATGATTTATATATATATATATATATATAACACATCAGTTTGAGTGCCTGTTAGAGCTAGCATTTGTAATCATGACAATGTTTGTTATTTACCTTTTAGAATTGAATGTCTGTTTTTTCTTAACTAAAAAAATTTCAAACTTTTTAATTGAAGGCACAAAAGCAGATTTGATTGCATAAATGAAAATAATGAAAGTGTAAACTCTGAAAGCAGTTAGTGAGTGATCAGATGATTTGTTTCTGATAAAAATAGCTGCTGAAGACAGGTGAACTAATTTGTGGGTTAAAAAAAACAGTACGACAACAGTGGATTAAAAACTGAATAATGGGCATAAATGCTGGTAGCAAATGGACTGTGAAAGTGGCCAGTGATTCATTATAACTGACAGCTTACATCAGTATACCTTCCACATATCTTAGAGGTGAACCTGTACACCAGACCAAAAAAACTTGTACAAATGGAAAAAAAAAACGACGGGCATATCAATTTTAAGTGTTAATTTATAATAATAATAATAAATATTAAAAATTATTAATAAAATTAAATACCATTAATAGTATTTAATATAATTAATAATATTAAATAATAATAATAATAATACTTAATACTTTCTGTAGATGTATCTACTGAGCACTACATTGTCACTTGATCGTCATCATCAGATTTCTTTCAAATTTGGAATTTATGTTATGTTTAAATTAGTGCTAAATTTTACAATTCTGTTTTTCTTTCTATATTATTATTTAGCAAGTTAATTATTATTATTAAACATTTAAAAATGCAAAATTATTGACAGAAGTGAGTGATTTGGCTAACAAGGAATTATATTGCGAACTAAGATTTCTTGATATTTCACATGATATTTAGTAACATACATATTTATTAACACTATAGTCATCTGATATATCTAGTTAAATGCATTAAAATGTGAGCCATTCTCTGTAACTTGTTTTGTTTTAACTTTTCGCCTCTTCCGGAATTAACCAATGTACGGTTTTCAAAATATTTTATTTGTAGAGTTATTTTAAGAAGAAAACAAATGTAGAAATTCACAAAAATAAATGGATTTTTTTCCGTATTAATGAGATTACGGGCTGTATTAAAAAAAAAAACATATAAAAAGGGTAATAAATACAGGAAAAATAAATCATATGGAAGATATGTATCAGAATCAGTGAACCAAAACTCTGCCTCCCCATGCTAACTCTGGAAATAGTCTGGCCAATAAATAGGAATCGAAGAGGGAAAACAAACCAAACCAAAAAATGTGGTGTGTATGGGCTGAATGGCAAAGATATCACAATTTGTTGTCAACCACAATGTAACATGCACCGTTCTAAGTTTAGACAAGGAAGAGAAGCAATCAATGAACAAAAGCAAGTAACAACATGCTCTTATGTGGAGTCATCGGTACATTAGACATTAGGCAAGTAATGGACAAGAAAGAGCAATGACCAAATAAATGTAGAGAAGACATATCTGCATAGCCAAAACATAAAACACTGCATTATGCCCTGATTTGTCACTATGATGTTAAGCTGTTCAAAGAAAGGACTTCAGTATATATCATTTCTTTTAAGTTTAGTATGCACATTTATCTAGATTCATTGTCTGTTCTCAAATTTTGCTGAATTAATTTGTGTATGAAAACTGTGTCTCAACAGATGAAGATGGTTGTAGTCTGGTGTTGCCACTCATGTCAGTGCCATCTCGCAAAAAGCAGCCACAATACTATCAAGTGGTGAAGGAACCCATTGATTTGTCAATGATCAAGCAGAGAGTTAAGACTGGTTACTATGATCACCTCAGCTCCTTCAATACTGATCTCATGCTGCTTTTTAGCAATGTTGAGGTTAGTTGCAATATTATATGCTAATCTGTAAATTAGTGAATAATCTTTATTTGAAAATACAGATTTTAAAATGTTTAGTGCTTATAGGATGACCTTGGAGGCAGATGCATAACTGAAATAACTGTTTTCCTGCGGAATCTTTCATTTGTAAATATGATTGTTTAACATATTCCTTACCAAGAGTTTTAAAACAATGTGGCTCATCTGTTTTTCACAATAAAAAATATTTTGAAATAACAGCGAGAAAATAAATGAAGATTGATCTAAAACAAATGGTTTGTGCAGAAAATTTGCTCAGGAAGGTAGGAAAGAGGTTAATAAGAGAATTATAAAGTTTTAGTGAAAATGGGTCAAGGCAAAGAAATGCAAATGAATGCATAAAAATGCGAAGCTGCAGTAAAGCTAAATGTAAGAGAGAATTGAAAAAAAAAAGAAAAAAGTGGTTTGGTAAAAGCTTTACGCAATTGATGGATGACATGAATTTGAACAATGTTTCGGCTCAGTAGGCCTTCAGCAGGAACAAACAAACAACACACACAGAGATGTGTAAGTGAATAAAACTACTACAGAGCTAAATAATTATGAAGCATCCAAAACAAAATAATCAAAACTAGTTCAAGAAACACAAATTTCATAGATGTGCATAGACAGTGCTGATGGCGTTGTAGTCGAGGCAACCTAGACAGTGTCCCCCCTCACATATTTTTAGAACCATTTACACATTATTGACCCTCCCGTCGGCAGGGCAATTACAGTGAGTATCCACGAATCCTTCTTTTTCCTTCTGGCCACGGTCCACAATACAGGGAAGAAATTTTTGTTGAGGACATTGTTACATATATTTTGAAGAAAGGGCCAGATATTTTTTTTATTTTGCGCTCAGTTTTCCATTTCTTTAGCTCTGCTACTGACTTTGAGTGTATTGTATACACAATATCATAATATGGAAGGAAGCCAAGAGATGACCTCACAATCATTGCTAAGACAAAGAGGATGTTTTTTTAATAAACATAACCATCTGCGCTCGTAAAATTTTATACTGATTCTTGATAACATTTATAATTCCATGAGTCTTGAACAGAATCTGGTGTAAAATAAATAAAAATGAGTTTCTTAATAGTATGTTTTTAATTTAATTAAAGGAATTCTTACATTTTTCTTTTAGTCATAATCATAATTAGTTTAAAATACCTAGCTGTGTTACTTTCGATATTAAGCAATATTTTAACATATTTTTTTGTTCAGTTATATTGTGGGGCAAAATCAAACATGGGGCAAGTCATTCTCAAAATGAGACGAATATTGGACTGTGTGAAAGTAGAGGTGACTAATCAGATTGATGAACTGCTTGGCCTCAATACAACCAAGACTTTTATGGATACAGAGCTGGAAAAGCTGGAACGGGTCACTCATCGAGGTATGTTTTTTTATTAGTCATGTCACATAAGTATATGTTGACTTTGCTCTTCTCCTTCATCTTGTCCTAAACTAATTTGCAGACAAAAAAATTATACTTTTTTCTGTCTTGTGAACTTTTTTAGTTCATTATAATTTCCATATTCTGCTTGCATACTCTCATTTGCATACTCTCACCAGTTCCCTTATTTCTGATGTTTCCTTTGGTACCAAAGTCAGATACTAAGTTTATTTTTCAACAGTGTTGACTGGAGGATGTATTTTAAACCCTGGTGTTCTACATCAAAAATGGGCCTTTTGCTGAATTAAATATCATAATGAAAGTGAGAAAAAGCACTGGCCACTTATAAGTGTTGTTGTCTAATACTGGGAATGTAGAACTCATCAGACTACCGTTGCTTTGGTATACTGAGGTTGCTTATGCACATACTTTTATACATTAAATATATCTTTGTTTTTTCTAAAAATATAATAGTTAATTGAGATAGTAAACTTTAGAGTGCACAAATGACTTGATTTTGTGACAAGAAAGTTAACCTAGTAGATTAGCAGTCAGGGCAGTTTGATATATACCTTCTACTTCTAAGTGTTTACCGGTTAAGGGAGTGTGGATGAATATTTTATTGCAAGTCGTGATATTTGTGCCTTTCAGCCTGACACATCTATCTTCAACATAACCATATGGACCCACTCTCCTCTAGTAGATTGCAAAGAGAGTGTATGTTGGTAGTTCCAGTAGATTACTTATTAAATATAATTCTCCAATGCTGTCACAATGCTTTTTATTTGTGGTACATTTGATTGAGAAAATCCTGAATGAAAAAGTTACGACCAAATCTTTTTTTCTTCTTCTTCTTTCCTTCCTATCTGCCTTTCAGCGTCAAGGGGAGATATAAATTGTGGTCTTTTGCTCTTCTGTTCGCCTCTGCTGCTGTTATGTTTCCTAGTGCTTCTAATATTCCATCGACCCATCTTTTTCGTGGTCGATCCTTGGGTCTAGTACTCTCACAATGTTTGTTGAAGGCTTGTTTTGTTGTGTTTTGTTCTTTCTGCTTTGTCAATGGCTAAACCATTTTATCTGTTGTTTCCTTATATATTCTATGACGGGGGCTATTCCTAGCTTTTTTCTCAGTTCTTCATTTTTGATCTTATCTCTCAGACTGTTTCCTGTCATTCGTCTAACACATTTCATCTCCGTAGAGGTTATTTTTCTTATTGTTCTTGCATCTAGGGTCCAGGTCTGGCATTGGTAGCACAATGCTGGGATGAAGATTTATCTATCTCCATCTTCTGTGTCTTTCTCTGAGCATAAAACATTTATCCCTTACCGACCTGCTGAGTCAATCGTAAGTTAAGGGCTTAACTTAAGAGAAACACACGTTGGGGGTTTAGCTCGACTGATGTTTCCCCCCCCCACGTGTTTGATCGCTAAGGTCTCACATGCGATCTTTTAGGATCTAAATATAAAACTTTATACAACCAAATGGCAGTACATTAAGAAAAGCATACAAGAAACTTGCAACGTCTTACCCAAAAAGAAAAGTACAAAAGAAAACAAAAATGGATAACTGACACCATCTTGAAGAAAAGAATGGAAGTAAAAAAATAAGCTAAGAACACTACCCAATACAACAAAATAGATAATGATATACACAAGATGTGCAAAAAGGCAAGAAGAAAACTGGTTCAGCCAAAGATGTCTAGAAATCGAAACTATGAAAAATAAACAAGATTTAAGAATGATCCACACAGAAATAAAGAGAATGACTAGAAAATATAAAAAAGCCACAGACAGTTGGTGTCTTGCAAACAAAAAAAGGAAAAAAGCTAACAGACAACAAAGATATAATCTATAGATGGCAGAAATATATATCAGAATTATTTTATAATGAAAGGGAAAAGAAACCAATTATAAAAATGTACATCAGGCTATAAAATCGGAAGTGGAAAAAACTATACAAAGAATGAACAAGGGAAGAGCTGCAGGACCTGACAACATACAGATAGAGATGTTAAAGGCACTAGAAGATTTTGGCATTGAAATGATCACAGACATATGCAACGACATATATCATAATGGATACATACCAAATGAACTGAAAACATCAAATTTCTTTGCATTGCCTAAAAAAGAATGGTGTAGTTCAATGCAGTGATTTTAGAACAATACGCCTAATGAGCCATGTTACAAAAATCTTGCTAAACGTTATAGAAGGAATGACTCAGAATAAAATCAATATTGAATTAGAAGAACAACAATTTGGATTTAGAAAAAACAGTGTGACAAAAGAAGCCATTTTTTGCATGAGTGCATTAATCAAAGTACGCACAAGAAAACAAATAGGCCTGCTTCATAGACTACACGAAAGCTTTTGATAGAACACACCATAAACTACTTAAAGACTGCCTAAAAGATATACATCTGGATGACACAGATATACGACTAATATGTCATTTATACTGGAAGCAAACAGCAATAAAAAAATATAAGAAAGAGAACTCTACACCGGGGTGTGTATATAAAAAGAGGAGTAAGACAGGGATGCATACTATTCACCCTACTGTTTGTTACATACATTGACTATGTATGCAAGTTAGCCAATCCATCAGAAACAGAGGAGATCAATGAGTTTCTATTTGCAGACGATCAGACACTAATATATTGAAAAATAGCATATTTACAAGAATACTTAAATAGACTCAACAGCACAGGCACAAAATGCAACTTGAAAATCAACATCAGCAAAACAGAAGTCACGAATATCACAAAAGAGAAACAGAACATCAACATAACTGTAGACGGCAGACAACTAAAATAAGTAGAAGAATTAAACCTAAGAAGTCTAGTGACAAATGACAATTCACAAACAGCAGAAATAGACTCAAGATACAACATATGTCAAATCATTGGACAGCTATTACCACTATTGTCCAACAAGGAAATAACTCTATAGGCAAAACGGGCATTCTACAATACAATCTTCATCCCCCCCATTGTGCTACCAATGCCAGTCCTGGACTCAAGATGCAATAAGAAAAATAACCTCTACTGAGACAAAATGTCTTAGACGAATGACAGGAAGCAGCTTGAGAGATAATATCAGAAATGAAGAACTGAGAAGAAAGCTAGGAATAACCCCAACCATTGAATATATAAAGAAACAACAGATAAAATGATTTGGCTACATGACAAGGAAGAAAGATCAAAACACAACACAAAACGCCTTCAATAAACATTGCGAGAGCACAAGACCCAAGGGTCAACTAAGAAAAAGATGGATTGATGGAATATTAGAAACACTAGGAAACATAACAGCAGCAGGGGTTAATAGAAGAGAAAAAGATTGCAAATTATATCTTCCCTCGATGCTGAAGGGCAAATGAGGAAGGTAAGAAGAATGTTCCTTAAATAGTGTCAAGTAAGTCTCATTGAATGAATGCTTCCAGCATTATTTGTGTTTCTTTCTTAGGTCGCCGTGAACCAGATGAGGATATTATCAGGTGCATTTGTGGTGTGACAAGAGATGAAGGACTTATGCTGCAATGTGAAAAATGCATGGTATGTCTATTTTTGTTTTTACTATATTTGTAATGCTGGTCTGGGTGGTCTTGAGGTAAAACATTCATCTCTAGACAAGAAGGTTCTAGGTTTAAATCCTGCCACAGTCTGTGGGAATTTTTTTGTTTGAATCTGTGGTTTCTTCATGGCTTTATCCTCACTTGGCCTCTGGGTAGTGAGATCTAATGTTTAGAGTTAAAAGAGGTTCTGTGGCAACACTCTGTGCACATTAAAGAACTCTTGACAGTTAAAAATATGAAAGAGTAGGCCAAAAGGTTTGTGCTTGGGCAAAATTGTTAGAAATCTACGCAAAATGTATCCCAGGCTGCACATGGGTCAGTGTTCACCTAGGAGATTCTTAGTACGACAGTATCAGGGCACCTGTGGGTGTGTCTGGAGTATGGAGATAATGATTTTTAAAAAACAACTTTTTTGTTATCATTTTTAATAATTTTAATAACTAAAGTAGTTCCAGAATGAAATGTGAATACATGTTTATGTGAATTTCAGTCATATTCCATGAAACGTGTCTTTAGATATCAGGCTAAATATTTGGAATAATGACTGCTCATTTATGAGTATGCTGTGCTCCATTAATTAATGTTAGCTTCCCTTAGTGGTTTATCTTTGTTTTAAAATAATAATTTGCCTAAAATCTTTTATATAATTTACTATCTATCTATCTATTGACCTTTTGAGCCGTAGCCGGCCCATAGGGCGTAGATCAAGATACTCCTTCTCTTATGTGAATTTTTGTTCTAGCAGTTTTCTTTTAAAGATTTGTTATCAAATCTCGCCATTTGTCTCTGTTCTGTGCAAGCAGCTCTATCTCATTGAGGGAGCCGAATCCTGCTGCTCTTGCCTCTCTCATCAATGTTCTTCTCAGTGTCTGTCTGGGTCTTCCTCTTTTTCTCTTACCTGTTGTTTCCCATATGAGGGCTTGCTTTGCTATTCGGTTATTATCTCTTCTCATCACATGTCCAACATATGACCATCGTCTTTTTTTTTATTACTGAAGATGTTAGTGGTTGATTGGCGATTTCTCTAATTTCCTCATTTGTTTTGAATTCGTTCCACGCTATACCAAGTATTTTCCTTAGACATTTATTTTCGAATGCGTTCAACTTTGTTTCTATATCTCTTGTTGTTTTCCAGCTTTCACACGCATATGTAAGGGTTGATTGTACATTTGATTTGAATAGTCTAAGTTTTGTGTTTGTGCTGATGAGTTTTGATTTCCACAAGTTTTCAAGGCTTCTGAAAAACATTACTGCTTTAGCTATTCTAATTTACTAGAATATATTAATTTACTTACACATTCATACACAGTGTTCAACTAGTGACTTAAAAGCTGACGAAGTCAATAACAGCCAATCAGCAAATTTCTTTCTTGGGTCTGACTTTAAAATGATGAAAATAAATGTAAATAGAATGACATTGAAGTTACGGTAAAAGATATAAAATTTATTAGATCTTCCTGAGTTTTTAGGATAAAGATGGCAGTACTAATGTGCAGAAGCAACTAATGGGTCAGAATATTTGCTTCAGCAAGTTCATTTTCTGGTGATCAGATTACTTCTTATTACTAAGATATTTAGTTTCATATTAAATTGTGTGAGTACCAAGAAAAACAATTCAATATGCAAGAGCATTATTAAAAATGATGGGCAAAGTATGTTAGACATATGTCAAAATAATCACTGAACAACTTCCTGCTAACAGGAAATATTATTGTTCTAGCTTTGAAACATAAGTCCTCGTCAAACACTATCCAAGCCATCTCATTTAGTTCCATTTTCTTAACCTTTAATTACAATACATATCTGTGAGTGACGTGTTTACAATACCATAGTAAAAATTATTACCACTTAAATATAACATTAAGTGCTCTAAAAATAGCATTTTCTCTGAACATTTGATACACAGCTATGTATTTACACAAGACGAGACACCAGGACTCGGATTTCTTGGCTCAGGTTGATTTATAACCTGATTTTCACCCTATAGATGGGACGTGTTACAGTGTCCATCTGTACGGTTGTAAGTTTGTTAGTATGTTTGACTAAATTGTAGCGTTTATTTGCTGCGTTCGCAAGTTACAAAAGGTTGTTTGATGTCAGGCAACAGCTGAGGAAATTTCCCAGGTCACAGTAAATTAACAAAATTTCTTTTTAATTAAAAAAAGGCGACAAATTTCTTTAATTTTTATTTCTTTATTTTTTTTTCAATAGAAATAAATCCAATACTCATGGGTCACCAGAAGTAGTTATTAAGAAGATACACAGAAAAGGGGAAGGGGGGGGATGGTTTGACCATGACAGACTGTCAAATTTTTAAGAATGTGTTCTTAGATGTGGTAATTTTTACAATGGTATGGTAAGCTTGGGTTAAGATTGCTCTATGTTTTTCCCTTTCTTCATCTCTGCTTCCACCTGTTTTCCCTAAGTATATTTTGGCCTTCCTTTTTGTCTCCTCCCCTGTTGATTTTAGAAAAAAAGGGCATGTAGTGTAATATTATCAGTTGGCATCCACGGTATCCTGTCCAACGCCATCATCTTTGTCACCTTAATTGTGTCCCGCTATTAGTGGAAATATTGTATGCAAAAGAATTTAATGTAAACAAAAAAGGCTAAGATAACAGCTAGATTAAAGTATTACTTCATTGTGGAAGGATATTTTTGCTTACTAGTCGTGCATCTACATATGAGAATCACCATCTTTAATTGTGGATTTACTGTTATCATATTGGTTACATATATTTTTGTGTACCTGCTTATATAGAGGTGGCAGCACTGTGATTGTGTCCAGGCTAGTGGGGATGAAGAACATTATCTCTGTGATCGCTGTGAGCCCAGATACTATGATCCAGTGAGTAATACATACACGGCTTAGTTAATGTGATTTTTGATATCCAGATTAAGATTTTTGTTAAGTGCATTTATTTGGTCAAGAAATAAGTGCATTTATTTTGCCAAGAAAGTAATTTTTAGTATTATTTTTTCTTCTGTTAATTTTACATTCCAGGTGTTATTGTGTTTTTTTTTCCATTCACAGTAGTTCACATTATTTGTTACAGCTTATTCGGTACGCTCTTTTTTATTTGATGTTTTAAGGAACCTTTCTGTTAGTTTAGTGAAAGCACTATTTGATTAAGGGAGCCGTGATAGCTCAGTGGTTAGTGAACTGGACTACAAAGGACCAGGGGTAGGGTTCGATCCCAACCGACGGCTTCCGGGTTCACCCAGCCTTTAATGGGTACCAGATTTTTTTCTGGGAAAGTGAAGCGGCACGGGCGTAATACCGACCACATTACCCCAAAAATCATGGGCCGAAGGTCTGTAAAATATATGGTCACTAACACCATATTCCCTATATGCCACTTGGCGTAACGGGGGTACTTAAACTTAAGACCATATTCCCTATACGCCACTTGGCGTGACAAGGGTACTTTACTACTTTTTACTTACTATTTGATTGTTTTCACTAATATATATATATATATATATATATATATATATATATATATATATATATATATTTACCCATGTGTGTGCAGGTATCTTAATCTGGCTTCATAATTTATGCACTTAAGGTTACTAGTTCACATTTTTTTCACTGAATCCTGAATCCTTTACTGTCTTCTATAATAATTAGTAATAGTAATTAACTCTTTCCACACTGGATTTTTTTTTTTGGCCTGAACCATATTAGATTTCAGTTGAGAAAAATTCCATCATATTCCTCTTGCGTTTTAGTTTCACACAATAATATAATTAAATGTGGTATATTTGATATATCACCGGAAGGAAAATGGTTGCAGAAAATAAAATAGCAATATATTATATATATATATATATATATATATATATATATATATATATATATATATATATATACATATATATATATACATATATATATATATATACATATATATATATATATATATATATATATATATATATATATATATATATATATATATATATATATATATATATATATATATATATATAAGTTCAAAATCCTCTCCATGGCTTCCTCTGGACTAGTACGTGATGAGGCTCCAATCTCTTTCACGGTGGTCTGCCATATTCGACTTTCGTGTTCTGAATATGCCTCATGTGTACCACACACTTTGCTGTTTTCGCTTTCTGGGCCGTTGATAATTTTTTATTCATCCACCCCATCCACCATCACAGACAAATAACTCCAGGGCTAAAACTAAGAATAGCAAAATGTTACAGCTTCTCAATATTCCTATATGGTGCAGAAACATGGACATTAGACAGGAAAACAGAACATAGAATTGAAGCTTTTGAAATGTGGATATATAGAAGAATAGGTAGAGTTGGATGGAAGGAAAAGAAAACAAATGATGAAGTCTTAAAATAACTAAAAATGAAAAGAGAAGTACTAAGCACAATTCAAACAAGACAAATGCGATTTTTGGGCCATGTTAAAAGACACAACAACCTACTAAAAGTAATCCTGGAGGGGAAAATACATGGTAAAAGAGGCAGAGGCAGACCAAGACTAACATGGACGAGTAACATCAAAAGATGGACAAATCAGCCCATGACAACCTGCACCATCAAAGCAAGAGACAGAGTAGAATGGCGCTCCATGGTAGCCAACCTTTGTTGCGGAGAAGGCACTTGATGATGATGATGATGATATATATATATTATACATATACACATATATTATAAATAGTATAAAATATTCAAAGGCAGATAATTTTCAATGTCATATTTCATGTGCCTCTATTTTCCCATAGCTAAAAGTGTCGCTATTCATTTTTCTAGAAATTTTACACAATGTAATCCAAATTTATTCAAAATACACTTTATTTAATGCATTGTGTCCACAAATAAAGAAATTGTGCACAAGAAACAGAAGTAATGAGTGTGGCCACTGTTTATCAGAAATAAACACACATTTAAATTGACAATTATTGAATACCAACACAGTAAACACATGTGGTAATCAACAGGAAGTAATTATAAAGCTTCCAGGTATCGAATGTATTAGTGAACATAAATAAGAAATCAGCTCTTTACTTTAATATATTGAACCGCACATGTTAAAACTGATGTGCCGATTTTTGTTCTGATAGTTGCCTCATATAGCGAACCAATGTGTTGGTTAAAGGTCCAGAATGTGTTAATTAGCTTTTCATTTCAATAAATTCAATCAAGAATAAATTTGTTCATTTTAACTGACATAGAATGATTAGACAGTTAGTATCAGAAGGTAATGTCTGTCCATGATTCATTTATTAATCCCAACCTAATTTAGGTTAAATACAAAATGTATCTTTAAATAAAAATGTTCCATTCCAGTGTTAAATCAGTCAGTCCTATTATGTGGCTACGAAACATGGAGAACAACAAAAACAACAATAATAAAAATATAGACTTTTGTTTATGGATGCTTGACTGAATAAAATGATGAAAATGGCAGGACAAAATCACTAACTTTGAACTATGGGAAAGTACCAGACAAATACCAGTTGACAAAGAGATAAGACAAAGATGATGGTGCTAAATAGGACACATACTGCAGAAGCCAGCTGAGGGTATTACAAGACAATCCTTTTTTTGAAATCTCCAGGGGAGGAGACAAAGAGGAAGGCCAAAATATATTTGGAGAAGATAGGTTGATGCAGAGATAAAGAGGATAGGAAGCTATCTTAAGAGTATAGGTGAAAGGAAACAAATTGTACAGCATTTTTATGCATTTGCATGCATTTTAATGCCTTTAGCCCTTAAGTGAATAGCAAGAAACAGGATGACATTGAGTGTTTGTTTAGACCTATACTCCATAGGGAGTTGAAAAGGAATGAGGAAGGAATTTAACCTGATTTTCCAGTTTTATAATAACTACATTGATGAGTTTCACTGTTTAGGCATTATGTTTCTTTTCCGTTATAGTTATAGTTATTCAAAGCCCAGGTATCACTGCAAATCCATAACTGCTCAACTGCCTGTACCAGTGGAATCATTCGAATTAACATTTCATAGAATATCCAAACAAAGAAAGGCAGTTGCAGTCACTATCATAACAAACACAGCACACGTCAAAAGAAATAAGGCATTTAGCACCAACAGTGAACACAACTGAGCTATCCTTTGTCATATCATACATTTATCTTAAGCAATCGGAATATAGAAACACCATCTGATGAAACACACTGCTCATGGTGTGCACAGAGCACTAATCTCAGTAGCTGCTGCAGCAAGCCGGACTTGGAATACGAGGAAACTGCAATAAGGAACCTTTTCAGACAGTGCCTCAACGGTTCATTGTCGTCTATCCGTCATATTGACCGGAAGTCCCTTCCTTTATTTCATTGGAGTGGGGGGATTTGTTCAGTAGAAAGTCATGTTTGAGCTTCATGTGGTTTGATAACACAGGCTGTTTTCCAGTTACTTTATGTTTTACTTATCTTAGTTAAGTTGACTATTTTCATTTGTGCTGTTCATTGCTTTTAATGAAGGCCATTTCACCACAACAGGGATCTTATTTGTTATATTTAGTTGGTTGTTGTTCAATTAAATTTTTGTTTTGTTGTTGCACATTTTAATTTACCTTTTCCCTCTTGTTCTGCTTTGATTACTTCCATTTGAAGTGTTCAATAACTTCAATTTTAATTGTTTTACTGCTATTATGAATTTGTATATAGCCTATGCATCATTTACATATATGATACACCATATTCTTGCCATGTCCTGATTAAAAATTCATCACATTTCTAGGAGATCTTGCTAGTGCCACCACCTCTAGATGCTTTGCCAGACTGTACTCATTACATGACCCTACTCAAAGATGATGTGCAATATGCAGTGGGTGACTGTGTCTATGTCATGAGAGACTGCAAGAGAACATCTACAGGCACTCCTTTACGTGCTTCCCACCGACTCATGGCTTCTGTAAATCCCGACAAACTGGACATTTTTAGGTTGGATCAGCTGTGGAAGGATCCTAGGTAATTTTTCATTTATTTTCTATATGTTTGAATAATTTCATCAAGTGACATAATGATTGTGTATCATACTTAATTAAAAGCTAATTCAACCCTGTAATGATTTTGAAAAATGTTGCAAATGTGAATTCTTGAGTGATTTTAACATGATATAAAAAAATGGTCATTATGGTCCAGTTCCAACACTTGTTTAATGTAAAGAATTGTGACATCCTTACATCACAAAACTCACTTTTACTTTTATTTATTGTCTGTTTAAGTCTGTTTTTGTGTTTTAAATTAAGTTTTGAAAGAAAATTAACTGTTTAGTTGAAAATACAAAAATACAACGGACAATAACATTAATATATCATTTATTATAGAGACATGCTGTCATGTGAAATAAAATATTGACCTTTTGTTTTGGAAACACTGAAAAAAAATATCAGATTGACTTCAGTCAATAAAGAGGGGTGGAAATTGACAAAAGTAACAGAACATAAAATTGCTATCCTGTCTCCTCTGTGGATTAGAGGCCACAGAGATGGGATTTCTCAGAAGAATGTTGAAAGTTCCCTGGACAGCTAAAAAGACCAATGAGGAAGTTCTCAAAGAGGCCAACACAATAGGGAGCTCTTAAAAAACATCAGAAAGAAGCACTCAACATTTTTCGGGCACATCATGAGAAGAGGAAAGTTGGAATACTTGGTTACAACTGGCAAAATAAAAGTAAAGAGAGATCGCGGATGACAAAGAGAGAAAATACTGGATAGCTTGGTGTCATGGCATGGAAAACAGTCAACAACAGAACTGATGCGATGCACTGTAGATAGAAGATTGTGGAGGGACATGATCACCTACGCCAACCACATGATGATGATGATCCTGTCTCCAAAAAATTAATAACAATTACACCAGTGACATTTAAAACAGTAGTCTGGCCAGGGAGGTGTGGCAGTAAAATGTCGACCTCTGGATTAGAAAGATCTGGGTTCTGTCTTTGAATCCACAGTTTCTTTGTGCCTTTACCCTCCCCTGTTCTCTTCCCCCTCTGCATTGTCTGGATGGTGATATCTGATGCCTATCCCACTTGGATGAAAAGCAAAGAAACAGAAGGTTCTATGTGCGCTTAAGAACTTTGACAGTTAAAAATCTATAAGATTAGTCCTTTTTAATCGCTGCCCAGTTAAAATTGTTAAGCTATTGCAAGTTTAATTATATTGAAGATGGATGTGTTGAGCAGACAGGTGCAAATAACTTGGCCTGCCATAACGTATCGACATAACACATGCATGCCCACTTAATGGATGAAGATTGAAGGGTGAACATTGAAGAAGAAGAAAAATAGTAGTCTGACTGATAACTTTTAGATAGTGTGATAAAGTTTCTTATTCTGTTTCTTCCTATTTAAGTCAGCAAGAAATGAAGTTAATGTTTGCTATATAAACCCTGATTTAAACTGTTGTTTTAATAACATTGTTTTAATAATTTATATGTTTAACCCTAGATTACAATAGTCGTAAAAATTACTGCATCAAAATATAAATTCATCAAAATTTGACAATTTGCCATGGTCAAACTTTTCTGCCCCTCTGTACCTTACAAATTACTACTTTCAGTGATTACTGAGTGTTGAATTTATTTCCTTAGGCGTTGGGTTTTTTTTTCTTCCGAAATACATTGTGTGGAGATACGACCTTATATAATGAAGAAAAAAAAAATTGGTTGTTTTCCCCTTTTTTTTTCTGTGACCAGGGAAATTTTCTTGGTCATCGGCTGAGATCAAACAATTGTTTGTAACTTGGATAACGCATCAAATAATGCCATGAGGTAGCCAAACATACTGATGGACTTACGGCAGCCATATGAATAGACATGTAACACATCTGGTCCATACGGTCAAATTTCATATCATAAATCAACCTGATTCAGGAAATCAGAGTCCCTGTGTCTCTCCTAATGTAAACACACAGCTGTGTGTCAAATGTTCACAGAAAAAAGTATATTTTTAAAAGCTTATAATGTTACAATTAAGTAGTAGTAATTTTTACTACAGTATTGTAAACACATAAGTCACACATAGGTATCATAATCTAGGGTTAATAAATGTTATAACAATGTATGATTGTTGTTTGTAGTATTCAGAAATTATATTTTTTCCTTGTTTCAGAGGTGAAAAATTTGCTAGTGGAACACCTTACTTGCGACCACAAGAGACTTTCCATGAGCCAACTCGCAAATTTTATCACAATGAGGTAAAGTTTAAAACATTGTGTATTTAATACAAAAATTGTATTGCTATTGAAAGGTGATTTCATATTGCTGTGTAATTTAATCTCACTGCAAACAAAGTTAGAATGATTACCTGATTAGCTTCAACCAAAACAAAAAATTATATGCAAATAAAAATATAAATGTAGACCATTCATTTTTGGCCCTACACCACACTCCCCCAAATTTTCAATTCAGTGGCTTGCACAGTGATCAAAACTTAGAATTTGCTAAAACTAGCTAGTGAGCTAAACAAGCATGGGGTAGCTGAGTGTTCTCAAATCTCTCTGAATAAAGGCTTCCATGGTCCATTCATGTGATGTCTAGATTTGGTGGATTTGTATGTAGAAACACTAAAAGAGATGTGGGAAGACAATTGTCATATACAATATTCTATATTGTGAAAAGCATATCAAATCACACAGAATATGACCCAGAATTATATACCCAGAATTAGTTCATTAGATGTTTAATCATCTTGTCTTTGTGCTATTATTGGATTCAGACAGAAACTCACAATCTTTGTGTAACATAATGGATAACTAATAAATATAGAGTTGTAAAGGGGGTTTGAAATCAGTTTCCCAATATAAATGTTGTTCTTTAATTCAGGATGTTGCATTCTAATTATGTATTTGTTTATGGGTTTCATTCAATTCTGTATCAAATACCTTTTTTGTTGATCACGATATTGGGAGCATTTATCTTGTATTGCTGGTACAATCTTTTGTATTGCTCTTACATTGCTGGTACAACCTTACATATTGCTATTGATTCATCTTTGCTAATACTCTCCTATCTGTACTACTGACATTTTCATACCTCTTTTGTGCATTCAAATTTTCTTTTGCTTGTCCTTAAGCATTGTTTCACATCTCCTTACTGTGGGTGCTAAAAGTAAAACATAACTTTATACTTACAGCAATGTATATTTTCTTGTTTTCTGTGATTTTCAGCTCTTTCGTACACCAAATCTTGAGATTATTCCTATGGAACTTATCATGGGAAAGTGTGTAGTGATGGATCCAGCCACTTTCCTCAAGGGTCGACCAAAAGGAGTCAAGGAACAGGATGTATACATCTGTGAATATCGTGTAGATAAGACTGCACATCTGTTCCACAAAATTCAGAAAATATGGTTTGTACAAATGTGTTATCATTATTTAGCTTTTTTTTTCATGAACTCTTTCTGTATGGAAGCTTTTTATCAATGTAACGGAAGGGATGTCAGAGTCTAAAATTATTCATGGTTTTAAGAATCAATCTACATATTTATATTTATCTAACATATAACATATTATATATGAAGTTTTAGATAATTGAAGAAAGTTTTCACCAATACCAATATGATACAAGATATGTAAAAAGAATAGGGTATGAAGACGGTCCACACTAATAAAATTGAGAGTGACGCACTATGCGGCAAAACTGTTCGGAAAGAGTTAAGTAGTAGGTGAATGAGTAGATTAAATGCTTCATTTGCTAATCAGTTGGACATCAATTCAAAAGCTGGTGTGATTAAGGATGTTTTATTTTGGGATGTAGAGGGGGATTAAGAAATAAAAACACCAACCTTTATGTTACGTGGTTAGTTTACTGAGCATGCAACTTTTATTTCCAATCACTCTGTGTAACAACACATACTTAAAACTCCGGAAATAGGATAATGCTGTAACGTTATATAATATTTTTTTTAGTTTGTCATTTTTACCTCTTCTTTTCGCAAGATAATATTAATGTAATAAAGAATTGTGATTTTTCTGCATTGTAAATTTTCTCTCTAATAGTGTTGTTTGTTAGCAACACTTTTGTTTTTAGTAAAAGATTTCTCCATATACCAGCCAGAAAAGCATACAACTAATGTACTGTACTACTTTGAGATTTGCAGAGCACCTTCATTTGTATTTTATATTTAAATGTTGGAACACTTTGTTGACGATTATTGTATTGTTTGAAAAGTTGCTTAATTAGTTATATTTTTTAAATGAATACTATTCTCATTCAAGGTACCCAATTAACACAAGCAAATTCTGTTTTGAATGGTTTGACACTAAACTGACAATCAAGAGAAATTACCTGGTAAGTTAGCAGTTTATGTTTAGAGCTGGATATTATTGAGAAGAAAGAGATTCATGCACAGTGGCAATCACAAATTGTCTATAATACATTAGTATCTTTACTGCTATAATTCAGAGACTACATTAATGTATCATTAATGTATGGGTTAAATACAAAAATAAAAATTTTCAACTCATATGTTAATTCGGTCCTATTATATGGCTGTGAAACATGGAGAACAACAAAATTGACAATCATGAAGATACAGAATTTCATTAATGGATGCTTACGCAGAATAGAAGGATGGAAATGGCAGGACAAAATCACTAACATAGAATTATGGAAATGTACCAGTCAAATACCAGTGGATAAAGAGATACAGCGAAGATGATGGTGTTGGATAGGACATACACACACTGCGGAAGCCAACTGAGAGTATTACACAACAGGCCCTTTTTTGGAATCCCCAGGGGAAAAGACAAAGAGGAAGATCAAGGAATCCTTGGAGAAGACAGATAGAAGCAGAGATGAAGATGGTGGGGAAGACATGGAATGATCTTAAAAGAATGGCAAAAAAACAGAACGACTTGGAAAGTGTTTGTTGAAGACCTAAGTTCCACTGGGATCTAAAAAAGTTAGAAGAAGACTCTAGACATAAAAGTAATGACCAAAACAAATGAGATACAAACTTGTTGCCACACAGTAGTAAAAAGCTTGGGCAAGCATACATTGCATAAATAACACTTGAAAGCTGATACACTAGACCACAGGCTTGGCACAACATAGTTAATTCAGTTTAAAATTAACACCACATGTAAAGTAAACACATTACTGGCTTATGTGTTTAAGCAAAAAGTACTACTTAAAATGTAATAATACCATTTTTATATGATCATGACAGGAGGTTTTCTACTGTAGTTTTTCACTACTGCTACAAAGTGTTTATATGTCACCCTTTCTGTCATTCTAATAGAGCTGTACATTTTTCATCTTCATTTTTATTTATCATTTGATTGATTTACTAATTCCAGATTTTTTTGATATATGTGTTATCAGATAACATTTATCTAAACTTTTCACAGCCACATAAGGTTCCAGAGGAGTATAAGCGAAAGGCTGAGCGAAATACTGCAATTGCTCCTTCATACAAAACAGAGGCCGGTAAAAAGATAGAAAAAATGCAGGTTACAAAATATTCTAAACATCCAAGCTTGGCCCACGGAAAGGTGAAAGTTGATGAAAGTGTCAAAAGTGATCTAAAATTGAAGGCAGAAGTGAAAGTTAATGTTAAAAAGGGAGATGTGAATATGAAGGACATTGGCTGCTCTCAACAAGATGATAAAGTACATTTACAGATGATCAAAGATGCTAAGGTATGATGATTGTTGTTCAATTTAACAGAATGATTTATTATATATTATTGTCATCATCAAGTAAAGTGCCTGCTGGTGTAGGCTATCATGTCTCTCCACAACTTTCTATCTCTATGATTGTTTATCATTTTTGTTGTCGATTTCTTACTAAACAGTTCTTTTAAACTGTTATCTTTTCTCAATGTCTCTTATTACCTTGATTTTTCCTGTTGTCACATTATATTGCAGCTATATCCTTCTCATAATATGGCCAAATAATGATGACTGTTTCTTTCAGATGTTGGCAAAAAGCTTTCTTTTTTCTTCTGCCTTCTTTAGAACATCCTCATTACTTTTAGCTGTTCATGGTGTTCTCAACAATCTTCTGTAAAACCACATTTGTATTACCTCCAGTGATTTTCTTGATGTTGTCCAGGATTCACTTCCTTATATCAAGACTGGCTCTACATAATGCTGGAGAACTTTTTCTTATAGTCATTATCAAAGATGGTTTGCCTAATACATTTTTGCTTTTTTGAAATGCAACCTTTGCCTGAGCTACAATAAAACAACACAAAATAGTCATATTTAGTTTTGCAGAAAATACAAGACAAGTTAATGTTTTGGCTCTCCAAGGACTTTTTAGGGAAACAAGCACAAATAAAACAACAGAAATCTCAAGATTCTCTATGATTCCACATGTTTTCCATATCTATATTTTCCGATTGCCTCAGATATTTTTCATCTCACCTCTGATGTACATCAACAATCCAAATTAAAAATAATTTCTAGATATTTATTTAAATTCATCATCATCATCATCACGTGCCATACCAGTTGGCGTTGGCGATCATGCCCATGCTAGACTTTCAACCTAGGCAAGGGAGCAGATGCCTGCTGTTGTTACTTCTTGCCACAGTGTTCTTTTTAGTGTTTATCTTAGTTGACGGCAATTATCTATTACTCATTGGTTCTCATTTGAGGGCTTGCTTTGAGATTCTTTTGTCATTGTAAAACCAACATATGCCCACCATCTTCTCCTGACTATAGATAATATTTACTTTGTCATTTCTCTTATTTCTGCACGAGTCCAGAATTAATACTGTGGTATGTACAAAGTATTTTCCTGAACCATTTGTTTTCTAATGCGTGTAATTTATTTTCTGTTTCCTTAGTTGTTTTTTAACTCTCGTTTCAAAAGTAAGGGTGGATAATACATCTGATTTGAAAATCCTAAACTTTGTTTTTGCGCTTAGTAATTTTGATTTCCATAGTTTTTATCAAAGTTTCTGAAGGTCACGAAGGACTGAATAGTTTCAAGATCATCAAAGACCAAGGCAATTAATAAATTTTACAGCCTACACAGAAGTCCATAGTTAAATATTAATTCAGATGAATTCATCTTGAATACACATAATCATACACTGCAAGATAGAACCTTTAGAGATGAGTAGAGATAAAGCCACTGTGGTGCTATATGAAAGACAAAAATGAATAGAGACAGACCATCTGAACAGAAAGTTAGTGGATACATGAATTTCTAAACAAAGAATCAAGCAGATCTCAACTTTACAGCATTGCAGAAACATACAAGAGAAATATCACCTGAGAAACAGGTGAGAAACATCAAGAGTTACCAAAGAACTGCCACCAAATGCAAATTACCTAAACACAATAATCTGCACAGAAATATATGACAGAATAAATAAAAATGCCGGCCCGGACCATCAATACCTATCCAGATGACAGCTATGAAAGCAGAATATGGAATCATCAAGTGTCATCTCCAAAACGAAGGTTGGCTACCATGGAGCATTCTGCTCTGTCTCTTGCTTTGATGGTGCAAGTTGTCATAGGCTGGTTTGTCCATCTTTTGATGTTATTCGCCTATGTTAGTCTTGGTCTGCCTTTGCCTCTTTTACCTTGTATTTTTCCCTCCAGGATTACTTTTAGTAGGCTGTTGTGTCTTTTAACATGGCCCAAAAATCGCATTTGTCTTGTTTGAATTGTGTTTAGTAGTTCTCTTTTAATTTTTAGTTGTTTTAAGACTTCCTCGTTTGTTTTCTTTTCCTTCCATCCAATTCTACTTATTCTATATATCCACATTACAAAGGCTTCAATTCTCTGTTATGTTTTCATGTCTAATGTCCATGTAATATGGAATATTGATACATTATCCAGATAATACAGCAAAAGAACTATGTGGCCCATGTTGTGAATTCTGCAACAATTATGAAGCAAAAATGACAGCCACAGAAACAGCCGTGTACCATATGTTTGATACCATACCATCAAAGAAAAGAAATATTAGTTATTTTTACTGATTCCAAATCAGCTCTGCAGGCTCTAGGGAGTAACATAGACAAGCCAGAACCCACACAGCTCCACATAGACCAAATGATGAGGCAGATACATTAGCAAAGATCCAGACAGCCACAATTTCTCACTGACATCTCTTTATAAATATAGCCAAACAAATCATCTTCAGACTGAGAACCTGCTATGTACCACTGAACAATCACATTAATAGAATACAATGAAACTAAACTTCAGCTTGTCCACTCTGTGAACAACCACATGAAACAGTAGAACATCACCTGTTTGGCTATTCAAAGCTCACCAACATCAGAGCAACTCTACTTCCTCAAAGACCTGATAAATAAAACACCTTGTATGGAACAAGTTACTCATAAATACCTCCAGATATCATTACATGGCATTGGGCCAAAGGGCGTCAGCTTACAGGCTTCTGTATCCATAATAACAACAACAACAAGGCAGAAATAAGGATTGTCGATCGGTGTAGTTAACTAATTTAGCAACTCTTCTTTACTCCAAGGCTGTAAAGTCAAGCCAGATTTCACTGCTTATTTCTTACAACAAATTTTCTACTGGTTGCACTAAATTTCTAAAACTCCAGGCTTAAGACCAGAAGTTTAAGCAAAGGGATCATTATGTCATGAGTCTCTATGTAATGGGTTTTCTTTCAAAAGAAAATTGTTCAGTTTGCCACTCTGTGTCCATTTCTATGCTGTGCACAGTACAACCTGTTTCCTTTCCAACTACAGAAAGTGCATGAATATCAAATATTAGGACACAAATATGTACAGCTGTCTTACAAGTAAGATTTTAAGACACAAAATCCACTTTATAATAAAATATCTAAAGAGCTATACCTGGTGCATTTGATTATATCACATAGGTCATGGAAAAGGCCATCAGATCAGGCTTATGCCAGCCACAAAATTATTAAAGCTAATATGTTGGTTAGGGGCATATATATTTATTTATTACTTATTTCACAAGTAAAATTATAAATATGGTGATAATGGAAGTATATCATTGGTTAGTATTGTGACTTCATATCTTAGAAATATTATATGCAATAGGGTTACATTTGCTCAAATAATAAAACAATTATATTTTTTTCTTCTACTGATTTTAGAGAAAGGAAAAGAAACAGAGATTAGATAAAATACTGACCAAGCTGCTGAACAACCTCCCAGGTAAACAGAAAGTAGATTTAACCTATCTTCTGGATGATGGGAAGAGGATTAGAAAGAAAGTGACAAAGTGAGGATCATTTGTCTGCCTACATGTCAAGTGTGATTTGTGTGTCTGGTGAAACACTCCCACCTGGATATTGTGTTTGGACACATACACATCAACACAGCAAAGTAAGACTGTCATTGAGAACAGCAGAAAGTTATACATGCTCCTACATGCTAAGGCACACAGCCTCCAAAGTAAGCTTATGGTAAGCTCTTGAAAAATTACACAGAGAAAAGGAAAATGAGTACTAGACACTGACATGAAGGGATTAATACATTGTCAGCCTGTTTGTTGACTTTCTGCCTTGAAAAACTTGGTGAAGTGAAGAAGACACTTTTATTGGTCCACTTTTTCATGTACTACACTCTATAAGTATGAAATACAGACCTTATTGTTTTGACGTATGTTTTTGACATCCTGTATTATTTAATGGTATTCAGCATTTTGTTTATATGTTTGCTAATACTCTAAATGTAACTCTACTGCCATTAACAAAACTAGTATTTATAAATAACTGACATCAGTGAATGAAAACTGACACACATTTGATCTCATTACTGGTTGTTAAAATGTGCTTATTTTACTTATAATGCCCAACAGTTCAGCTTATACATCTTTATTTTGCATAATAAAGTGGATTGTTGTTCTTGCATAATTTCAATTGTTTGGTAATACATATGTGACATTTACATATTTAAAAGAGAGTACATACAGATTAGTTAGTTTGTGACTGACAACCATGTCAATTAGTATGTAACTTAGAATATTATGACTAAGTGATACTAATATCATTGATACACCTTCTATGAAGAGATATTCAGTCATTTAGTGTATGAAAATACTAAGTAGGTTTTTTTATGCTACAAATTAATCAATGAAAGACATTTGTTGTAGTAAAACAAATTAATTTAGGGATTTGAGTACATTTATGCAACAAACAAATTTTGAAAAATTATTTTAAATTTTCATAATGGTGATTTATGCTTTTATGTTACTTGTTATTTGTGGTACTGATAGTCTACATGGGAACCAAGTAACTTTCAAAGAAAATTTTAGCTGTTGGAGTAAGAGATTGGTTATCTAAAACTTTTACATTTAAGTATTTTAATAGAATTTGTGACAAGCGGAAGAAGTAGTTTACATTAAAGTTGTGAATATCAGAGGTGTTGCAATATCCTCAGTAGTCTATTAATACATGGTATTTGTAGTTTATGTTATTCTCAAAGGAATATTGAGGTCTCCAATTTTGGTGATTCTCTATCAGAAATCTGAGTCACCACTTTTATTGTAATGCTATATTTTACAATTTATTTTAATAATTCATAACATAACTTTTATTAATTAGTCATCTTTTATAGCGTGATTTATAGTAAGCAACACATCTTGTAATTTTCTCACAGGTATTCAACCCAGGGTAAAAATAATTTATTACGTAAAATTCTTATGTGCCAGAAACAGTATGTTTCCTAAACTGATCCTAATCCAGATTCCAATCTCATTTTGAGACTTGGTGTTTATTGTAAAACTATTTTAATTACAGAGGACATGTGTCCATTATATATAGTATTATCTTTATTGGTTTCCATTTTCCTTAGCTCATATTGATTATTAGCTCATCACTGAACAGTTGTTTATCATGGCTAAAGATGTCTTAAATGATGAATAAAACTTGTACATTTGTTTTAATCACCTTTCAGTGTCAAGTGGCAAATTTGCTGAGTTGTCACTATCTTATATTGTGACAGAAATGTTAGAAGTTATAACATGGCAGAAAACACTATGCAGTAAACCCTATTTGGTGTTTGTGACAAATTTTTTGCTGATTTTTATTTAGTTATAATTAATTACAAACAAATATATTTTACTTTGTCAGATGAAAAAAATGTCTTTACGACACAGTTCTATCTTCCTTACTCTTTATTTCTACATGTGCTGTCATGCCACTTGGTGTAGTAATTCATAGAACAACGTAATTTATTTTCCTTAATCCTGTCAATCATTTTTTTATCTGCACTATTGTTTTCTTATCACAAGGTTTTGGGTTATTTTGTAGGTGACAGTTTTTTTGTTTTTGTGTGTGTGTGTGTGTATGCGTGTGCTTTGAGTTCACACAGCCTTTGAAAATGGGCTGCCAGAGATTTATTTTAAAGAAAATAAGGTGGTTTGGTTTAATCCCACCATATTACCCCTTGGGAGCTGCGATAGCTCAGTGGTTAGTGACTACAAAGAACAAGAGATCGGGTTCGATCCTGATTGATGGCTTCTGGGTTCACCCAGCCTTAAATGGGTACCAGATTTTTTCTGGGAAATTAAAGCGGCATGGGCGTAATACCAACCACATTACCCCAAAAATCATGTGCCGAAGGTTTGTAAAAATTATGGTCACTAATACCATATTCCCTATACACCACTTGACGTGATGGGGCTCTTTACTTTTTTTTTAAATATTATCCCTTAAATGTAACATTAGTCTTGGAAATATATGGGCATTAACACCATATTATCCATACACCTTAAGGTGTGAATGGAATTCTTTTCCTTTTCCTTTTTTTTTTTTTTTTGTTTTAAACATTTTTGTATCCTAATGGTTTTATTATATTTTATTTGTGAGACTAAGCTCTGCTCATTAAACTAAGTCTTTTTGAAAATGTGGATGTGTGTTTTTGTCTTTGTCCGTTTGAATTGCTATCATGGTCTGAGTTATGCATTCTGAATGACCTGTATTCTAAAAAGTTGTTAAGGTCCTTTGATCCTGGAGTTTTTTCTTTTCTGTTTCCTAAAGTAGATAGTTCTTTACTCATTTGTCTTTAAAAGAAAAGTTCTTTTTCTAACAATTGTGTCCACCATTTGTTGACTTTCTTTCCTGCCATGATTATTAGTCATCTAGTGCTTTCACTCACTCTTGTCTCTCCAC
This sequence comes from Megaustenia siamemsis, assembly GCA_032433765.1. Taxonomy (NCBI): domain Eukaryota; kingdom Metazoa; phylum Mollusca; class Gastropoda; order Stylommatophora; family Ariophantidae; genus Megaustenia; species Megaustenia siamemsis. Next base: position 74,580,150 of record JAVIAB010000092.1, on the reverse strand, counting down.
CAATCCACTTCACATGGTACATTCTACTGTCTACCGAAAACAAAATTGCCTAGAAAATGAACAGTATTTCACTTCAGTCTAAGTGACAAGATATTACTATAATTGACTTCTTTCAGCATCTCATTTAAATACCTTTGTAACTGACAGTATATATTGACTTGATTTCTCTTACCATGTCCTTAATGATCCTTAATTGTAATTGATAGAGAGTGAATATTGACTGACTTCTCTCAGCGTATCATTAATGATCTATCCTTGTAACTGATAGAGAGTGAATATTGACTGACTTCTCTCAGCATATCTTTAATGATCTATCCTTGTAACTGTTAGAGAGTGAATATTGACTGACTTCTCTCAGAATATCTTTAATGATCTATCTTTGTAACTGATAGAGAGTGAATATTGACTTTTGACTTCTCTCAGCATATCTTTAATGATCTATCCTTGTAAGTGATAGAGAGTGAATATTGACTGACTTCTCTCAGCATATCTTTAGTGATCTATCCTTGTAACTGATAGAGAGTGAATATTGACTTTTGGCTACTCTCAGCATATCTTTAATGATCTATCCTTGTAAGTGATAGAGAGTAAATATAGACTGACTTCTCTCAGCATATCTTTAATGATCTATCCTTGTAACTGATAGAGAGTGAATATTGACTTTTGACTTCTCTCAGCATATCTTTGATGATCTATCCTTGTAACTGATAGAGAGTGAATATTGACTTTTGACTTCTCTCAGTATATCTTTAATGATCTATCCTTATAAGTGATAGAGAGTGAATATTGACTTTTGACTTCTCTCAGCATATCTTTGATGATCTATCCTTGTAACTGATAGAGAGTGAATATTGACTTTTGACTTCTCTCAGCATCTTTAATGATCTATCCTTGTAAGTGATAGAGAGTGAATATTGACTGACTTCTCTCAGCATATCTTTAATGATCTATCCTTGTAAGTGATAGAGAGTGAATATTGACTTTTGACTTCTCTCAGCATATCTTTAATGATCTATCCTTGTAACTGATAGAGAGTGAATATTGACTGACTTCTCTCAGCATATCTTTAATGATCTATCCTTGTAACTGATAGAGAGTGAATATTGACTGACTTCTCTCAGCATATCTTTAATGATCTATCCTTGTAACTGATAGAGAGTGAATATTGACTGACTTCTCTCAGCATATCTTTAATGATCTATCCTTGTAACTGATAGAGAGTGAATATTGACTTTTGACTTCTCTCAGCATATCTTTAATGATCTATCCTTGTAACTGTTAGAGAGTGAATATTGACTTTTGACTTCTCTCAGCATATCTTTAATGATCTATCCTTGTAACTGATAGAGAGTGAATATTGACTTTTGACTACTCTCAGCATATCTTTAATGATCTATCCTTGTAACTGATAGAGAGTGAATATTGACTGACTTCTCTCAGCATATCTTTAATGATCTATCCTTGTAACTGATAGAGAGTGAATATTGACTTTTGACTTCTCTCAGCATATCTTTAATGATCTATCCTTGTAACTGTTAGAGAGTGAAAATTGACTTTTGACTTCTCTCAGCATATCTTTAATGATCTATCCTTGTAACTGTTAGAGAGTGAATATTGACTTTTGACTTCTCTCACCTCATCTTTAACTATGTCAGTATGGAAGGTTTTATCAATTCAGCGGTACAGATTTCAGAGACAAAATTTTTCATATTTTAAAATATTACTCTACATGTTTATATTTATCTAACCTGTAATATATTATATCTGAATTTTAGATAATTAAACAAGGAATTATACAAGGATTTATATTATATTATATTTCACCAATACCAAGATGATACAAGATCTATAAAAAGAATATAGTATGATGACAGTTTACATTAATCAAATTTAGAATGACACACTGCGGCTGAACATACATGACCGAAATCAGCATGGCGCATGATGCGTCAATGTACAGAAAGAGTTAATGATCTCTTTTTGTAACTGACAGAGAGTTACTTTTGACAAGATATTGACTTTTCTCACCACATCTTTAATGATCTCTCCTTGTAACTGACAAAGAGTACATATTGACTTTTCTCACCACATCTTTAATGATCTCTCCTTGTAGCTGACAAAGAGTACATATTGACTTTTGATTTCTCTCACCACATCTTTTATGATCTCTCCTTGTAACTGACAGAGAGTACAAATTGATTTCTCTCACCACATCTTTAATGATCTCTCCTTGTAACTGACAAAGAATACATATTAATTTTGACATCTCTCAGCACATCTTTAATAATACTTATTTGTAAATGATAACGAGTGCATATTGACTTTACGTCTCTCCGCGCATCTTTAATAATACATATTTGTAACTGGCACAGAGCTTATATTAACTTTGACATCTTTCAGCACATCTTTAATAAAACTTATTTGTAACTGACAGAGAGTGCATATTGACTTTGTCTCTTCGCACTTCTTTAATGATACATATTTGTATCGGACAGAGAGTGCATATTGACTTTACGTCTCTCCGCACATCTTAAAAAAATACTTATCTGTAACTGACAGAGGGCATATTAACTTTGACATCACTCGGCACATCTTTAACAAACTCTTGTAACTTTTAGAGGATGATTCGTAACAAAATTTTCTACTAAACCACATAAAATAGTCTATTTTACTTACCTCAATCTTTATTAATGTATGGGTTTTTTTAATGTTTTTTTTTTTCTGCATTCAGACCATTCTTATAGTAGTGTAGTCATCTTTCTCTTTTGGACAATTCTTGTCATAGCCTCTAATGCAGCATAAATTTGTTCAATATTAGTTCGAGATATAGAGTATTAATATGTTTACCTAAGCTTTAAAATGGTGTAACAAAAATAACATGTTGTAACTATGTATTACAACTTAGATCTGATTTGAGTTCCACTCAAACCAGTATTCAAGTTTTGACTTCAGTTTGTAATTGTGTACGGTGATATATCCATGTGATTTTTTTTTTCCATTTCCATGTTGTTAATTTATGATTGTAACGGACAATCACATTGAATGGAAATAATATTCCAAATGGAATTCTTTAAAGCCCATGTCAGCTGAGATCTGGTTTAAATGATTACTAATAAACAGTTGTAATAGTGTCTTGCTTATCCACATAATAATTTATTAATTTAATTTATTATTACAATGGTTGTGAAAGTAGACGTGATGTGGTTGTAAAATGCCATATTAACTGGTGTAAAATCTCATTTGTGTTTATTCCTCAATTGTAATGAGGGGAGAGAAAAATTGAAAGTAAATAAATACTGTCTTGAAACAATAATGCTCATGCAGTGCTATGTGGAAAAAGTGCATGTACACATTTATATAAAGCAAATAGGTGATGAAGAATTTGTAGATGTGTGTATTGTAATTTGCTGCTAGCATAGCATTATGTCAGTGTTTCTTTGTTTTGTGTCAGTAATGTGTATTGGTATATTGATTTTAACCCTTATTTAGGACACCATTGTCATCACTTTATTACAATAAGTAATTTGGTTTTATTTTCAGTGTCATTACATTTTACATGCAAACAAAATGAACTAACAAAATTATCTGTTAGTGAAGTTTTAGTATATACAGCTAGTTGGAAATTGAAAAATTTAGTATTCATTTGTTTATGAATATTTTTGTGTGTGAATGCTTCTATTTTTAAAATGGAAATGTTTAACATATTGTTTATAAACATTTATCAGTTATAGTATTAAATGGAAGCAGCTACATAGGTTGAGTAAGTAGTTAGCTCATTTGTCTGTTAAGTGGCTGGAGGTTGTGGTAGTTTCTTTCTCTTTGATCAGCATAGCTTCTGAGATCACCACACCTCTGAATATAGAAGGTATTCTCTGTGGAAGTGGCGTGATCTGGCATGGCTAGGTATATCATCTATAAATGTGCTGACGAGGACAGAACAATATGAACACTTGTTCCTATATCCTAATTAACGTGACCTGAATCTTTTACTCTTATTATCAAATTATAAATTATGCATGGTTCACTCAGATGGTTCACTATTACATCTATCTATCTATCTATTGACCTTTCGAGCCGTAGCCGGCCCATAGGGCGTAGACCAAGATACTCCTTCTCCTATCTGAATTTTTGTTCTAGCAGTTTTCTTTTAAAGATATTTTATCAAATCTTGCCATTTGTCTCTGTTGGATATGTAATATTGAAGGTTGAAGGGAATGACATTTCAAAATCTTGATTCATGATATGATATAATTTTACAGTCATGGTAATATTTTATTAGTCAAGTTAAAATTTTTATTGCATTATTATTATTATTTTCGTTTTTACAAAATAGTTAAATCATTTGTATGTATGTGGGCTTGAGTTTTCTAATAGTACAGATTTCTTAAATATGCTTTACTTTAATTAATGTAGTACAATTTAATGTAGACTAATCAGAACACAGACATGCAGGTTTTAATTTGTAAACAATATGTATTATGTAGCTGTTGTTTAAAAAGGTGGTAAATCTTATTCAGTCACAAATGTCCACAGGTAATTTTACATCTGCACTGTAAGGAGAATTGAGCTCAATCTCAAAATATAATTTTGTTTTGAGAACAATTTTTGTTTCCTCTTTCTTATAGCTTGTTTCAAGCTTCTGTTAATTTTGAAGACATATTTATGGCTGTCCTCGTTAAAAGTCACAAAGACTGCACTATGGCCTACTCAATGAAGAATTGTCTTGGACAACACCACAGTTCATGTGTTTTACTGCTAACTCAAAGTACTAGTTTCTAGTATTAGAAGAAATTAGCACTAGAGGAAAATTTGGATGGCTAGCAGTTGATGATGATATCCTTCTTTTGGCATCTCCTGCAACATAGTTTTGGCTTCAAATATAAATACCGTATTGCCACTGCAAAACATTTTTAAAAAGTAGTCAGGAGGCTCCTAGTATGACTGGGGCCAAGTATTATCTCCATAATATATTGTTCACTCTGGGTAGTAATCAAATGGAAATGTAACTTTCAGTTTTGTTTGGACACACTAAAAAGAAAAAGATATCTGTCCTACTTTGCACATAAAGCGTTAGGACCATATACTCTGGATAGACACTGACAACTTTGCATATTGGCAGAATCAGACATGAGAAAGGTATTTCAACAAAACAGCAGTTGGCCTAATACATCTATATATCACAAAACTTCTTACAAAAGAAAGTCTGTTAAAATGTAAAAGGCCATATAAAGTACAATTTTCCTGAATCAATTATTCTGAATGTTATTTCAAAGGAATCAGATGCACTATATTTAATTCTGCCATTATCTAGTTGTTTTCCTCTTGGAACCTAATACTAGACCTTTGTACTTAACATGCTACCGGTTTGTCAACAATTAATTTCAGACACACAAAACAGATGACTTAACTACCAAAGTAACACTGAATTTGGAGCCATACTTACTGCTTGTGTTATATATTAAAAAAAAACAACAACACAAATATCTTACATATGCTCATCTATAATTGTTTTAAGCATGGAAGCCATTACTGGATTCAAAAATGGATAATAAATATTTGAACAAATACTTTTCTACATATTGTTTCCCTTGACTTTTCATTCCAATATTTCTTATAAGATTAGGCCTAATTTCTATCTATCTATCTATTGACCTTTCGAGCCGTAACCGGCCCATAGGGCGTAGACCAAGATACACCTTCTCCTATATGAATTTTGTTCTAGCAGTTTTCTTTTAAAGATATTTTATCAAATCTCGCCATCTGTCTCTGTTCTGTGCAAGCAGTTCTATCTCATTGAGGGAGCCGATTCCTGCTGCTCTTGCCTCTCTCATCAATGTTCTTCTCAGTGTCTCCCTGGGTCTTCCTCTTTTTCTTTTACCTGTTGTTTCCCATATGAGGGCTTGCTTTGCTATTCGATTATTATCTCTTCTCATCACATGTCCAACGTATGACCATCGTCTTTCTTTATTACTGAAGATATTAGATCAATAGATCTCCTACCTGTTCCAGGCCAGCGCATTTCGCTTAATCCTAAAATATCTAGATCGTATCTGTCCATCTCGCTCGCGACCTGTGCATGTTTCGTCGGAGCGGCCATTGTTCGCACATTCCAGAATCCTATTTTTGTTGTTGTTTTAGGGCCGAAAAACTATCACTACTATCTACTGCTAATTTACACATTCTGTATCAGGTCTACGTTTCATTAACAACATCGTTTTACGATAGCGGCTTGTTAAACCTCTGATCAACGGTTCTATACCAAGCGGAGAAAAATAATTCTCCATTTTGGAAACAACCGGAAACGGCCTAATTTAAAGTAAGAATAATTTTGATATTTTCATTTATATTATGATTTATGATGGAGCAGATAATCTTAATGTTTAAGGTCCCTATCGAGATTTCTATAAATCTTTTCTTTTGTAATTCATTTACATTTTAGCCAACACCCATGCCAGATTTATAATACTCCTTTTTTTATAGCGGAAGTGGTCACATAAGAATTTGTAATCCATTTATTAATAACATATATGTTTTCTGATTTGGCAGAAAATTATATTTGACACAGTATAATGTGCTGTGCATATTTTAATGCGTTTTATAGTTATGTTTGAACATGAACACTGCCAACTCTTCTCATTTTCTTCATGCTGGCGTTTTAAATGTATATTTTCTGACATGTCAACTAGGAAATTGTGTCATTATTTAGTCTATCTAATCATTGTTGGAATGAGATGAGGTGAAAATGTTGCCCTGTTTCTATGCAAGAGCTGTCTAGATAATTGATTCTTTATGTTGTGAAAGAATTGATTCCTATAACAAGCTAATTGTTTATTGTTCATTTATGCTTGATTGATAGGCTGATATTGTTCGTTAGTGCACTTAGGTGATAATTTCTTTCTTTCATTGTCTTTATAATGAGTTCATTACATAGTTCTCTATTATTTTCTTTCATTTTATATACACTTTAATTGTATAGTTCTCATTTTGTTTTTACATATTAATTGTATAGCCACAACCTCATGGTTGTTATTTTTTTTTTACTATATATATATATATATATGTTTGTATTTGATTGCACTATTTAAAAAGTAATTGTTATTTCCTGTTATTATAAGTTACTTCTTTACATAATGTTTGCTAAATTATTGTATATGTATATACACTGATACAGTTTCTTTAAGTAATTTTTGAGTGTTCTAGAATTATTTTTCATTTTGGAGTTGGGGTTGGGGGGTTGGGTGCATGTTTGTATATACTGTAAAAGTGTTGATAGTTGTCCCATGTTGTACACATTTACCTAATCCATTTGTGAAGAGTAACCGTTGATATGTAGCAAACATAGCACTAGTATCTTGATGTATATCAATATGCTCCCTAGCCTTGATAAGTGAACTATACTTGGCTTGAGTTGTCTAACAAGTTGTGATATGAGTGGTGAGTAAGGCCGGTGTAGTGTCTGTGAAACTGTTGTAATGGTCAGAGAAGTGCCTGTAAGTTTAGCACAACATTAGCATTGAAGGTGGCTCAATAGTATCATTGTTATTGGAAATGTTCTTTAATTAGTGCTTTACAAATTATGTGTTGTGCTTCTTGCTTGTTTTTCCATGTATCATGCACAGTGTGCACCTAAGATTACATTTATGGAGGTGTTGCAAAGAAGTTAGTTATAAACAAGCAAATTTGGTAAAAGTCTTTCATTCGAAAACAGTGGTACATTTAGCCCTAATCGTAGATGAGAAAGTTTAGAGGGAATTAAACTTGATTGCGTTGAGATTCCTTTTTAAAAAATGTTTAAATAAACTATACCTTATAACAAAAGCATGTAATTAGTGAGAAAACAGAAAGACATGGTGCATTTTCTCACTGTTAAATTTTCACAGTTCTTTGTAACATTGGCAGAAGGTTAGCACATTGTTTTTGATCTGACTATTTTGTGTTCTTGTAGCTTACTCAGCCAACCCAATTAGCAGCAAGTTTAATTGATTACAGGCCTTTTTTCATGGTGGCAACAAATGGACTTTAATATCAACATGTTTGTTTTTGAAAAGAATATGTCCAACCATATTTAGATTTGAAATCTTAGTTTAATTTTAGCAAGAAATAAAGTTGCAGGATTTTATATTGATCATTAACCAAATAGTAAATGGAGATAAATATAAGAAATTAAATATATTATCTTTACAAGTTGTTTGCTTATGAAGCATATAAACAGATGCATTAAGAATTCTTCTGTAGTTGAATTGTTTAATCAATTCTAGGCTATAGCTACAGTTATCCTATGTTCAGGATAGCTGATGAAATTTCTTTAAGTACTTGGATCAATGTCAGCAGAGATTTCAATTTGCAGTTAACTTTGTTTAAAAATAGTTGATCATGTTGTCAAAATGATTGTGGGTCTTGAACCATGACACAAGCTTGAGGCAGTCAGTAATGATAGCAGCATCTCAAAGTGCACTTATTGTCTGAGCAGTACTAGGCTAGTGGTCTCTGCTGTTTTATCTAGATAAGCCAGTGTTTTGTCACTTACAATGAGGAACTTTGGCTGAAATAGCTTCAATTCTGGATATGAAAGTTGATGAAGAAAAAGTATTGGATTAGGTATCACTTGAATGTTAAGAAAATAAATTCAACTTAATTTGGTTCCATAAAATTTCAACTTTTTAACTTGCTAAAAGGTAACTCCTGTAAAATGGCAACTTTAATTATAAAAAATGTATGATAAAAGATCAAAGAAAGTTCTAAATTTGTGTCATTGTTTATGGTGTGTTGAAGTGGGTGGGACGATGGTTGTGGGTGTTACAGCTTAGTCCACTTACAATAACCTTTTAAGGGGACATGCTGCAGAAGAAGAGGGAAAAGATCATTAGTATCAGGTAACAATGACATCATAATTATTTTAAATTAAGAACAGGTGGGCTTTTCCACTCCAGAAACTCATTTACAAATAAGAGAGTTTTGCTAGCATTCCATGGACTTGAACAGATTGAACTAAATTGTCTTGTGTAAACTGTCTTTAATGCATCTCCAAAAAATGTTCAACATCATTTGGAAAACAGAGAAGACGCCTCATAAATGGAAAAAAGGAATCATTGTTAAGATCCCAAAAAAGGGCAATCTTAGAGATTGTAACAATTGGAGAGGCGTGACACTTTTGTCAGTTGCCTCAAAATTATTCTGTAAAATCATCCTAAATAGAATAAAAGATTCAATAGATACAGTAATGCGTGAAGAACAGGCTGGGTTTAGAAAAGGGAGAAGCTGTCTTGACCACATTTCACTCTACGACTTATATTGGAGGAACACATTGAAAAGCAAAAACCTTTTGTACTTAACTTCATCGACTTCAAAAAAGCATTTGATAGTATTCATAGAGATTCTTTGTGGAAAATTCTGAAGCAATATGGCTTACCATCAAAAATCATAAATATTATCAAAGACATGTATGATGGTTACACATGTGCAGTTCGAACAGAGGAAGGACTGAGCGAATGTTTCCCAATAGAAACTGGGGTTAAACAAGGATGTATTTTATCGCCCTTGTTATTTGGAATTGTTATGGACTTCATAATGAAGAAATGCTGCACTGGTAATAAAGGCATCGAATGGATACAAGGAGACCATTTGGAGGACCTGGACTTTGCTGATGACATAGTTCTCATCAGCAATCAGATAAAAACGATGCAGGAAAACACAAATGAACTATCATCAATAGCCAGCAAAATTGGGCTTGAGGTCAATCATGAAAAGACTAAAGTCATGAAAAGTTTAATTCCAACAAGTGACAAAATATACATGGAAAACAAACCAGTAGAAGAGATCGATCACTTCATCTATCTTGGAAGTCACATTGATCGAGAAGGGGATACGAGCAAAGAAATTAGAATCAGACTGGCTAAAGCAGCAATGTCTTTCAGAAGCCTTGAAAAGTTGTGGAAATCAAAACTCATTAGCACAAACACAAAACTTAGGCTATTCAAATCAAATGTACTATCAACCCTTACGTATGCGTGTGAAAGCTGGAAAACAACAAGAGATATAGAAACAAAGTTGAACGCATTCGAAAATAAATGTCTAAGGAAAATACTTGGTATAGAATGGAACGAATTCAAAAACAAACGAGGAAATTAGAGAAATCGCCAATCAACCACTAATATCTTCAGTAATAAAGAAAAGACGATGGTCATACGTTGGACATGTGATGAGAAGAGATAATAATCGAATAGCAAAGCAAGCCCTCATATGGGAAACAACAGGTAAAAGAAAAAGAGGAAGACCCAGGGAGACACTGAGAAGAACATTGATGAGAGAGGCAAGAGCAGCAGGAATCGGCTCCCTCAATGAGATAGAACTGCTTGCACAGAACAGAGACAGATGGCGAGATTTGATAAAATATCTTTAAAAGAAAACTGCTAGAACAAAAATTCATATAGGAGAAGGTGTATCTTGGTCTACGCCCTATGGGCCGGTTACGGCTCGAAAGGTCAATAGATAGATAGAAACTGTCTTTACTTCTCTTTAGACAAAGAGGAATACCAGAATCCACCCCAAAGTCAATTAATTACTGTTAGCTGTTGCTGGATTTGATATCTGTTTTCTGAAATTTATGAAAAGATCTCATGATAGTCTGGATGAACAAAAGAAATTGTCAGCCCACACCAAATTGGTACAGTTAGTCACTTCATTTTGATGAGCATTTTCATATGATCAGAGCACCTATGAATATGTCGAGTGCAGTACTGATCCTAACATAACAAAATATCGCATAAAAAAGAGTACTGCCTAAAATGTCATTATTCTCATATTAATAAGTAGAATTTGTGTTGGTTTGAAGTGTTACATATTGATTTTAATGCCATTTCACTGAGACTCCCGTTTCACTATATACCCATCCATATAAACATGTCTTCTCTGTGTATTCTGTCAGCACTTCTTTCCCTATCACACCATTTTTTATTATAAAGTGATTCATTGTTCTAGCGAGGTGCTATGGTCTGGTTGTATGAAATGTTAATTGTGTGTTTGTTTCTTAACTAAAACTTACAAGTTAAGTGTGGTTTGTGTTTGTTATAAACTGTCAGTGTTGGTGTACAAATTGATTGGATTAACAAAGATGTGTCCAGATTCATCCATCCAAGTCCCCTCCAGAAGATTTGCAGCCTACTTGACTATTGTCCATTTATTGTGCAGCATCATACATGTCAAGGTGTCCAGATTCTTGTATCCATGTATAGTCACTGAGATCTGCCACTGTAATTACATGAATGTTGCCAGCTTAGATTGCAGTGTATTGATTTGTGAATAATTTGAATGTAGCGTAATATGGATTGTCCTTTTCTTTTTATAGTGTGCACGTAGTGCAGTTTAGACTTTTCTATACATGGATGTGTATATAAGTGTACACATAGTCACATATATTAATCAGCTCATTGTGCACTCTTGAGAATTTTATTCCTGTAATTGTCAAGTCTTCTTGTTTGGCCAAAGAGTTATATAAGCATTTTCACCAAGTCTAGTATTATAGAATAACAAAAAGATTGCTGTTTTATCCTGTTTTTTTATGTAGGGTATGTTCTCTGTAACATTTAAGTTATGATTTTCTTTAATGTACACAAATGACATAACAGACATGTTAATGTTTTCATGCTGACCCTTGAACTTGTATTGCCTGTTAGAGAATGATACCTAGTGTCGTTGCTTTCCTCTGCCATGACTGTCATAATGTTAATGTGATGATTTGACTCTGTCTGTACATGTTGCATTGATATTCTCTCAATGTTCATATATTGCCAACATTGTCAAGTGGAGTGACAATTAAACTCAATAAAAACATACCTTCATTGCATTGTTGTCATTTCTGGTATTAACAATTTAAAAAAAAATTATTTTTGTGAATTGTTGTGCCTGTCATGTTACTTAAGGAGTTACCATTTAGGTTCGATACATCTATTTCCAAATCTGTTGTCTTCACATCATCAATTTGTTAGAACAAAAAACTTTGACAGAGAGCCCATCCAGTTTGAAATTTCTCTGCTACCCTGTATGCGCATGAATATAGTTGCCTGACACTAGCAGAAGCTTTCATGAATGTCAGACTTACAGAAAAAAAAAGATAAGTCAAAAACTCACAAATAAAAAATAACGGATAAGCCAAGTCAGCATTGTTTACAAGAAATCAAACATTTATGTGATTGTCATAGAGTTTTGAGGTTATATTTAACCAGTTGCCAATCACTAATGACAAACTAAATTAAAGCATCCAAACAGTTATAATGCAATAACAATTAAGTCCTGTTGAGCATTGCCATCGCTCCATCCTATTACGGATTAAACAACGCAAAAGTCACAACCTGGGCATATCATCCCATGCCACTCAAAGTAGGTTGTCCGGATGCTGGTACAGCGTTCTATGAAAGGCACTGCTGGGCATGGCAGAGCTAAACACGGCTCCTTGGTTGTCTATGATAGATAACAATAATGCATGTGGTTTAAATTAGGTCTTTCTTGTAAGTGTGTGCGTGCGAGTGTGTAAGAAAAAAAGAACTCACTTTCATCCTCAATGGAACAAAGTCACGATAAAGTACGAGACGTGAATTGAAACGCGTCTTGGCATACGAGTTTTCAACCATATGTGCTCGACCGCCTATCCAGAAGCGTTTGGAGACTTCTGGATAGTGTCGCTTCAAGCATCGAAACTCACAATGCGAGGTGGCATTCCTCACTTCCCAGAGTTTCTTCCCTCGTACCCATTCCTGCACACCGGTTGGGTCGACCTCGAGGGTATTTTTTTCTCAACCACAAGTACAACTCACACTGCTTCCAGCGGGAATCGAACTTGGGTTGTCCGAACGTTGGTAGTCCAGTCGGGTAGTTTTCCCAACTAGGCCACCATGGCCTCTCCGAACATGGTGTTCGAGCTCATAGTTTCCTATCAATAACGCATTTTTGGTTTAGTTAAATGGTCAGTATTAAGCCAGTAGTTTTCTTTCCTTTATATAAACATCCAGGACTTTTTAATTTAACGCTAGTTGGACCTAGAGAAAAGAACTATGTAATATAACTCGAAGGGAAAAAAAACGAGAAATTTTTGGGACGTGAAAGTGGCTCTACTGAACGTCATCTTGAAAGGGAAGGTACGAGGTAGAGGCAGACCAAGACAAAAATGGACTGATTACATCAAAAGATGGACAGATGCACCTATGACAACGTCCACTATCAAGGAAAGGGACAGTAAAATGGTGCTCAATAATAGCCAATCTTCGATGTGAGACGACATCCACAAAATGAAAGAAGGATAAGTCAACAGGTGACAAAAAGAAAAAAATAAAGAATAAGTCGAGTCAGCATTGTCTAAAAGAAAACTGAACGTCCCTATGATGATCAAATAGTCTTGAAGTTTATTTGTTGTTGTAATCATTATCACTGCACATCAGAAGGTAACCCCACTCACATATCTTTAGAACCCTTTACACGGTCTTGACCAGCAGGGTATAATTACAGCTACACTAAGGTAACCATTTTTTCCCCATTGTTTTCGGGGACATATGTCATATTTTTTACATTTCAGGGGATTTTTTTTTGCTTATTTCTGAGACTGTCCACAAAATCGGGGACGAACGATAATATATATATATATATATATATATATATATATATATATATATATATATATATATATATATATATATATGTGTATACATATATATATTATTTATATATATTTATAATATGTGTGGGTGGGTGGGTGCGCAAGAAATTTTGTAGATGCAAAAAAAAGATAACTTTACATTTCATAATATCTGTGTTTATTTGCTGTTTGATTTTATTTTTGTTAATATTCACGGTACTTATGCGATACACGCACTTAATGAAATTACAATAGCTCGTTTTGTTTCTCAATAACAAATAACTACGTTTAAAATTAAAAAAAATTTAAACAACATATAGATATCAATTGCAATATTAAAATAATGTTTACAGTACCCTATTTCTACTGAAGAGGTTATTGCCTCGTCGTAGTACTTGTTTTTTGTGTGTATCTTTCTCAAGATCTCATGATTTGAAGCAAGTTTTTCACCGAAGCTTTTACACGATAAATTAATGTTAGTTTTACTGTTAACATGGCTTGCACCGTGCTCACATTAATCCGTGATTTCTCTTCGGACCAGACGTAGTTCATTTGAGAAAATAGTCTTTCTACGGATGCATTGCTGCCAGGTAAGCAAATAAAAAGTTAAAGAATTCTCTTAACATTCGCATGTGGTACATTATTTTCTTTCAAGTACCTGAGTACTTCATTCCATTTTCTACATGGGGCTTGTTACTGAACCACTCACATTCTTTTTGCAACAGATGGCCTCGCAAATAAGTAAATTCATCAAAGAGCTCATCACGATTGACGTTTACAACTTCATGACACTTTGAAGATATCTGTTCTACTGCATTATCAAAATGTTTCCTTTCAGGCACATTATCCAAGAGAAGGCAGCTCAGTTGTGCCAAGTCCTCATTGTGCTTGTTCCAAGACTGCAAGTAATGTACAGCAGTATTATAGAATTCTTTACTTATTTGGAAATACCTTTCCATTTGGATGTCACCACTTTCTACTAAATCAGTTAGCAAACTCTTTACCATGTGTGGGATGAAATTTTCATCGCGTCGAGTTTCTAATTTTATAATGAGATTGTTCACAGCTAGTGCTGATTCTGTTGCACTCTTGTCGTCGCCTTCAATCGCCTTAATTGTTTCATGGAAGAGTGATGCGTTAGAATGAGCAAAGCTGAGCCAAAGCTCTGATTCACTGTTTTCAAAGAATTGTTTCAATATTGTAGGACAGTGTGTTTCTGACAAGAAAAAAGATCTGAGCTATTGATACAGTTTTAATATTCTTTCCAAGGCTAGAAGTAATGACGACCACCTTATATTCGAATAACTTAATAATTGCTTAAACTCCTGTCCAACAAATTCACAGAAGTCTTTTAGGCGTTCTACACGAACCGTGTAAATATGAAAGTATCCAAATATTTTTGTTACAATCACTTCCATATCCATAGGCATGGGATCAAACGCTGTTTTTGCACAATTGTGAATCATGTGTGCGTTGCAACCAAGACCCATTATGTATCTGTTTAACTTGGACTTTATTTTAGTTATGACATTATCTCTATATTTTGTCAATTGTTTTGCAGCCACTGTGTCATTTTCTCATTTTGAAGAAGCTAGTCTGTTCATCTCTTCTGAGCTTATTGCTATTAATTGATGATTTTACGAACTTTTTCTCTTGTATAGTGATCACTGTATGCAATTTTTATGATCTTAAGGAATAAAAAAATAATTTTACAACTTGTATTTTAACTTTTACAAGATCTGTACATTTAAGGATCCATGTTTAGCAGGCATAGAGTTGGCAATAGAAAAACTGCTGAACAGTAATCTTAGCCCACAGCCTGTAGTGTTTTTGACAGATGCAAGATCAGCTCTTCAGGCACTACAATCCAGAAAATTACCATATCTGCAGACCTTATTGATTTAACTCTGCAAGCACCACAGGGTTGCCCTGCAGTGGATCCCATCTCACTGTGGAATACCAGGAAATGAGAAAGCAGATCAGTTGGCAAAGGAAGGTTCAACGGGCACACAACTAGATACACCGATTACATACCATCATAAGAAACAGATAATCAAATCAATCAGAAGACCACAAGCCCCAAATCAGAATGCCTTTCATAATATGAACAGATATGAACAAGTTATCATTATATGCCTCAGAATAGGACACAATCGACTCCATAGTCATATGTATACAAAATTCAAGATCGGCACCTCAACTACTTTTGTACATGTGGACAGGCGCCCCAGACTGGTGAACACATACTTTAAGACTGCACTGAATATAGTAGACTGAGGAAAATCCATTGGCCCATAGATACAACACTACCGACAAAACTATATGGGCCACTGCAAGAATTACAAAAGACAGTAAAATTTATACAGGAAACGACATGCAGATATAGACAATACTCCAGGCGAACGAAAGATAGATAGACAGATTGACAGATAGATAGACAGACAGACAGATAGACAGATAGACAGATAGATAGATAGATAGGTAGACAGACAGACAGACAGACAGACAGACAGACAGACAGATAGATAGATAGATAGATAGATAGATAGATAGATAGATAGATAGATAGATAGATAGATAGATAGATAGATAGATAGATAGATAGATAGATAGATAGATAGATAGATAGATAGATAGATAAGATGAGATGAGATGATAAGATAAGATAAGATACGATAAGATACGATAAGATACGATAAGATAAGATAAGATAAGATAAGATAAGATACGATATCATAAGATAAGATAAGATAGATTAGATTAGATTTAGATTTAGATTAGATTAGATTAGATTAGATAAGATTAGATTAGATTAGATTAGATTAGATTAGATTAGAATAGATTAGATTAGATTAGGTAGATAGATAGATAGATAGATAGATAGATAGATAGATAGATAGATAGATAGATAGATAGATAGATAGATAGATAGATAGATAGATAGATAGATAGATAGATAGATAGATAGATAGATAGATAGATAGATAGATAGATAGATAGATAGATAGATAGATAGCAGGCATAGAAGAATGTTAATATTACTGGTGCGCGCAATAGTCTGATCTCGTATTTTATGTTAATTGATATGTCTTGTCAAGCTATTTCCAGCCATATTAATGTCTGTGCCGTTTCTGTTATTCTAGTATTAATTTTTAATTTAGCAATACAGCTAATGATGATGGATCATATACAACTTCTAAAGATTATAATTGAAGCATGGTTTTCGTTTCTAAGATGTCGCTGTTTTTATTGAAAATAAAAAAAATTCCTTAATAAATTTATGATGATACTAAATGGTAAAATAAATTATGTTTTTTTTTTCCGTTTTCTTTTTAAATCAAGGATAGGAGACGTGGAATAAGAACAAATGAATTGAGGGGATGGGATAAGGGGGGATAAACTTTACTATGATAGTCTTTTTGGGAAATTACATTTCGACAAGGTTATATTTCAAAACAAATTGTTATAAATATTTAATACATTACTCGCTTCTATAGAGTAATAGTTGTGTTAATGCTTTTGACCGAGCAAAAGTTGGATAAACGTGATTAAGTAATGATTGAGTAAATATAACTGAGTAATCAGTTTAAAAAAGTAAAGTAAAGAGCCCCCGTCACGCCAAGTGGCGTATAGGGAATATGATGTTAGTCACCATAATTTTTACAGACTTTCGGCACATGATTTTCGGGGTAATGTGGTCGGTATTACGCCCGTGCCGCTTTACTTTCCCAGAAAAAAATCGGGTACCCACTTAAGGCTGGGTGAACCGGAAGCCGTCGGTCAGTATTGAACCCAACCTCTTGTCCTTTTGAGTAATCAGTTAAGTAGAAATTAATTCTGTTGTTGTCTTTACTTTAGTGTCAGTGCGCATTTAAATAAAACAAAATAAACTTAGTAAAAACGAATATTCATCAGATCTTCAACAGAAAGATTCCAGATAGAGCAGCGGTCAAGGAACGGGCCTGTTGAAGGCAAAGGTTTGATCTCGATCAATGGCCTTTAGTTCAATCAGTCTTAAAAGGTTACCGGAACTACATTTTATTTAGTGGCCGGGGGGGGGGGGGTGGGAGAAAGAAATACGACACTGGCGGAATGCTGACCACGTTACCCGATCTGTGATGTGATCGAAAAAAATTGACACTGACACCATACTGAAAATTTCGAGGTGTAACCGAGTTTCCTTTTATTTATTTGTTTATATTATTTTTGCAACAGGAAAAGTTAATGGAAGTTGTTCATTACATTTTATTCTTCACTTGAGTAACTAAGTTCTCTCACTTCTTCTTCACTCTATAACCTTGGTGGCAGCCGGGGCACTTAGACTCTTCATTAACATTTTACATGTATCAATCATTTGTTGGAATCTGCGAAATCGAAGCATGTCCATTCTTTGATGTTATCTTCCCGTCTCTTTGTCTGTCTACCCCCTATTTTACCCCTTTCATAATTCCTCGTAGAATGACCTTTGCCCTGACAGATGAGATAAAGATTATAGAATCAGGATGTCTGTATGTCATCTGTGTTCACAGTCAAAGATAAATTGGCAGATCCCAATCCTTATCTTATGTAACTTAGAACAATACAAAAAAAAAAAAAAATAAAAGAAAAACAAACGAAAAAAAACCTTCAATTTCTTTATCTGCTAATCCTTACATCATAACTTGGAATGTTCTGTAGTTCAAAGACACAACATATTGCATATGTCTTAAATGTTGTTTATTTATATATTTTTGTTGTAGCAGCATACGCCTGAACAATTATGTTTTTTCTTCGTCCGCTTTTAACCTTTGTGTAAATAAGCGTTATTTGCGCTGTGTCGTTGTTTGCAGCGAAATGCTGGATTTGCGCATTCAGGTCCTTTACATCCGAGCATAGCACGGTGATCTTGAGTACTGAGTTTGTTTTCCCCTTTCGATTTCTACTGTCTTAAACAAACTGGTTAGCCGTGATTCTGGAGACCCCGGGAGAGATGGGATAGGATTTTGGTCAGTAGTGATTCACCGATCCTGACGCTGACACGGTGTATGAGTCGCTGACAGCTTTCAGGCCACGTGATGTTTGGACGTTTCAGCCCTGTAGAGCACCATTCACTTGAAGTCAGGCTGGCATAGGTCGTGTGCTGGTTTTACGATCCAGCCATTCAAGGAGGTCAGCCACATGCATCGATTGACTTTGCAGTTAAAAGTATTCCATAGGCGTATGCGCTTACAGTTCCGTTTCTCGGACACAACTGCTGCTTCCTCCTCACCCACCCCGGTAGATGTGTTTTCTCGCTTTCACTCCCGTAAATCGGATTGGACCCCACGACCCGGCGCATCACATGCCTTGGATCTCTACATAAAGGTCACATCTCGTGAGATACAACAACAGTGCCTTGGAAAACTTCACCGCTCTTATTTAACTCCCTCTGAGTTTCGGGCCCTCTCCAATCTCCGCCGCCGGGAGGACATTGTCATCAAACCGACAGACAAGGGGGGAGCTGTGCTGGTTTGGCGTAAAGACTTATACATTTCGGAGGGCAACAAACAGTTATCCAAAAACCACGTTTTATAAACCGCCCTGACGACCCACTGTCCTCCACAATAAGCAGGTCCACTCTACCATCAAGGAACTGATCCGAGTCAACCTCCTTCCTCCAAGTGCGTCCCGCCTCATTATACCCAATAGTAGTCTTGGTAAACCATCATTCTACATGATTCCTAAAATTCACAAAATCGACAAACCAGGACGCTCCATCGTGTCAGCGTGGGCTTGCCCGACTGAACACATATCCGACTATCTAGACAGTGTCTTCCAGCCCATGGTAGTTAGTCTTCCCTCATATGTCAAGGACACAAGCAATGCCTTGAGTATCTTCTCTTCCATCTCTCTCTCCCGTGGTCGCTCATACCGACTTTTCGCCCATGATGTTTGTTCTCTCTACACTTCTATTCCTCACTCCGACGGCCTCCTGGCTCTACGGTTCTTTCTTGACCAGAGGCAACACCCCTCTGTTGATACTGCCATTCTTCTCCGCCTTACTGAGCTTGTACTCAACCTCAACACCTTTGAGTTCAATGGTGATTTCTCTGACCAAGTTAGTGGTGTAGCCATGGGCACCAAGATGGGCCCCAGCTATGCTTGCCTATTTATGGGTTACCTTGAACACCAAATTCTCAATTCATATCAAGGTCTCCTTCCCATCATATACCTCCGGTACATTGATGACTGCTTCGGACTTCGGATCCGTGGACTTCGGACTGAGGATGATCTCTCCAGTTTTATCGACTACATTGGCGGGGGAGCTTAAGCGCCTGCGACCTGCGGTCGCAATAGCAGGGCCGGCGCACCATCAGCTGGCCAAGACCTAGCAGTTCTACCTTCTCGTGGTCTCCTCCGGTAACAGTCTGCGTCAAAACAAGCTGGCTAACAGAAGCTAGGATCGACGTGTTCCCTGTAATGGTGGCTGATACTGATTGATGACCCAGTATTGCAGTACCTCTGGGCTGGATTAGTAGTTTCCCAGCGTCGCCTGGGACAGACGACCTCCAACCTCTCCAGTAAGAGCCGGGAATGTCAAAAAAGACATTACGACCCGCCACATCTTATGAGTTAAAGGGCAAAAAAGCTCGTATCAACTCGTGGTAATCCGTCAACAACAACAACGACTACATTGGCAGCTTTCACACAGCTATCAAGATCACATATTGTATATCCACTTCCTCAGCTACCTTCCTAGATCTTATTATTTCGTTGGGTACTTCAGGTCTCTACACCTCGGTTTTCTATAAACCCACAGACGCCCATTTTATCTTCTCTATACTTCATCACATTCACCTTCTTGTCGTGTTTCAATTCCACAGTTATTGCGTCTTCGTCGCATCTGCCAGGATGACCAAGATTTCCTCCAACAGGCTCACCTTATGTTAGGTTTCTTCAGCCGCCGGCTTTATCCAGATTCGATCCTCCAGTCTGCCTTCAAGCGGGTCCTCTCGTCCCGAGGCACTCACTCCTTCTAACCACCCCCCCCCCCCCTTTCTGAGAGAACTATACTCACCTTCACCTATCATTCTCACAACTTAGCTGCTGTGAAGATACTCAACCGCTACCGTTCCATTCTCCGCTCTGATCCCACTACTCGTCTACTTTTTAGTGATCCGCCGATGATCGCCTTCAAGCGCGACAGGAATTCGGAAGATATTTGTGTTAGGAGCCATCTCCTCGCTCCGACCCTCAACACTTCGGTACGGCCCCTTGTAGTCGGAACTGTATCACCTGTGCCTATGTGCTCCCTACTGACTCTGTCTTATTCCCTAATGGAAGGTTCGAGATCAAGCATGGCTTCACGTATGTGTCCCGTAACATCATTTATGCCATCATATGCCAACGATCCGACATGACTTATATTGGCGAGTCAGGTGAACGATTAGCAGAAAGATTTTGTGAACATCTACGGGATGTTCAACAGAATACTGGCACTCCAGTGTCTTCCCATTTCAACTCTCCAGACCACAAGGGCAAAGACGACATCCGTATCACAGGGTATTGTCCTTTGTCACTCTGGCAACCGCAGCCGATTTGCTTTGGAGAATCGCCCTATAGTCCAGTTTGGTTCGCTGGCTCATCGAGGCATGAATGTATCACACTCGTAAATATAGCTTCCTTTCGGTTGCTCCTTTTAAATTAAAGGTTAATTCCTTTTTTGCATAGCCTTCTCTACTTTCCCATGTTTGGGCACTTTAGTCTATCTACTATGTCATACTATTCATAGTTCTCCTCCATTAGTCCCCACTGAGACACTTCAGTGTTCTCTTATAACCCTTTTTTCTGTGCTGCTTACCCATCATATGTTTTTATTGTACCCCACTCTCAGTCACATTGATCGAGAAGGGGATACGAGCAAAGAAATTAAAATCAGAATAGCTAAAGCAGCAATGTCTTTCAGAAGCCTTGAAAAGTTGTGGAAATCAAAACTTATCAGCACAAACACAAAACTTAGGCTATTCAAATCAAATGTACTATCAACCCTTACGTATGCGTGTGAAAGCTGGAAAACAACAAGAGATATAGAAACAAAGTTGAACGCATTTGAAAATAAATGTCTAAGGAAAATACTTGGTATAGCATGGAACGAATTCAAAACAAATGAGGAAATTAGAGAAATCGCCAATCAACCACTAATATCTTCAGTAATAAAGAAAAGACGATGGTCATACGTTGGACATGTGATGAGAAGAGATAATAACCGAATAGCAAAGCAAGCCCTCATATGGGAAACAACAGGTAAAGAAAAAAGAGGAAGACCCAGGGAGACACTGAGAAGAACATTGATGAGAGAGGCAAGAGCAGCAGGAGTCGGCTCCCTCAATGAGATAGAACTGCTTGCACAGAACAGAGACAGATGGCGAGATTTGATAAAATATCTTTAAAAGAAAACTGCTAGAACAAAAAAATCATATAGGAGAAGGTGTATCTTGGTCTACGCCCTATGGGCCGGTTACGGCTCGAAAGGTCAATAGATAGACTCTCAGCATCTCACTCTTTCCGCCTTTTGAGTACCTGTTATTCTACTGTTCTATTCTTTCTCCTTTGTTTGCACACTGACCCCGGTGTGTACTCTTCTGGTTATGTGGGCGTTATGCGCACATTTCTACACATATATGATTGTCCCCGTATGGGTGTGCACATGCATGTATGTATTCATATGTATGGGTATTGGTAAATATATATGCATGTATGTGTGTGTATGTGCGTATGCATATATATGTATATGTATGTACACATATATATATATATATATATATATATATATATATCTGTGCATGTTGATATGTATAAGTATGTGCATGTCTGTATGTACATGTATATATGTATACACGCATCTGTGTGTGTATACATATATTTATGGGCCATTAGATACTTTTAGACATTGTCAGTGTCTTTGCAGTCGAGGTAACCTAGATAGCGTCCCCCCCCCCCACTCCGCGTATTTTTAGAACCCTTCACCTGACCGGAGGGTATAATTACAGCTACACCCGTGTGACTATTTCTTTCCCATTCTGACCACGGTCCACAACACAGGGAAGTCATTTTTCTTTTCTTTAACCAGTTTCGATTATTTTGTTTTGGATTTTTCGTTACTAGTTAGCTATGTAGGATTAGTTTTATTTACTTACATATCTGTGTGTACGTGTTGTTTGTTTGTTCCTGCTGAAGGCCTATTGAGCCGAAACGTCGTTCAAATTTGTGTCGTCTACTAATCACGTAAAGCTTTTACCATACCATGTTGTCTATTTTTATTTCAATTCTCCCTAACATTCATCTTTACTGCAGCTTCGTATTTTTATGCATTCATTTGCATTTCTTTGCCTTAAACCCCCCTCCCCCCCTCTTTTAAAAGTAGTAGTTTCTGACTTGCTTTAATGCAGCTACCTGATCTATAGTTTGTCGACTTTGGTTTATCGTTTTCTTGGCGTTCTTCCAGGCGAGATCTACGTACTACTACGTCTTGTAGGTTATGTAAGATCATAAGTATCAATAACACATTTAAACAAAAACTGGCCCAACCATTTTGCGATCCCAATCTTTACAAGTTGCGTATTAATAATGTGAATTTAAAACACATCATACCTATAAATTATATGCCACAATATTGAGACCACTTTAACCTTTTTTTTTTCGTTCGCCAGCTTTTACCTCTGTCGAAGTCCATAGAGACTAGGAACTGAATTTTGCGTGTTAATCCATTTTTCCCTGGCAACCTTGTGCACAGGGGTCCCTCGCCGCACAGGCAGATAACTCCGATTTCGGAGGTACTCACATTTTCCGTCGATGAGTAATTGACGTTTCTAGCCGGGCCTCGCTGCTGAGACCAGGGGCCGCAGAGAGAAATCATAAATAAAAATCCCAACTGGTGTTAACCAGGATTTGAACCCACAACCTTTCTGTCTCGAGGCCAGCGTCTTGCCTCGAAATCAACCATTTCCCCTTTTTCGTTTATTTACAACTAGACTCCATTCTGAGCAAATTCTAACCCATGGAAGTGAATCATGTACAGTAGACAAACAAATGAAAAGACGATTAGAGGCCAGAGAGATGGGATTTCTCAGAAAAATTTTGAAAGTTCCCTGGACAAATATAAAGACCAGCGAGAAAATTCTCAAAGAGGCCAACACTAAAAGGGAGCTCATAAAAAACATTAGAAAGAAACAACCAATATTATTCGGGTGTATTATGAGAAGATGAAAGTTGGAATACTTGGTTACAACCTGCAAAGTAGAGGGAAAGAGAGATCGCAGTCGACCCAGATGGAGAATGTTAGATAGGATGGTGTTGAAAGACGGTACATAGTTAACAACAAAACTGATACGATGTACTGTAGATAGAGAATTATGGAAGGACATGATTGCCCACGCCAACCGATATGGCATACGATCATAGAGAATTGTGGAAGGACATGATTGCCCACGCCAACCGATATGGCATACGATTATGATGATGACGAATACTCAATTCAACACACAACGACACGCCCACAGGTAAATGACATGACTTCTGAATTTGACGTCATAAATAAGAACAAAAAACTTACATAGCCTTCTGGTGGAACAATAGTCTCCAGAATTAAGCTCTCTGTCGGGGCAGCCAGTCCTGGTAAGTGAAGTGAGGATTTATGTAAATAAGTTATCGAAAAATGTTTATATCTACAATTTGCAGATAATTCCAGTGATATTTGTTTATTATAAAAGGGTTCTCATCTCTGTTGTTGTTTCTTCGTTGTTAGTTTATCAGCCAATTTTGTTGACCGTGTTTTACAGTACATGATGCGGTGGATTCTTTGGATCAAAGCATTTGTTCTCCAGCCTTTAGTTTTTCTTGATCGTCCTGCAGGGACAATAGCTTGTGTAGTCACTGCTGTCTCTGTAATTTTGTTTGTTTGTTTTAAAGTAGCCTTGCCATACCAAGGAGTATAATTATTTATTGTTATGTAAATAGGTAAACAACAGGTAAGAGGAAAAGAGGAAAACCCAGAGAGACACTGAGAAGAGCATTGATGAGAGAGGCAAGAGCAGCAGGAATCGGCTCCTTCAATGAGATGGAGCTGCTTGCACAGAACAGAGATAAATGGCGAGATTTGATAAAATATCTTTAAAAGAATTTAAAACTGCTAGAATAAAATTTAGATAAGAGAAGGAGTATCTTGGTCTACGCTCTATGGGCCGGCTACGGCTCGAAAGGTCAATAGATAGATATATAGAAATAGAGTGAACCAAATTGTACACGAAAAACAAATAAAACATTGTTTTAAACGAAGATAGCATTCTTAAGCTTTTTATAGCTTTCTTTTTTCACAGCTTTTCTTATTGATTAAAAGAAAACAATGTAAAGAGATTGGTCGCATGAGAATTTCATTCTTGTTAAATTTGTGTGTATCATAATGATCTGATTGGTTATTTTTAGGACAGTATTAGATTAGTCTAATTATAATCTTTAGGGTATAAATTGTTTAGGAATAAAAGAGAGACGGAAAAAATGTAGCAGTGAAGTAGGAGGAGCGTTCCCTGGGAGGATAGCAACAAGTGATAATGAAAACAAAGTCAGGAAAGTCAGTCTGTTTTATTTGTACAGCAACACAATTCGAGTCGTTATGCAATTTGGGTTATATCAGTAAAAAAAAAAAAAAAAAAAGATAAAGTGCCCCGTCACGCCAAGTGGCGTATAGGGATTGTGGTGTTAGTGACCATAAATTATACATACCATCAGCACATGATTTTTGGGGTAATGGTGTCGATATTACGCCCGTGCTGCTTTACTTTCCCAGAAAAGTTCCGGTACCCATTAAAGGCTGGGTGAACCTGGAAGTCGTCGGTTGGGTTCGAACCCTACCTCTTGTCCTTTGCAGTTCAGTTCACTTGCCACTGAGCTATCGCGGCTCCCGTATACACCAGTATACCGGTATATTGAGATAAACATGTAAGGTAATAAAAATCGTCTTATAAGATAAATCATTCCACAGTAAGTGAGAACCGAACCATTATCGTTATTTTGCCTCGGTTGGCTGCAGCCTCTACGCCGCTTTCATCCGGAAAAACCGATCTTCATAATATCGACTTATGAAGGAAATAATTGATTGATTGACTGATGTTTGACAGAATACTAGAGTTGGAGAAAAGTTGTTAGCTTGTTGGGAGGGGCCCTTCGCAAGTTTTATGTAGATCTTGAGCAATAGAGGAGTGACCTTGGCCAGATATTAGCACCATTCTTAGGTCTGGACTGTGCAGGAGATGTTAGAAGAGTTTTAAGACAATACGTTTTCTGAGAGTTTACAATAATTTTTTATGAGAATTAGATTTTTAGTCTAGAGGATTATATTTCGGCAGATTAGATTTTTTTGATTAAATAAAAAGCTAGGAATAGCCCCCGCCATAGAATATATAAGGAAACAACAGATATAATGATTTGGCCACGTGACAAGGCAGAAAGATCAAAACACAACACAACGAGCCTTCAACAAACGTTGTGAGAACACCAGACCCGAGGGTAGACCACGAAAAAGATAGATCGATGGAATATTTGAAGCACTAGGAAAGATAATCGGCCTCACATACGGTGTTTACGGTGTTTCGTAGAAACACAATCAAAAGAACAGGACACAAAGAACACGAACACGAGAAATGTACTAATACATTATAGAAAGTAACTAAAAATCATCTTCATTGAGTGCCGTCTCCACATACAGGTTGGCTTCCATGGAGCGCCATTCCGCTCTGTCTCTTGCTTTGATAGTGCAGGTTGTCATAGGCTAACTTGTCTATCTTTTGATGTTAGTCGTCCATGTTAGTCTTGGTTTTCTTCTGCCTCTTTTGCTTTTTATTTTTCCTTCTAAGATTACTTTTAGTAGGCTGCTGTGTCATTTAACGTGCCCCAAAAATCTATTTAAAAAAACAACTAAAAACAGAGTATATAAAAAAAAAATACACGAAAAGACTTTGCTGCCAGTGGAAACCCATTACCCGCTTCACAAGTAAATGACGTAGAATGACCATGAAAGAAAAAGGGGAGAGTTGTAGAAAGTAATTACCCCAACCGCTACCTAGGGAACAAATGCTGGGGCATTTATGGCAGCACCACATTTCGTTACACATTCTCTAGTTAAGCAGCTAAACTGAGTTTGAACAATCTTATAGATTTAAGCAGAGTTTTGAACATTCTTCAGGAGTTAAGTAGAGTTTTGAATATTCTTCAGGAGTTAAGCAGAGTTTTGAACATTCTTCAGGAGTTAAGCAGAGTTTTGAACATTCTTCAGGAGTTTAGCAGAGTTTTGAACATTCTTAAAGAATTAAGCAGAGTTTTGAACATTGTTCAGGAGTTTAGCAGAGCTTTGAACATTCTTCAGGAGTTTAGCAGAGCTTTGAACATTCTTCAGGAGTTTAGCAGAGTTTTGAACATTATTCAGGAGGTAAGTAGAGTTTGAACATTGTTCAGGAGTTAAGCAGAGTTTTGAACATTCTTCAGGAGTTAAGCAGAGTTTTGAACATTGTTCAGGAGTTTAGCAGAGCTTTGAACATTCTTCAGGAGTTTAGCAGAGCTTTGAACATTCTTCAGGAGTTTAGCAGAGTTTTGAACATTCTTCAGGAGTTTAGCAGAGTTTTGAACATTCTTCAGGAGTTAAGCAGAGTTTTGAACATTGTTCAGGAGTTTAGCAGAGTTTTGAACATTCTTCAGGAGTTAAGCAGAGTTTTGAACATCTTCAGGAGTTAAGCAGAGTTTTGAACATTCTTCAGGAGTTAAGCAGAGTTTTGAACATTCTTCAGGAGTTAAGCAGAGTTTTGAACATTCTTCAGGAGTTTAGCAGAGTTTTGAACATTCTTCAGGAGTTA